>JANEYF010005694.1:0-600000 GCA_029963845.1 Rhamnusium bicolor | reverse complement strand
ACGTTGCTAACTCAGGTTAAAATTTTGGGGTAGTTTAGATTGTTGGTGCTAGGGGATGGTAAATTGAGGAGCTGGAATCCTTATTTTATCAGTAACTTTTTAATCCTTAAATTTTCCTCATATTTAAAATTATGTATCTTGTAAACGGTTGACCAGAGCGACTTGCAAAAAGAGGAAACTTTTAGTTGTAAAAACAACAGGGATTATAAAAAAACGATTTTAAACAGGCGACAATTTCATGTGTTAAAAAGATGTTGGCACCGACAATCTAAACTACACCAAAATATTGACCGATTATAACTAAAATATTAATTATTAATACCTATTTCGAAAACTACAATTTTTTTCTCCGTGATAAAGAAATTTCTGAACAATATTAATATAAACGTTTCGCTTTATTTTAATGAGGGAAAACTGCCCTTGAAAGGATGTGGTTTACTTTTGAAACACCCTATAAACCGAATAGACTTGTTGTAAGTTAAAAAAATGCAGGAGGTGATCCTCGGATTATTTTGAGACGAAAAGTTTACATAAATATATGTTTTAAACAGTTTTTTAAAGACACAGGGTTTTAAAATTGGAAAACAAATTTCGTTTTTTCAAAAATATCAAAAGCGCTTGAAAATGTTTTACGTAAACTTGGCGTAAATTAGGAACACATTCTTTGGTAAAAACCTTTTTTTTTTCTATTTTTATCAGGGGAGTGCATGTGAGTAACCATATTATTTTTTTTTTCAGAAAAAAGTGGTACGCGAGTGGATTCTTTCAAGTGAATTTATAGATTTTCGGTCAAAATTGCATAAAAATCGTATCTTTTGTTTTTTGATGAGATGTTCTCAAAGAAAGTCGAAATAAACTGTTTGTTTTTTTAAAAATCTGCAAAATGTTTCAAGATGTTTTACTAACAATTGGTGTAATTGTATTTGTATAGTATTTTTTTTTTAATTTTTAAACCGATCAGGATTACACAAAAACTGTCCCTTATTTTTTTCTTTTAAAACAATCAAATTGAAATACTTTACGTTACTCATTTTTGACATTTGTTTCGAGAGAAATGATAAGCAAAAAATAGTAGAAAATACATTTATTGAAAACATTAATATAAGTGTTGAAAATACCGACTTGCAACAATGATACATCTAAATTCATATAAGCAGGCTAGCTCTTTGGAAAATTATTTGGTGTGTAAAAGAGAAATGGCACGTACAAAGAAATTTTTAAAAAATAAGGCTAAATCACACTGGAGGAATTGGTGTGCACAATTAAATAAAAATACTCCCGCTACCGAATTATGGAATCAGGCAAAACGAATGCAAAAAACTCCCTGTAATTCTACTAAATGCGATAATTTTAATTGGCTGGAAAATTTCCATGATAGAATCGCCGCCCCATCAGTCACTAATGACAGAACAAATATTCTGTATAGGCAGCACCCTCAACATATAAATAACCATTGTCTACACTGTCCTATCACTATAAACGAATTAGAATATGCTCTTAAAACTACCAATAATACGTCCCCTGGATTCGACGACATAAGGTACCCTATGATAGCTAATTTGCCAAATAACGCAAAATTATTCCTAACTGAAATTTTTAATGACATCTGGACTGGCGGAGAGAGTATCGACGACTGGAAAAATATAATTGTAATACCTATTTTGAAACCAAATAAAGACCCTAATTTGAGTGAATCATACCGACCCATATCACTGCTATCATGCGTCTTGAAAATATTCGAGAGAATAATAAAAAATAGATTGGAATGGTGGCTTAATAAAAATAGTCCTTTACCAATCACTCAATACGGTTTTAAAAAGGGATTTGGCACTCTCGACGCCGTTTCCAACTTAACTACAGACATACAGAACTGTTACTCAGCAAACGAATACCTGGGCGCCGTCTTTCTAGATATTAAAGGTGCATATGATACTGTTGACCTGTTTATATTTAAAAATAAATTAGAAAGATTTTCAATACCAGCAAATATTTCTAGCATCATAGTAAACCTCTTTTTTGATAGAAAAATCTATGTCCGACAACCTGACAATACATACTTAGGACCCCGCCATGCTTCTATAGGCCTCCCCCAGGGCTCAGTGCTAAGTCCTTTAATGTTTAATTTATACACAGCAGAACTACATTCTAGTCACATAAATATAGAGGTCATTCAATATGCAGATGATTTCGTTTTTTATATAACCAATAAAAAGTATGAAAAATGTGTTAAACTTCTAGACACAGCCATGACCCCAATATTAAACACCATAAATAACCTCGGATTTCAGTTATCACCAGAGAAATCAGCCATAGTATTTTTTACGAGACATACACTCCCCAATACAGATAACATACGGCTTGGCAAGGTGCACTTCCCCGCACAAAAACAGATAAATTATTTAAGCACTATACTGGATCAAAAATTAACTTGGAAACCATTCGTGGAACATATAATTACCAAATGTAATAAGGGATTAAACTTTTTAAGAATGATTATGCGAACATGGTGGGGAGCTGACCCACAAACTGCGATAAATTTTTATAGGTCGTATATCCGATCCATCATTGATTACGGATGCATAGTATATGGTTCGGCTAGTAATACTTTGCTGCACAAGCTAGATATAATACAAAATAAATCATTGAGATTATGCTTAGGAGCCATGGCATCGACACCTATTGAACCCTTGCGTGTGGAAGCTCTCGAACCCTCATTACAGTTGAGGCGTCAGTTTCTATCAGAAAAATTCATTCTTAGGTCGCAAATTAAAAAGTCACCAATTATTGAAAAAGTCAGCCAATTAAATAATTATGACCTCGTAAATAAATACTGGTTAAAAAAAAACTCGCCGCCCTTATGCATAGGATTTAGAAATACCTGCACTATTATGTCCCCTCAATTAGATAAACTATACTCAACATGCATGAATAATGATTATGTTGGACAATTTATTAATCCAAATGTAGTAACGCCTAGGTATTCTGAATTAAAAGGAGAAAGCAACGTTATCCTGAAAAACATAACATCTGACTGGTGCAATTTTTTGCATATTTATACAGACGCATCCAAAAATGAAAGCGGGACGGGATGTGCATTTTTTGTACCCCTTGTCAACGTTCAAAAAAAAATATAAATTAAACCAGGACACTTCAATATACTCCGCCGAAGCTATGGGGATTATAAAAGCTTTAGAGTACATTGAGGAACAAAACTACCAAAAAGCTCTAATCCTGTCTGATTCGCTGTCCGCACTAACAGCCATTAAAAATAATATGGATTTTAATTCTCCTTTTCATAATCCATATATCTTCAAAACTAAATCTCTAGTAAATAATCTAACTGAGAGAAATTACATAATAAAGTTTATTTGGGTCAAAGCTCATATCGGCCTTGTCAATAATGAAAAAGTCGACCAGTTAGCCAAAGAAAGTATCGTTTCTGGAATAGCCTTAGATGATGCACCATGTCTAGAAGATTACTTTGGTAAATATAAATCTCTACTAAAAAAGCAATGGTCACAACAATGGAGCGAATATTGTTTCACTAATCCAACACGATATACACTTATACAGCAAGAAATCCCACAAGAACACTGGTATAATAATTGTAATTATTCAAGAAAGAACATAACACATCTAAGTAGACTTAAATTTGGGCATGGCTGTTACCCGTATCACCTACATAAGATAGGTGTAGTAGCATCCGATCTATGCGAAGAATGTAATGAAATAGGGGACCTAGATCACATTTTCTTTAATTGCAATAAACATAGTCAACAGTCTAATGTACTATATAACAACTTAATTAAATTAAAAATAGAAACCCCTTTCAATCTTTTGCATCACTTGGCACTAAATAAAAAAAAAATTGTAGATTGTTTAATTTTATTTATAAATCAAACAAAAATCAAAATTTAGAATAGGCTTAGCGTGTCACCCATTTTTGTCTGTCCCAGTGTGTTTCAACCCAATCTATCCGTGGTCACTAAATGTGTATGTGTACTGAATAAATGCCCTGATCGACCCCTGGGCGAGAAGCGTGTGTCCCTGTCCTTATCCTTTTGTGTTCTATTTAAAACTTTTTATATTCTTTTCGTTTAGGTTAGATTTAGGAAAAAAAAATTTAGTTAATATATAAATATAGATACTTAATAAATCAGTGTCTGGCTGTGGGTCAATCGCCCTAATGCCATTTAAAAAAAAAAAAAAAAAAAAACAATGATACATACACGGTTAAAGACATCAGAACAATTTCGTATTGTGCATCTAGAAAGTATGCGATTTACAAGATCGTCTAGGTCCTGAATTGGTATCGTGTAAATTAATGATCTGAAATGCTCCCATAGAGAAAAATATAGTGAATTAAAATCTGGCTGGTTAGCATACATATTATTCGAAAATTGGCCAGCTGTTACATTATACTGGACTGCAGCGCCATCGTCCATACACAAAATTCGATATCTGAGTGTGTGAGACATTTTCGAATCGTATAGGTAACTTATTTTCAAGAGAAAGGAGGTATGATGCGCCATCAAGCCTTAATGGATGAAAGAAAGGGCTAATTAAAAAATTGCTAATAACTCCCACACATACACTCAACGAAAATCGAAATTGAAAATGAGACACTTATTGCATGTGGGTTTTGTCCACACTATTTATGCGATTTTATGTCATCCACTGACAACTAAAAATAGGTTGCGAGAAATCACGTTGTAAAAGTGACTCGACGAGCTAAATATGGAAGGGGTATAACTGATGAGTGATGATGATCCTTTAAATTTCTAAGTATTGTCTGATGGTTTGCATCAACTATAGTAGCAATTTTGCTAGTACTAGTTTCTGGATGCTATCCGATTTTATCCACAACAACTTCTTTCCTAAATGATACTATTGCCATCAGACAACGTTGTCCAGGCAGCTATTAAAAAAGCTAATTAAAAATGCTAAATTGATGCTAACGGGTTTTTCTTTTTTCATAGATTCGCTCAGGGATCAGGAAAAACATACAAGTATGACATTCATTGCATTAATAATACAAATAATAATAAAGGGGGATCTTTCCGACATGAAGAATTATAGGCCGATGACTTGCCTCAACTCCTGCTACAAGATGTTTACACGTATCTTGTATGCAAGGACACTGAGGTCTGTTGATCCGGTCTTCCAGCAGATACACTAACAGCGTGGTGCCAAGAAGGGCATGGCAGGTTGCAATGACAGCCTGCTGATAGACCGCTGTATTACACAGGATTCTGTACAATACAAGCGGAATCTCTCGATGGCATGAATTGATTACCGCAAGACATTTGATACAACTTCGCACGAGCTATTGTTGCACTTGCTCAAGTGTCTTACGGTACCAGCACCACTAGTGAGATGCATAGAACAGCTGCTGCCGCTCTGGAAGACTCGCTTCACCATAACATCAGGTGCACAGTGGGTCACGACAGAGCAGGTGGCATTTAGGAGAGGAGTTTTCTAGAGACCCTCCCTGAGTCCTCTCCATTTCTGCATCTCACTGCCGCCATTGTCTGTTGGCTCTACCAAACTCGCGGATATCAATATAGACCACTCAGCGACCGGAGGTATAAGGTCACCCATCTATTTTATATGGATGATCTTAAACTTTACGCCTCCGGAGAGCGCGAACTACAAAACGCTCTTAGGATGGTCGAAGTATACACGCAGGCCATTGGTATGGAGTTCGGGTTGGACAAATGTGTAGTCGTCCACCTCAAAGTGGACGATGCGGAGAATTCCCTGAAGATACGCAGCTCACAGACGGAAGCATCCTAAGACATCTGGATGCCGGAGTGACCTATACATATCTGGGTGTGCAACAAAGGCACATCCAGGATGTAACACAAATAAAGGATTCTCTCAGCGGCAAGTACAGAGACCGCCTACGAAAGATTTGGTCTTCTGAACTTTCGGGGAAGAACAAGGTGTCTGCAACTAATATGCTTGCCGTTCCTGTTCTGCTCTACTCCGTCGGAGTAGTAAAGTGGACGGTAGATGAGCTGCGCCAATTAAATAGAGATACCCGCAAGATTATAAATATTCACAGAATTATTCATCCTAGATCATCCGTTCCTCGTGTGTACCTCCCACATCAACGGGGGGTCGAGGACTCTTGAGCCTAGAGTGTACGCATGGCAGAGTAGTACTGAGTTTCGCATGTAACATCCTCAGGAGCTCAGATCCCATCTTGCGGTTTGTAAAACACCACGAAACAGTAGGAGTGGGAGCAGGATTGTTCAAGGCAGCAAAAAGAGTCGCAGATGAACTCGGTCTCGCATTTGATATCTGGCGAGGAGGCCGCCGAGGTGCTGATATAGAGTCAGTCACTGAACTTCAGCCAAATCGTCTGAAAGCCCGAATTAGAACTGCCGAACAGGAAAATCTGTTTCGGCAGCACGTCAATAAACCCCAGCATAGTGTATCAAAAATATGATTGACTTCGAGGTCAGACACTGCTATTAATTTTGCACATTACCAAACTTTTCCCATTTTCCTTGAAGCTGACCCATCGCACGAAATATATGATTTCTCTGGCAATTTGACTGAAAATTCATAAGCAACTTTCAATGCAGTGGCGTACCACTTTTCCTGATGGAATTCTTTTGTGGCTTTTGTAGATGACTTGAATTATTAATAAGTAAAAAGTAAACGATGGCATTTGACAGCAGTTATAATCTATTTTACACATTATCTGAAACCTCATAAGAAGTTTCACCTTTTATCAATATCTTAGTAGTAAATATGGCGCCACTAAACCCTATTATGTTGAACTTGTGTCAAGAATCCCTATCTAAATCCGTGAAAATGTACAGGGTGTTTGATTTAACATAAAATAGTTGACATCACTTCCCCTATCATTTGGAAGTGAAATAAAATTCTTAATATTCACAAAATGTCTGTAGATATCGGAAAGTAGCTTGTTTTTATACTAGTCCGGTGTATTTTTAAATAATCTAGCACAATAAAATCCTGTGTCTAGTAAGTTAGTTAATTCTACCTTCAGAAACGGAATTATACTTAAAAAAAAGGTACAGCTAAAATAAATTGTCTCGAACCATGTGTAACTGGTCCGCAGTCAGTATGTAAAAGATTTGGTTTACAGTTAGGTTTCCGCGGGAGTTAAATGATGTGCTAGATTTCCTGATGTAGCTCCAAGTAGCTGGTAGGTCACGAGAGAATCAGTAATTGATTAAATGATATTATGGTAATCACATTTGCCCTTTTGAGGTTCTTGCTGATAACTATTTATAGTAGTTCTTCCTTACTCGAGCTAACTGAATGAAGCTGGAGTTTGCAAGCTTAAACTAGTTAAGAATACATTTATAAAGCACAGCCATATTCTCTTAATAAAACGTGTAAAACGTATTTAAAAATCTAGCCTTAGGCTTACGAATTTTATCTGTGAATACTAGACCGTTACATTGTACACTTAGTTTGAGACATTTACTTTTTTTATTGTACATAATATAATTACCACGACAGTGGTCTGAACATCAATAACGTAATTGCAGCAACCATTGATGAAAAGTGGTATTTGACCTCTCATCATTATCAGTAGAAGTGCTTTTCTTATAGGAACAATATTTGGGAGACAATCACAAAGATGATATATAGAGTCGGTTATTTTAGAAGCCTAAAACAAAAAGGTATTAATAATTTGTAACCCTCTTATGTTTACATGAATATTTGCTTCTGTCTCAGTTTATTCCACGAAGTCAAAATGTCAGTACAATTTGACATGACTTATGGATAGTTACACAGTCACAATATAGAAAAAGTGATACAGTAAATTTGTTTGTGGTTTTATTAAGATATTTTCTAAACGTATTCAATGTAGTATTGTGCTGATTTTAAGCAGACTGTTCCTATAAAGTTAATAATTACTAATAATCAAAACGGATTCGTAAAGCTGGAACTTCGGTATTAATTGCAGTGACATTACAGTAGTGATAAAAGTTGTTAAAAAAAAAATTAAAAACTTGCTTTTCTTAGTCGTACTAAAAAGTAAAAATTATTTCTTTGCCAAAAAAAAGCCAAGAAAAGCAAGGCGTGCGCACGCAGATTGTATAAAATGCATTTTGAACAGTTGCTATAATTGTGTTTTCCCGTATCTTATAAATATTTTATATATAATGATTAACAAATTTTGTCAATTTTATTTAATCTCTGTGTGTATTTTTTTAACAATACCAATTGGTAAATGTAGCATCTACAGAAATCCAATAATTTCAAAGTAAATTAGTACCGAAACTAGACGCATTATACATCAAAAGGAAGATTAATGTTTTGGGCTGTGATTTCTACAAAACGCCAAAATAATAATATTACAATATAAATTTTGGTAGTCAATTTAAACAGATCACATACCTCTAACTCTCCATTACTTACCTCGTCCATTAAAAGTTGTGCTGGTATTCCAAATAAGAAAAGAAAATCAAATGTTACAACTACGCTGCTCAATATTGGCCTATATATTAGTGAAGAATTATTTGTACCCATGTTCCTAGAACATTTAAAATTTGCATATTAGCACCATATGACTTAAGATTCCGGGGAAAAATGACAATAAATTATATGCTTTGAATTTAAAATCAACAAAAACAACTCAAAACAAAACAAAACGTAAACATTTTCTTCTTCGTCTTGTAAGTTTATATTGTCCTCTTCATAGTCACTGTATTGATGAAACACCTCTTCCAAATCATCTTTATTATTGTATTGTTCCGGTCTAAATCCCGGGATAATTATTTTATAAATCTGTATCATAAATCCATTCTTAGAGTGACGTAAATGAATGCTAGGCATAACTATGTACATAATAGGTCACGGTTGGTTGCCTATACATAAGTAGTGTAAGCTATATTTTAATTAAACGACAAGCCAAAAAACAGAATAATATTAATTTGTGCCTGAACCGCGAATTTTATGGCGCTGTGCTCCCACACAATGAAAATTCCCCCGACAAATACGAGTAGATCTACGGATGCACTACCTTTTCGTCTAGGGGCAAATTTGTTGAGGGATCTTCGCCAGCACAAAGTTCTCAAAATCACCAAACCTGTGTGTCGGTACACCAGTAGGTTAAGGTTAATTAGGCAAAATCTATTTTAAAACAAATTAGGTGTCCTTTTCTTGGTAAAAGTTCTATCAAAATATGGAATGAAATGAAAATATGATAAGATATATGTTGTATTTGTCTATGATAAGTTTTTTGTAAAGAGTTAGAAAATAATAATTAGCAAAACAAATTTTAGCTTTATTAAATTTTCATTTCATTCTAGTCTAAGCAATAGCGTGCAAATTCGACGATGAAAGGTTACCGTCTGCCAGTCGGTAAGTAATCAAAGAGACCATATGAGTACCATACTTTTTCTCTTTTGAAATTTTATTGTATGGCGGACAGATACGGAGGGGGGAACTCTTTTTTTAATCGAAAGGTTACCGATATTTGTCTCCATAGGTAGTTAGTATATGTACTCCACATACCCCGATTACGCTGACAGACAAAATATACAGCCATCCACTCTGCTGATTTTTGCCAGGCCGGTATGGTTTTCCGTTCCGAAAGCAGCGTAGGCTTTATCCCTCCGAGTACACCGATAATTAGGTCGACCCTTTTGACCCAATAGCCAGGGTACAGCACTTGGAGCTCGTACGAGAGATCGCGGTATTTGGTCCGTTTCTCCCCCTCCTTTAAGGTGATGTTTTTCTCCGCAGGTGCCGAGAACTCGATGACATACATCACCTTGAGTTGATGGTCGAGCCTGACATAGTCCTCATGTCAGGCTTGTTGGCTTGGATTAGCCTGACCGTCGGGAACGAGTAGTTCCAGTAAATCCGGCATTTCTCGTTCTCGTCAACGGACTCAATATTTCCGGGGATGTAAGGCAGCACTGGTGTCTGGTTTACCCCATACGAGTGTTGATAAAACCATCTTGGCAGACCATTATGAATCCCTAGGTCACTGACTTAAGCCCGGCCGACCTTAAAAAGGCGAATGATAGCCTGGTCGATAAACCCAGCGATTCTATGTTCTTATAGCCTCATGCTGGAGCTTATCGACATGCTGCCGAAACAGTGTTTCCTGTTCAGCAACTCTGATTCGGGCTTTCAGATGATTTGACTGAAGTTCGGTGACTGACCCTACATCAGCACCTCGCTGGCCTCCTCGCCTGATGTCAAATGAGAGACTGACTTCATCTGCGGCTCTTTTTACTGCCTTGAACAATCCTGCTCCCTTTCCTACAGTTTCGTGATGTTTCACAAACCGTAAGAAGGGATCTGAACTCCTGAGGATGTTACATGACATACTCAGTACTACTCTGCCATGCGTACACTCCAGACTCAAGAGTCCCCCACCCCCGTTGACGTGGGGGGTACACACGAGTTACAGACGATCTAGGATGAATACTTCTGTGAATGTTCATCATCTTGAGGGTATCTCTGTCTAATTGGCGCAGCTCATCCAAAGTCTACTTTACTACTCCAAAGGAGTAGAGCAGAACCGGAACGGCAAGCATGTTAATTGCAGACACCTTGTTCTTTCCCGAAAGTTCGGAAGACCAAATCTTTCGGAGGCCGTGTCTGTACTTGCGGCGGAGAGAATCCTTTATTTGTGTTACATCCTGGATGTGTCTTTGTTGCACATCCACATAGGTCTCTCCAGTATCCAGATGTCTTAGGATGCTTCCGTCTACGAGCTGCGCATCTTCAGGGAATTCCCCGCATCGTCCTCTCTTGAGGTTGACGACTGCACATTTATCCAACCCGAACTCCATACCAATGGCCCGCGTGTATTCTTCGACCACCCTAACGTTCTACAATAACTCTTCGAGGGGGAAGTGGATGCAATATGTTCCACGACAACATTCTGATTTAAAAAGTATACATACTGCTATAATCGCGGCTTTCACAGGTTGACTACTGGAATTAAATCAGACTTGTATCGTAGACCAGACGTTAAAATAGGTGGAGATGGAATAGCATTAAAGGCTGCGTTAGCACGTCCTCGTCGGCAAGATTATCAACATAAAACTTTAAATCGCTGTTAAAATGTTTCCATTGACGGAAACAAAAAATTAAAACAAATAATTAATTCATTCTAAATACCATTTAGATCTAATGTATAATATTACAGACAATACTGATTCGTATTTTTTTTATTAATTAGAAATACGTATACACCAAAATGCCACTTTATTAAACTAAATAATCTTATTTCCTATTCATAAAAGAAATACGCATCAGTATTGCCTGTAACTTTATATATTAAATATTAAATATGTATGGTAATTAGGATGAATTTGTTTTCGTTTTTACTTTCTTATCTATCTCTACTAATAGAAAAGTATTGGCGTCGTGCAAAAAAATCAAATTCCAGATTATGATCAAGATGGACGATTTGAGACCCGAAAATAAGAAAATTTATCTGAATCCGCATGCTGTGTCTGTGAGTCGGTGTGTCTGTGAGTCGTTGGTCACCGTTGTGCTATTATTGTCTCAAGCACGTCTCAATGTAGAAATCTGAAACCTTGCATATACTACCTGGGTGGTCCAGGCAAGAACCCTATTGAATATCAATGAAATTGGTGTACCAGGGAGGGCACGTCTGTAGGGGCCCCAAAATTATGGCGTCAAACCAAAAAAAATTTTCATTTCATTTATCTCATTTGTCTTTTTCGTCTTGTTTCTCTTGTTTATCGCATTTATCTTGTTTAATTTGTTTATCTTATTTATCTTATGTATTCTATTTGTCTCGTTTGTCTTATTTGTCTTATTTACTTTATTTATCATATTTACCTTATTTATTTTTTTCATTTTATTAATTTTATATAAATAAGTAAAATAAATGAAAATAACGTTTTTAATTAAAATGCTTATTTCTTACATGACAAATTGAATATTTGTATGAGAAAGTACTGTTGAGATATGGTCGTCCTTTACCTACTTGATGCAATGCAGTATTTCTTCGTATGTTTCACGCGTACTTAATACGTAATACGGGTTCATTATCTGCGACGCCGCTGAATTATTCGGAATTTGACCATCTAGTTAGGACATTAAGCATAATTTTAATTAAATGCGAAGGACCTATACCCATTCCTTTAGTGCTGATTGAATTAAATACACAAATTACTTCTATTCGTTCTTTAAATATTATTTTGGACAACCTCGAAGTTCCCGTCTGCGGGAATGAAACAAAACATTAACTTTATAAAGCTTGCATATCATATATGTATATAAAATATATGCCGGCATTTCATCAATAGTTAATAATAATAATAATAATAATAGCATAACGCGGCGTTACGAGTGCT
Organism: Rhamnusium bicolor; assembly: GCA_029963845.1. Lineage (NCBI taxonomy): Eukaryota > Metazoa > Arthropoda > Insecta > Coleoptera > Cerambycidae > Rhamnusium > Rhamnusium bicolor. Next base: position 587,662 of record JANEYF010005694.1, on the reverse strand, counting down.
ATACTACCATCTAAGGCACTCGTACGGGGTAGACCAGACACCAGTGCTGCCTTACGTCCCCGGAGATATTGAGTCCGTTGTCGAGAACGAGAAATGCCGGATTTACTGGAACTACTCGTTCTCGACTGTCAGGCTAATCCAAGCCAACATGACTGACATAGTCCTCCTCGACCATCAACTCAAGGTGATGTATGTCATCGAGTTCTCGGCACCTGCGGAGAAAAACATCACCTTGAAAAAGGAGGAGAAACGGACCAAATATCGCGATCTCCGGTACGACCTCCAAGTGCTGTACCCAGGCTACTCGGTAAAAATGGTCGTCATACCGGCCTGCCAAAAATCAGCCGAGTGGCTGGCAGGCCAAATGCAGAAGGCGGTCATTCTGGGTTCTCTCCGTCTGCTTAGGGCACACGATTCTGGTATCTACAGTCACTAACCCTGCGGGATGTGGAGAGTGGCTGTAGTTGATGCGCCGGCGCGACGTCCGTGAGGCGTCGGAGGCCACGGGAGGACTGACCGGCATCGGGAAACCGAAAAAAAAAAAATAATAAAAAATAATAGGTCTTTATTACGAAAGCATGTACAATACAACACATACATAGCATAAGGCGAAGTCTAGCGAAAGCTATTCCACTTAACCTTATATAAAAACACATTGAAGAATAATTATTAATCATAATGAATATGAACTGTTATAGAAAAAACATAAAAATATATATGGGACAATCCGCGTCAACCGGATCAGAGCTACGACCAAAATTAGAAGCAACCAAAAAAAACGACCAAGGGCTCATTTTAAAGTTTAGAGCGTCTACTTTCAAATACCGAGTGCGCCTTTGAAAAATCCAATATGACGGCTCCAATATGGCGGCCGGAAGCCGGAGAAAAATCGAGTGTCCAGCAAGAAAAGCCTGTAAAAATAAAAATTCGCAACCGATCGCTTTGTTTCTTGGCTCAAATTGTAGCTGCTGGACGCCCCTAAAAAGCTGATGTGGTAGGTTGACAAAATGCAACATGGCGGATCCAATATGGCGGTCAAAACTCCAATATGGTGGCCGAATTTTTGAAAATCAATCGATTTGCACCAAATTTAGTATACGGGGGTATTGGGTGTCATTGGTCACGAATCCGAGGTCAGATTTGCCAAGGTGAAGATGGCGGATCCAAGATGGCGGACGAAATTTTCGAAAATCAACCGATTTGTACCAAATTTGTTATACGGGGGTTTTAGGGGTCGCGGATTGTCCCATATATATATATATATATATATATATATATATATATATATATATATATATATATATATATATATATATATATATATATATATATATATATATATATGGGCAGATCCATTACTTTTCGACGAAAGTGTGCGCGCTTGGGTCAGCGATCTTGATGCTGATTTTTTTCCTGAAAAGTACATAAGAAAAGAAGATGATCCTGAAAATTTGAGCCCGATACGATCAAATCCGGCCGCTGGAGAATTTTTTGAAATTTGAAAAAAGGCAATTTTTAGTCATTTTCAAAAATTTGTATCTCAGCTTCTATATAACTTAGAGATTCCGTTTAAACGACATTCTTCTCTGTGTATCCTCTACTTTTAAGAAAAAAATAGATGTTTGCTATAAACTCATATCCGGCTTAGCTGGGAGCTTCCAACTGAACCACTGTATTAGCAAAATTTTACCTGATTTTAAAATGCTCTCAAATCTACAGTTTTCAAAGTAGAGGGTTAAATAACAGCTGATATTTTTCATGTAGGTGTATCCTGTTGATACCTGCCCTACTTTTCCTTAATTGCTTCGATTTCGTTATTATACGGTCATCCAAAGCCGTACGATATTTCAAAAATCGCCATTTTCAGATAGCTGTTACTTTTTTCTCGGAACTTCGATTTGCTTCAAATTTTCAAGAAAGTTGCTTTGTTATGTCCCTAAAAAGCTCTGAAAATTCCAACTTTGGAATCGAGCTTGGATCCGAGTTATAAATTTTCAAACATCCCGAAAATTGCATCGAAATCAACAAGCAATTTATTTACGTTCATCATTACAGCGCATATAATAATAATTATCGAGTTAAATGGTAATGATTATAGCAACTTAATCTTAAATTCTTTGTATTTCATATTTAGACATTACAATGAAGTATAAAAAGATATTATGTTAGTGATTATTTTGGAATATTTGGAAAAATTTTTTTTTATAAATTTAGTTGAACTACTTTATAATTTTTTTTCGAACGAAGTCACTCTCACTTCTAAGGTATTGTCATTAATAGGTGTAAAAGAATGGTTAATTCGAGTGTCCTTAATTTGTTTTACAGTTCCAAATCGTTTTTTCAATTTTTTTTTATGTTTCTGAACGTCGGCATAGGCTACCCATATTGCTCTGAAAATATCGTACATTATTCTTATATTGTACTATTATTAATTAGGATTCACTAGAAACGTATTCGTACATCTCGAATGGAGTTGTTACTTGATTTTCAGAGGGTGATCTTATGCAATGTCGCATCACTGTTCTCTTTAAGGTACCTCCAATTCCATCACATACACTCTTTCCATGACTAGTTGCAAAAAAAATTATATGACGTAATTTTTATGCCGAAATCTTTTTCATGGCAGCAAACATTTGCTAAATTGTTTCTTAATGTAAAAGAAAAATAAGTATTAAATTAAAAATTCAACAGATAGCTAAAAATTGTTTCAATTTAATAAAAACTCTAATTTTTATTGCTTTTTATAAATTTTAAAAACATAGAAATTGTTACTTATTTTTACATTGGGTTGGTGCTTCATCTGAAAAATAGATGACATTTTTTATCCATGGAAATTCATTGTTTATTATTCTTGAAAATCATGAATAGTGTACGCTACATGATCAGTCGTATAGATTATTACACAGAAACTCATCTGTTGGAGCTTTTCTTTATCAGTCGCTTGTGGATCTTTGTAATAAACGCAGAAAGGGTGAATTGTTGCTTGTGTATTATTGTAGTAAAATGATTGAACAGATCTTTGTATAATGAAAGAATAGTTTTCTGAAAAATCTATCGTAATAATACAAGTATGGTGTTCTAATTTATTTTTGCAGTGATATAAATAATTTTTCTGTGAATCTGCAATATAATAATGAATTGTTAATTTACATACATTAGAACATAAAGTTTCCAAAAAAATTCCTTCCTTTTCAGTGTGATTTGTAAGTGTTGCTCTACTGCCTTCTGCATCCCGTTGTTTGTAATTAATTAAGTCATCAGTAATAGAGATATTCGTTTCATTCATTAAACTTTTAATACCTGTTACTCCGGAACATTTTTGACATCTATGTAATATGCAATCTACGTCCTCAACATTACAAACTGCAGCTGCAAATAGATCTCTATATTTTATAGTAGTTTTCAAAGCAGACAACTTTAACTTAACACTTTCATGTTCTATGCAAACACAAATTTCATGAGTCCCTGGATCACCAGCGAAAAAAAATTTTTCCATGTGATATTTGTTCATAAAATTGTTCGTCTTCTAACCTGCATTTCAAAAGGAGGATATTTTCTTCACTCAATTCACTTAAATTATGCAGAATTTTGTTTCCAGAGTATGTCTCTGAATGACATTGTGAATCTGTTAATAACCCAATGTAACACGTCTCCATTTTTTGAATATTCAATGTAAATGAACACTCTAACTTAACTTACTAAACTCTTCTGAATGCTATAGACAGTAGTTAAGTTGTTTACATGATCATATGATAATGCAGGACCTGTCATACATAATAGCTTCAACGCCACCTTTAACATAAATTCAAACAATATAGGTACAATCGCAGCGCTCTTAAACATGACATATTTACTTAATACGCCACTTAAATGAGCATCAACAGCAGTAACATTGAATATATAAAACAGGTATTGATTTTTGACTTAAAAAGAAATAAATAATTCATTAGTCATATGAAAAATTATTTTAAACAATGCAATTTTCGGGATGTTTGAAAATTTATAACTCGGATCCAAGCTCGATTCCAAAGTTGGAATTTTCAGAGCTTTTTAGAAACATAACAAAACAACTTTCCTGAAAATTTGAAGCAAATCGAAGTTCCGAGAAAAAAAGTAACAGCTATCTGAAAATGGCGATTTTTGAAAAATCGTACGGCTTTGGATGACCGTATAATAACGAAATCGAAGCAATTAAGGAAAAGTAGGGCAGGTATCAACAGGATACACCTACATGAAAAATATCAGCTGTTATTTAACCCTCTACTTTGAAAACTGTAGATTTGAGAGCATTTTAAAATCAGGTAAAATTTTGCTAATACAGTGGTTCAGTTGGAAGCTCCCAGCTAAGCCGGATATGAGTTTATAGCAAACATCTATTTTTTTTCTTAAAAGTAGGGGGTACAGAGAGAAGAATGCCGTTTAAGCGGAATCTCTAAGTTATATAGAAGCTGAGATACAAATTTTTGAAAATGACTAAAAATTGCCTTTTTTTCAAATTTCAAAAAAATTCTCCAGCGGCCGGATTTGATCGTATCGGGCTCAAATTTTCAGGATCATCTCCTTTTCTTATGTACTTTCCAGGAAAAAATCAGCATCAAGATCGCTGACCCAAGCGCGCACACTTTCGTCGAAAAGTAATGGATCTGCCCATATATATATATATATATATATATATATATATATATATATATATATATATATATATATATATATATATATAAATGTATATTAAGAAAGAAGTAGAGAAAAAAAGTAATATAAATACATATGAAAACATACGTAAATGAAATCTAAAAAAAAGATGTGTAATTACAATGATGATAAAAAATAAAATAATATAAGATATCAAATAATGCAATAGTAAATGTCATACTGCGAAGAACCCAGAGGTGATAAAAAATTAAATAAAGATTACTGAAAAGAAAGAAAATATTCTTGTTTTTCTTCGAAAATTGTCCACAGGAAGACATTTTAGAACGTCATTTATGCTATTATAGATTACGGCAGAGTTATAAGAAAAAGATCTACGAAACAAGGTTAGACGATAAGGCGGTAACGATAATTTATTTGTATGTCTCAAATTGATATCGTGAATAGTATTCCTAAATATCAATTTCTCACGAAGGTACAATGGCGAGGAGGTACATAGAATACGGTGGGTGAATATCGACATATTATATTATAGTACATCTAATAATATTTCCAAAGTTTGAAAAAGAAATATATACTTAAAAAAGAAAACCGTATTAGCAGCCTGTTGAAAAGTTTCATTTATCAGTTCGCCTGCAATAAGTTATACTGCCTTCGGATTAATGTCCATGAAAAAGTTACACACAAATAAATTATTGCTATCTCTATCTATTAATTTCAGTTTGATATTCAATTATATTTTTTTCGATGTTAGAATATATCTAATTACAATATACTTACAATGATAACATATTCATATTTGCACACAATAAAATGGTTGTTACTCCTAGTAACAAAGAAATTGGTACGGACAAAATTCCATTGAGATGATGAACATACCTAAAATTAAATACATTTATATTAAATAAAACTAACATGAAAATGCTGTCTAAATTGCTTAATTCCATTCAGTGTGACAATACAAAAATACTAGCTACATTTTGATACAAATCTGCTATAACGTAATATTAATAAATTATTAAAACATTCATGGATGTCTCCCCATGTCGTTGGGAACGTCACTTGATATAATTCCAACGAGATCTAATTCCCACAACATCTACTTCTCACAAGATTTATTTCTAATAGCCACCCTCTATATATTCTCGTGTTTCCGAATGAGTTTTTTATATAGACCGATAAAAAAAGCCCCATGAGATCTAATTCCCACGACACCTACTTCTCACGAGATCTATTTCTTATAACCACCCTGTATAGCTGTTTTGATTTCCACGACTGCACATTCCCACGAAATCTAAAACTCCGACACCATTTTCCCCATGAGATTCAACACATCACCCTGACTATCAGTTCGACTCTTCGATTGCGTTTTGTCATTGCAACATATTTAAAAACACCTTTTTAAAAATCCTACGAGATTTAATTCCCACGAGATCTAATTCCCATGAAATCTAAAAATGTGACGGTGCCTTACATACTGAAAAAATGCATTACGTGGGCAGCATTCAGAGACTTAGGGACAACTACAAAGATTTTTTTGATAAAGTAGTACTAACAACGATAAATTATCAAAAAATTTGCTCTATCGTCACCGAATCGGATACGAATTAAAATCAATTTTAAGAAAATTCATGAAGTTGAAATCCGTATGCATATATCTTATAGTAAATTAGAATTTTGGAAACCATGGTAAATGTATCTATCTATTTGTTATAATGATTGAATATTTCTTTAGACAAAATTAAATTGATTTATCAACAGAAATATTTTATTTACATGAAACAATCCGAGATGCTAACGCAATATTTTAGCCTCATGTTTTCTTATATTATTCTAGAAATATGTAAAATTTTATCAATAAGTTTCATTATTAATATTTATAATATAACAAAATAATAAATACTTTACATTATACAACCTACATTCATTGTTTTGGTGACAAATTACACTGTAAATTTAAAATTAAAATTTTATCGGATATAAATTGAATTTATAAAATATGAATACATATACCTGTACGTTATGTGTGAAATAACGTCATAATTAGATATCATGGGAATTAGATCTCGTGGGATTTACATTTCAGGTTTTAGATTTCGTGGAACATTTAAATCGACTTATTCGGAAAGCCGACCAGAAATACAGGGTAACAAGTAAACTGGTTGATTATTTCGTGTGGTATAGATCTCATGGGATTTTTAAATCTCATGGGTCTTTGAAATCGGTGTTTTTAAGTATGCGTCTATGATAAAACACATTCGAACGCCGTGCGTTAGATCTCGTGCGAAAATAATTTTGTGTTATTTAGATCTCGTGGGAATTAGATATCATGGGAATTAGACCTCATGGGACGTACTCTATTGTTGTATATGACGAAGAGTTAGAATCGCTTTTGTCGTTGCGAAGAATTCCCCCACCAGCACATGTTATGGAAGATATGAATTGATGCTGGTTTTCTTTCTTTGTGTCCATGCTTCTTCCATTAATTTACTAACTGTTAACATTTGTTTGTCCTTTGATATGGTCCACAAATTCTGTTTTAATAGCAAAAACGAAAAGAGCCTCCATGATGTCGCTCGAACTTGGTAGTGTAACTGATCGTCTCTCATTAGAGAGAAATACGGATAATTGTAGAGAAAAAACGCAGGAGATCTTTCTCGTGCAAAAAACTTCAAATTTCCATGTTCTGTTCATAAACTAATGAAAACGTGACAGACAAAAAGTTGAGGCAAAATTTTACCTAGGCCCTCCCACTTTCGCCTCCTGAACGATTTTGGTTCGTGGTTGTTATTTTGCTTCATAATGCATAAAAAGTACCTCTGCGCATTATCATTTATATTTTTTTAGACCTTTCTAACATATTCATAAAAAACGTTTTCTGGATTTTAACCTGAGTAGCCTGTATCTAGAAAACTAAGCATTTTAAAAAGTTCCATCACTTGGTGAAGTTTGGCCTATGCAATTCGGGACACCCTGTAGATCTTTTGAAAACGTATTTGTGAAATTTCTCAAATCGGTTGTACCACTGCATCTTTGAGATTCGACCAATTATAACGAGGGGTTTTTTCTCGCTATTTTTGATTAACTTTATTTTAGTTCTCAATTGAAATAATAAAAAATAAAAAAATACATATATTTATAATTTAACATACAAAAGCAAAAGGCTCATTCGGGGCGTGGTCAACAAGTAATAAACCTTCATCAACTTAAAACTAAAACACCGAAATCATATTATAGTTCACTTAAACAGTTTTTTATAAAGGGCGCCACCCACCTTTCTTTATTGTTTATACATATATAATCAAAAAAAGTTACAACGCACTAATGCCGTTGAAAGGGGGAAAGAAAGGTTAATTTTCATAAAAGTTTATCGCACAGTTCAAGAGCAAAACTAAACTCTAGGGGGTTTTCTCCACCTCTAGATAGATAGGCAAATCAGCCTTTTGATGCCAATTTTAATCTGCAGATTTCCAGCTCAAACTCAGAGCGGAAGCTGTTTACTTTTTAATAGGTACCTATTTTAATAATAATAAGAAGGGATCCTACCTTCTCACATAGCTTTCCTATGTCACATACTTCGTAACTCCTTTACCATAACAGCTCAACCAGACGAAATCTTGAACACAATCTCAGCAATGTACACTACTACCTCGCTCAAAGGCCAACTCTAGTCTTCAAGGCAATAACAGAAACAGATAACGTACTCAAACAGAACGTAACAGACACATCCGCTCTCGGCCGTGGCTCGGCAGAGAGTCCTCTAAAAACCTAGCTGTCTTCGCACAAGCGTTCCCCCCTTATCCCCACACAGCGGTGTTCGCGCTGGTGCACTCAAGGTCCAGTGGTCGCACAAATTATCAAAGATTTACACTTTAGTAAAGTCGGTTCTAGAATTTTTTAAGCTTGACCTCAAACCAAATTATGCAATTAGCATTAAACAAAACGCAAGTTAATTATATCTAAAAATGGACCGTTACACAATCATAACGGAGTTTTAAAAAAGCCATTACGTCATCACGAATGAAATCTATCTAAGCGGCCCACGCATAACGTTTTGATGAGGAAATTAGAATTTAAGGGATTAATTTTATTTAACTTAACGGCTTATAGTAATTACATACCTGATTAAAAGATTGTGGTGGTTTACGCAGTCCTTAATTTCACTGAGACATATATTCATATCGGAGTAACTTTTCACGTCGTTCAAATTCAGATTTTTGATATTTTCATTCAAACGACGAAATTGCATTATGGGTAATAAAATCATTGAACAAAAAAATATATTAAATGCAAGATAACTTGCAGCACCAAAAAAAATCGAGTATGCTTCAAAACAATATATCACTTTAAACGATATTTTTTCTGGTACGTAACAATTAAATATGGATTTGTCTTTTTCAAATAATTTTTTTAATACTACTGTTGTGTCAGCAGTCACAATATATATAAAATAATATTTTCGTCCTCTTATATATCTTCGTATATCCTCATTAGCATCATCGGAATGACAATCCTGCCAGAAATGCTGCACCTGTTTTATTATTTCCTTTATTTCCTCCCTTTTTTGCAAAAAAAACTAAATATTTTATGTAAATCTAAAAATAAACAAATAGGACTTGTTAACAAAACAAAAAATGAAACATAATTAAAACTAAAATATTAAATATATACACTTAAGTTGTGAATCCAAATAAAAATTTAAATACCAGAAAAAGTTTCACACGAAACTTGTTGTATATCATTCGAACTACAAATTAATGTAAGCAAAACTAACACAAGATGTGCAAATTTTGCCTGGTCAAATAAAGTTTGATTTTTTTAAATGGAACACCCTACATATTATTATATTTTTGCAATTCTTGAAATGTAACATATTGGAGTCTAATCATGAAATGTCTTATGAAATACAGAGTAATCGATATTCTAAATCTACCCTTCAGACGCCACAGCCAAAGTAACAGATTATACTGTATACTATTTAAATATATCAATTTGCACTCCAGTCGAAGTGCAATAAAATCTATTTGACATTCTTCAAGAAACGTTGACATTATACCCCAACATGTTTATATTTTTGAGAAGCATTTTTCACAAGGATTCTACAAATATATTAATATATTTGTTGTTCCATTTAAAAAATAAAACTTTATTTGACTGTGGAAAATATGAACATCCTATATAACTTTTCAATACATTCATTTGAAGTTCGATTGATGTACAACAACTTTCGTGTAATACTTTTTTCTGCGTCTAAAATAATAAAGTTTTCATTCGGACTTATTTCTCTAGTAGGCTACTTAAATAGTCACAAATATCTAACTTTAATAAAAATAGTAATAAAATCATGGTTGAAAACTTTCTTATGATATTTTTACATATCTTTAAAAATAAGAGTAGTTTGTTCTTGTCATATTTTCAAAATTTACCCCTAAATCACCCTGTTTTGACCGATTTCACTAATTTTGTTACAATCTTAATTTGAGAACAAGCAGGGATAGTTCCCAGAATATGAACATCCAACTCAAAAATATGTGTTAATTTACACCTATTATAATTCCGACAATAATCCATAGACAATAATAATAATAATAAGATGCAGACATCTGGCACATCAACTGTGCCGTGTACAACGCCGCGAAGCAGCTCGTCCCCCGTGAGAGGTCAACCAATCACGGGGTCGAGAAAGCCAAGCGGCGTGTACAGAAAATCGAGGGTAAGATACAGTCGGCCAGACAACACGCTTCTCGGATCCAGAGTATGGTGGAATATAAGACGACTGGTAGAGTTTTTACTCCCAGAATCCGGCGCATAGCAGCCGGATTAAGACGTCAACACCATACTCTAAATCTGACAGTGATGCTTACCATCAAGCAGCACTATCTAGATAGGATCCGAGCGCTCATGGCGATAAAGAAAATATTGAAGAGGCGGGTGAGGAGTATGGAACAAGACAATTTGTTCCGTACGAATCCTTCTCGCCTCTTTCAAGAGCCACAGCGTGTTGTAGATAATCCGCTGACTGTAGAAGATGTCGAAACCTTCTGGAAGGGAATCTACGAAACGACGCGTCCTTTCAATAGCGACACTCCATCAATTGCACACTTCGAGGCTCTGTGTCACAGAGATCTTGAAGAGCTAGAAGAAGTGTGCCCGGCAATCAGTACGGAGGAAGTCAAACAAGCACTTGTTAGTACCAAGAACTTCGCTGCCCCGGGCCCAGACAGCATTAACAACTGGTGGTGGAAGAAATTTCCTTCCACTCACTGCCGTCTGGCGCGAGTTTTCAACTCATGGTTGAACGAGAGGCAGCAGATTTCGGACTGGTTCGTCGAGGGACGTACTGCGCTTATCCCCAAAAAGGGGGATCTTTCCGACCCGAGGAATTATAGGCCGATCACTTGCCTCAACTCCTGCTACAAGATATTTACACGTATGTTGTATGCTAGGACACTGAGGTCTGTTGATCTGGTCTTCCAGCAGATACACGAACAGCCTGGTGCCAAGAAGGGCATGGCAGGTTGCAAGGACAGCCTGCTGATAGACCGCTGTATTACACAGGATTCTGTGCAATACAAGCGGAATCTATCGATGGCCTGGATTGATTGCCGCAAGGCATTTGATACAACATCACATGAGCTATTGTTTTACTTGCTCGAATGTCTTGCGGTACCAACACTACTAGTGAGATGCATAGAATAGCTGCTGCCACTCTGGAAGACTCGCTTCACCATAACATCAGGTGCACAGCGGGAGGAGTTTTCCAGGGTGACTCCCTGAGTCCTCTCCTCTTCTGCGCTGCCGTTGTCTGTTGGGCTCCGCCAAACCCGCGGATATCAATGTGGGCCACCCAGCGACCGGAGGCATAAGGTCACCCATCTATTTTATATGGATGATCTTAAACTTTATGCCTCCGGAGAGCGCGAACTACAAAACGCTCTTATGGAGTTCGGGTTGGACAAATGTGCAGTCGTCCACCTCAAGAGAGGACGGGGAATTCCCCCGAAGATGCGCAGCTTGCTGACGGAAGCATCCTAAGACATCTGGATGCCGGAGAGACCTATACATATCTGGGTGTGCAACAAAGGCACATCCAGGATGTATCACAAATAAAAAGATTCTCTCCGGGGCAAGTACAGACACCGCCTCCGAAAGATTTGGTCTTCCGAACTTTCGGGGAAGAACAAGGTGTCTCCAACTAATATGTTTGCCCTTCCGGTTCTGCTCTACTCCATAGGAGTAGTAAAGTGGACGGTAGATGTGCTGCGCCAATTAGACAGAGATACTCGCAAGATGATGAATATTCACAGAAGTATTCATCCTAGATTGTCCGTTCCTCGTGTGTACCTCCCACGTCAACGGAGTGGCTGAGGACTCTTGAACCTGGCGTGTACGCATGGCAGAGTAGTACTGAGTATGGCATGTAACATCCTCAGGACCTTAGATCCCCTCTTGAGATTTATAAAACATCACGAAACTGTGGGAGAAGGATTGTTCAAGCAGCAAAAAGAGCAGCAGATGAACTCGGTCTCGCATTCGACACCAGGCGATGTGGCGGACGAGGTGCTGATGTAGAGTGAGTCACTGAATTTCAGCCAAACCGCCTGAAAGCCCAAATTAGAGCTGCCGAAAAGAGAAATCTCTTCCAGCAGCACGTCGATAAACCCCAGCATGGTGTCTTCTATAAGAACATAGAAACACTGGGTTTATCGACCAGGCTGACATCCGCTTTTCTAAGGTCAGCCGGGCTTAAGTCAGAGACCAGAGAGGAGTTGATTATGACCTGCCAAGATAGTGTTATCAACACCTTGGTCTTCGGTAGCCGCGTGTGGCGTGTAGAGGTTCCTGACATCAACTGCAGGATCTGCCGTCAGGCGCCGGAATCGCTCATGCCCATACTATCTGCATGCCCCGTATACGCGTTTTTGGCCTACATCCACCAATAGAACGCGGCATTACAAGTGCTATACTACCATCTAAAGCACTCGTACAGGGTAGACTAGACACCCGTGCTGCCTTACGTCTCAGGAGATATTGAGACCGTTGTTGAGACCGAGAAATGCCGGATTTACTACTCGTTCCCGATTGTCAGGCTAATCCATGCCAAAAAGCCTGACATAGACCTCCTCGACCATAATTCAAGGTGATGTATGTCATCGAGTTCTCGGCCCCTGCGGAGAAAAAGATCACCTTGAAGGAGGAGGAGAAACGAACCAAATATTACGATCTCCGGTACGAGCTCCAAGTACTGTACCCAAGCTACTCGGTAAAAATGGTTGTTCTAATAATCAGTGTACTCGGAGGAATAAAGCCGACGCTGCTCTCGGAACTGAAAACCATACCGACCTGCCAAAAGTCAGTCGAGTGGCTGCAAATGCAGAAGGCGATAATTCTGCGTTCTCTCCGTCTGCTTAGGGCACACGATTCTGGAATCTATAGTCACTAACCCTACGGGATGTGGGGAATGGCTGTGGTTAATGTGCTAGCGCGACTGCCGTGAGGCGTCGGACGCCACGGGAGGATTCTCCAGGGTCGGAAAACCGAAAGAAAAAATAATAACCATATATTACAACCCCCTGTATCCCTAAACTAACGTTGTGCGGGAGGGGGTTCACATTTAAAGACAACAGACACATATCGAATATTTATGTATAGTGAAAATAATTTCTCTCACAATTAATTCCACTGCCATGACCAGGAATCGAACCCGGAACATTTTGATGATAACCAATTACGCCTGACTCTCGACCATCTGTCATACAATACAATACAATACAATGTATATGCACTTATGCTGGTGTATACTTTAATGTGGACACAGGCCTGCAAAATTTCTGTATTTGGCAGACACCATCAAAATATGTAATAAAAGAAGCTAAGTAGGTGTTGGAAAGGATGTAACAGCCATTCGGGCTCTAATGATCTCTATCCAGATATAATGGAAAAATTGTACAGTGGCTGAAATCAAAATATTTTTTTACAGTGGGCCTTCTCTGTAGAGCCCTCGAGATTAAACTTTTGGGGGAGATAGGCCCACTGGCTAGCGTGTTTTGCGGGTCGTGGTTCGTTTAATGGTGGTAAAGGAAGTGTTGGATAATAATGATACGCAATCAACGGAATTGTACTTTCCACGGTTTATTAAAGAAGTGTGAAGTTTAAATATGAATATAATTAATTGAAAATATGTACCTGACAATTTCCATAATGGCTTAAAATCAAACGTATGATATCCAAAATTTCAAATCCGGCGCACGAGTACGTGATGACGCCTTGCGACGCCGTCTTTTTACAAATATTACCCATAAAATCTATCCAAAATTAAAGTATATATTTAAAAAGTTGCTAGAAAATTCGATATGCGTATTTGCAAGAACAATCTTCGTATTTTTGCGTTTAAATAAATACGGCAATGATAAATAATGAAATAATGAATTTACCAAATGAACCCAATGCGTTTCGGGTTTAAAAGGGGGAGACTGTTCGTGCAATTAGCATATAAATTACACAAAAAAAACCCACAATGGTATTAAATAATCTCTACAAAAAAGATCAGTCGTAACTTTAAGGGCGAAGTTACATACGTATATATACTGATCAAAAACCTGGAATTATCACAATCCTCTGTTCGAATCATACAGTACAAAACAACCCCATATTGATACATAACCCAATACTACTAATATATCTAATAATAATGTCAAACAATCGACGTAAGATTATTTAATGACAAAAGGGAATAAAAAAACTTCCACAACTAAAAATAACAAAAAAACTATGATTAATAAAAACTCGGATACAAAAGAAGTTTGTTACAGCGTGGTTCACGTTAAACTAAATTGATATGTTCATCGAGTATCTTATATAAATTAATTATTTGGAAAAAAAAACCTGGAAATATAGGCTTGTTGTTCTCCGCCTCGCGGGTAGTGTACCCTCTCCTACGGTGTTCCAATGTGTCTCAGTCGTCTCCAAAAACTTCGCTGCTGCACCTCGTATACATAGACGTCCACTCCAGGGCGATATTTGGAGTAGAGAAAAAAAAGCCCTGCAATGAGGTAAATGGCCTTAGGCAACGCTCATTCCAAAAGAAAATTTTAGAGAGTAATTTTGGGACTAAAATACTATACATACAAGGAAAAATATAGGAAAAAAAAGGGACTTACTTGAAGTTATTAAACGGCCTGAAGTAGCCTCCTTGTCCTGAGGAATAATCGATTGACGTATTCGGCGCGATGAGAAAAAAAATTAAAATCCAGATAACTCTGCTTACGGGACAGGAAAAAAAAAGAAAATCACAACAGATCACACAAATCTCACTAGATAATTCACTATCCCCTTTTATGACCAATTTCACCATAAATCCCCAAACTGGGTGAGTAAAAAAATATAAGCTCGATGAAAGGTCTATTTATTTCCACAATCGGTCGAATAGTAGTTATTCTAATCTAATAAAAAGGAAAAAAACGTCAAAAAAACGAATCATTCACAAGAAAGCTATCGACGGCATTTCAATAAGTACTGCTCCAGGCAATTGCGAATTCAGACAACCAGTAATACTTCCCTTTGTAATTAACGGTAACCTATATTAATTTATACCAGGCTCCGCGGAGGTTATTCCTTGGTAAATCTTTATGTTAAGTTGAAGTTACATGGCCGTGAAAACGACTGTAACAAGGAACAATCGACTATCAAATAGAGAAAATATGTCTTGTTATTCAAAAGTTAGTTGTGAATTCAGTTAATTTCTTTGGTAATAGTAAATAGGACTGTTGTGTTGAAAATTTATGATTGTTTTTATGGAAAAAAATTCAAAATTCAGTTATCATTATTATTATTATTATATAGAACACTTACCAAAGAAATTATGACACTCGGTTCAAAAGATTTTAAGCTTGGAGATGAAACGACTTGTAATACAACCAGAACGCTTATAAAAGTAACAGCTGTTATATTTATTGTAAATAATACCCAAAATATTTTTTTTTGAGGATGAAGCCCTAAAATAGTAAGACACTTGTAAACCAAATCAAAATCTAACTCCATCGCAAACTGCACTTCTTCCACATTTAAAAGTATTACAATGTGAAGAGACAAAATCTTTAAATACCCATGTAAAATAGAGCAAGAAAATAAAAGGTTAAACTTAATGGCTGGAAATTACTTTAAGTGGAAGTATATCGATAATTTTGAAAAACAGTGAAAATTGTATAATGAATATATTATAACATAAAATTTCTAGATATTCATGTCTCTTAGATAATAAATAAATTAACTTTCCGATCACGATTTTTTTTGATTCTTTGACACTTATTAATGAGAGCATTGAGTAAAAATTAGCTCAGTCAAATATCTGGTCGGTTTCAACTGTTAATTTATAGTATATTGTAGAACGGAATGGTACTCATTTCTCACATGTATGAAATTTCATACCAGTGAGAAATGTATATTATAAACGCAGAAATAATGTCACGTATGCGCAGGGGAACAAAATATGATTTAGAATGAAATATTTAAAATGTTACTCGCTTGGCAACGGAGAGGTATCATTAAAACTTTTGGTTGATAAGTGAAGGGGAACAAAATAAGACAGTGGTAAAAGATATACAATTTAGAATACAATTTATTAATGATTATCAAGAATGTGACCCAAAACAGAACTGATCTGGCTGATGCCAAAATCACTAGTGCACGGCAGTCATTATTTTCGGGAGCTTAGTCGTGGATAAGGAATTAAGTTTTTGTTTTTATTATTTAGATGTTATTTATACTATATTCATCTACCTTTATGCAATTATTTTAGATGTTATATAACCATATAATAAGCAATGCCTGGGCGCCAGCCGATTAAATCGGCAAGGGAGATGGGAATTCAAGAACATACAAAATTAACCAGAAAACACCAACGGAAACTAAATAAATTTATTAAATATAATAACTTACAGTTAAATAATAGACAGAATATTTTTATTGTCGAACAGTCGAAATTGCTAACTAATTTAATAAAAATTTCTTTGAAGGGAAAATACCAGCAGGTAAGTACCAATAACAAATAACAGATATAACCGTTGTAAAGATGTCCTGGTCTATGAACACGTATGACACATACAAATGCAAAATATAAACCTTAACACAGAAATAATCAATGGCAACATAAATAGACAACTTTATACAATAATTATTTACAATTAAGTAATGGGATTTTCAGCCAAGCTAATATTATACATAAATCTCCATTTATCTGTGCGGTTTCATTTAAATAATATTTATTTCTATTTTATAGCTTAAAAAACTAAGAGTGATTTGTTGTTATTACTTGGAGGAATAGGTATACCAAATTACACATGTAAAATATATGGCAATCTTAGGCAAGTAATATATACAGTGATTAATTTGCAATTGCCCAATTAACAGCTGTTAATTAGTGAACAGTGAATAATTATTATGTGGGTAATCCACAACTTAACACGAAGATTATTATATGTACAGTTATTTACATTGTTTCAAGAGCAAAAACAACAAATATCATTGTTCATCAAAGTAGACACTGGTAAGTATTATATAACGAATCTCACTATTTTTGATAATTGGTATAAAATGGATGTAATGCTGACCTTTCTTTAATATTTTCCCATCTCATGATGTTGAAAACACTGATAACAAAATTGTACTCACTCTGTAGTTCCATAAAAAGATATCACCTGAGCCTGATCCCAGAACACTTGGCTGACAATCTAAGGGATGTTCCAACCCTCATACATACGTGGTCTCTGAATGGTGAGTTAATTATAATTCTAAGAAACTGTCCTATATCCTATGAATTGACTGGAGGGTGTGTGGTAACTTTAAGTTAAAATCAGAGTTGGCAAGATTAATATACGCTGTGGTAACTTCAGCTTAGTTACATGAAGATAACTCGTACAGGACAGTACAATACAGGAGCAATACGGTAAGACAAAAAAGAAAAGGCCTAAAAAAATTATTGTATGTTACGCCCCTGACAGATAAGAATATCAACTGATATGAATTTAGCAAACACTCACCCTAGATTTTATAAGGCCTTTTACTAAATTTTACACAGATTTTTTTGAAGATTATACTAGAGAAATTTGAGCTAGCAATATGGCTGTCTTATCACTTTCACATTCTCCAATCTTGTGGAATTTAATCAAAAAACTTCTGACAGTATTTCTGATTTATTGCCAACTCTTCTAGATTAAAATTTACTATTTAATTCAAAAATAAAAGTATTGACCTCAAATCAAACAAATAAAACTGATGGACTAATAATTCTACAACATTTTAGGAACTCCTATTGCTCACATATTATCACCACTTTCTTTTTTCTGTTTTAGGTTTACCAGAAAATATGCTAAATTGGATTGTTCATATAAGGTAAATACTATTAAACTGTCTTAAATTTCTAAGGATAACGTCTTCTACACAACACAGTGCTGGACCGTGGCTACTATCGGAGAACAGCTCCATTTTTACAATGTGATTCTATCAGTTTATGATATTACATTTCATGCCTAACTTTTGTTAAAAAATCATCTTTGTATAAAACAATAAATAAAGTTGAAATTCATAAACGTTTGAATGTTTCATTTCTATTATTAATTTTCAGAGGTTCCTTAAATCAAAATAAATTATCTAGGTATGCAACCAAACATACGATCTTAATATTTCTTGTTCTATAAAGGGATGTATATGAGTATTGAACGGAATATTATACTTTATTAACATACAGGGTCTTCCAACCGTTACAAGAAAAAACCATACTTACTCCTAAAAACCCACAACTACAATTCACTACCCCCCCGGCCAGGCCATCTCCCTGGGCGGGAGACGTGTCACACCCAAGACACCCGTTCAACCCCCCGAGAAAACCTAAAAAAGCAACTGCCTAGCATTTCTACTTTAATTCTTGGACTCGCCTTCAGTTTCCCTTAGTCAGCATTAGGAAACTTACTTTGTTTCAGATCATTGTTATAATTTATGCTGTTCCAGCATTATCATTGTGAAATGCTCTACTTTTTATATCGCATGTTGAAACTAAATATTTTAATATTAATTCATATACTGTGTGTACTAATAAAAAGATTCTCAAAATTACACAGCCCCACAAAAAAAAAAATTTCTGACCTAGCAATGAGACGAGTATATCCTTATGTATTTTTGATCGCTGATTCCGATTCCGAGGTAAAAAAAGTCGTACACCCCCAAAAAAAAATTTTAGAGCCAAAAAACACCCCCTGAATCGTTTTGTTTAATATTTTCGGGAAAAATTTAATGTATTACGATAAAAATAAAGGTGAATTGCAGCGGTCACCCTATCGGTATGAAACGCACCCCCATAGAGGGTGAGAACCACCCTCATCTGCCATCAAACCAATTGATAACGACAATGACTTAAAAACATCTAAAAATGTTTAAGTTTCGTTAGGTTTGCAATAAACTGACGTAGAATTCACGTAATACCCCAAAACTAACCCTATATCGTTATGAAAAACAACCCTTAACTTCAATTACAGAAAAAAGAAAGGAAAAAACATAAAATTTGATAACGATTTCATTATATGGATGTTCTTATTTGCAGAGATCCTTATGGCTAGGATATTAGCAGTCATTTGTCACCAATCTTAACACCATTTGGGTATAAAACGCATCCCTGAAGGGGGTGAGAAGTACTTTTACGTTAGTAGCTTTTAATTCTTCTTTTTTAATCTTTTTTGTTTATGGTATCTTTTAACTTTATTTTCAAACGATCTTCTTACTGACTGTCGTTTGTGTTGTTCTTTCGTGTCTCTTTTCAGAGACCAACAGTAGTCTGCTATCATGTGTTCGTCCCAGCTTCCTTGATATCGTTTTTCCATTTCGGCTATGTCCTGGTGGAAACGTTCCCCTTGTTCTTCACTATAGTCACCTAAATTTTCCGGGAAATAATCAAGATGGGAATCAAGAAAATGAATTTTCAAACGCATATTACACCCTAGATTCTTGAAATTTTTTATCATTTCTTCGACAAATTCCTTGTACTTTTCAGCTTTTTTTATTTCCCAGAAAATTTTTCGTCACTTTCTTAAAACTTAGCCATGCTTTTTTCTCTTTTGGTTTCATTTTAGTTATGAAAACATCATCCTTCATGATTACGTGAATTCTACGTCAGTTTATTGCAAACCTAACGAAACTTAAACATTTTTAAATGTTTTTCAGTCATTGTCATTATCAATTGGTTTGGTTGCAGATGAGGGTGGTTCTCACCCTCTATGGGGGTGCGTTTCATACCGATAGGGTGAACGCTGTAATTTACCTTTATTTTTATCGTAATACATTCAATTTTTTCCGAAAATATTAAACAAAACGATTGATTAAAATGATAACATCATTTTCAGAGCGTTATCTCATACCCTATTCAGGCAGTGTTTTTTGGCTCTAAAATTTTTTTTTGGGGGTGTACGACTTTTTTTGACCCCGGATTCGGAATCAGCGATCAAAAATACATACGAATATACTCGTCTCGTTGCTAGGTCAGAAAACTTTTTTTTTTGTGGGGCTGTATTATTCATTTATGCGATTTACTATGATGGTGTATTCTTCTTGAAATTTTTATTTTATTTATGAAAACATTAAATGAAATATTAGTACAATTATTAAATATCATTCTTGGACAATTTGTGAAGTTCTTTTCTGTAGCTACATTCTCTGGTTTTCGAAATTTTCGATCCTTGAAGTAGACGGAATATTTACGGAGTTTTCAATTGAGCCCAAAATTTTATTCGCTACGTATGTCGTTTTTATTTTTTAATGATTCGTCGACGTATCCTTCGGTGACTGCTGTGGATTTTCACCCACTATGTTACATCTGATATATTCCCTCAAGCGATGAAGAAGGAAACAGTGATAAATATGAAATTCTGAGAAATTTTTTTAAAAACCTGTAAATCAGGTACCAGGTATAATAAATGATAACCTTGAAAATAAATTAAAACGAATTAGAGTCAGAAGGCCACAATGATGCTATTTTTTAGAAAAAAGGCAAGAAAATTTTTGATCTAAAAGAGTATCTAAAAAACGGCTATGAAATACAAGCCAATGGAAAAATAAATCAGCAATTGCAAGAGAAAGAGGAGAAGAATTTCCTTCCTAAAATGGAAATCTTATGTTGAAAAAGAAGATAGAACAGGGACTGTTGTGCAAAGAAAAATACAGGCTATTGTGAAAAATTTTTATTATTTGGACATTGACTCAAAAATTATTTCTTATTTAATAGTACTGTTATAACACCAGTTGCACGTCTTGTCGAAGATATTCGTTCCCGTATGAGACAAACAATTTTGGTATGTAGAGATGCATTTTGTTAATTACATCAATTTAGCAGTAACAAAAATTAGTTATTAAATTAAACTATACATAAATAACTACACTATCACTGCTTATTTCAAGGAAACGCCATCTTAATCTGGATCGGAAAGTTGAAGATGACATTCATTATGTACAGGCGCCCAAAGGAGCCAAAAGAAAAAAAATTTCCAAAGTGGGAAAAGCGATACAAAATTTCTTGGAAATGAGGAACTACCTGAAGAAATTGAGACCTTAAAGCTACTCACTTATGAAAATTTTTCTTTGTGTTCTGCAGAAGGGGCCAACTGTATTTGTATTTAAATAAAGACGGAAATTGTTATCTACTCAGAATGGTTATATAATGTTCCTGTTGCATGTTGTGCCATATGTGGCACGAAATATTTTTTTCGTACTATAATATGTAAAATTTCAATACTGATTTTTTAAATATTTTTCACGTTAATAGTATGCGAAAATGAAGTAAATTTAAATTCTTCACCAAACTTGTAAAAGTCATGCAGAAAGGGGTTAACAAGATAATTATTGCACTTGTGAATGCAATGCTTCTCATTGGGAGCCTTTATACGAAAATTGGCCAGCACACTATGGGCCGATGTTGGAGGCGCGCCGTCTCGAAAATACCAAAAACCGAAAACCGAATAAGGAACACAAACTTCAATTTTCTTATAACTAATACATCAAACTTTTATAATTCGGTTCGGTAATTTATTTAAATGTTGACTGGGTTCAGTTAGTAGACTTCAAAAGTAGGAATATGGAGATATTTAGATAAGTGTTGTTTTGATGCTTATTTTAAATAAACAATTTCGTGCTTAAAAATTAAATAAAGTGCAATGTGTTACAAACCATTTCAAAGAGCAGTTCTTCTAGTATTAAAAACATAAAAAATACTTGTATATTGCTTATCCCTTACTACAATAAAAAAAATGATAAAAGTCTCATGTTACTGGAATGACTTTCTCAACTTCAAGAACAATAAGTTTTTTTTTCACCATCTGGCAACTAAAACGATCCTATATCCAAAAAAAAAATCTAGCGAATTTTTTTGCGCTTCTCTTGCAAATCAACAAAATATACAAAGAAGCGCGCGCGACGAACACTTAAAAATCTGCAATATTCGTTCCGTAAGAATTATGAATTTGCAAAATACGACGTTATAAAGAATACATATACATTATGGAATTGCAACAAATCAGAGCATAGCATTTCACTGAATATTTTAGAAATCGTATATCGGGACGGTTCCATCTGATTTTTTTTAGCAGCACCATTCCACGTTTGATAAAATATGTTTACGAGTGACTTGCGGTTAGATAAAATAAAATAAATATTTGTAGTTATTAAACTTATTAAACAAAGTGGTATATCGATAAAAATGGTTTACGATATAATTTGAAAAAAATATTTTTTGGTCATGAAAAATAAACCAGAGAAAAATTTTTTTTCTTCACCTATACACGGGATGTGTATTCTGCGGTTACCATTGTCCTAAGGAAAGTATATAAACTTGGGTTTGTTAAAATTTTAGGTTATTATTAATGTATACAAGCAGCATTAATTAATAGTAATCAATAATTTGCCGCTGTCAGCTCTACCTACGACAGTAAACAATGAACAATTTCAAAATTACTAAACGTAACATATGTGACGCTTTTATAGAGCATGGAAAACATATATCAACAGCAGAATGGTATGTTAAGGAGCATTTCGATCTTTCTGAAGAGCAGTTGCAATGTATTATCATCAAAATTGAAAAACACTTATTGCCCGAATTTAAGATACGCTGGAATAAAGCCGGAAGAAAAAGGGATGTGTTCTTACGCAGCAACGAGAAATGGTTAGATGGCGAATTTTTTGTACCATTCCAAGAAGACGAAGAACCATCGACGTCCTTATCTGAAAACCCACGAGGGAGACCATGTAAGTCATTTAACGAATCCGCAGAGAAGACACAGAAACAAAAAGCAATAAAACTATTTCGAGACTCTGGACTTGATCAAATTTATCATTCACATACTCAGGGATTACGTTCAATTGGTGAGACATGGGAATCAGAAATTATACAGGAACTATGTTCTGCATCACAAGAAAGGAAGGCTTTTTATCCACACATTATTAAGACGTAATACTTCTGTTGAGCCTTTCACAAATCAAGAGGCCTTTGCTCTTTTCATTGATTTAGATTTAACGAAAAACCAATATACATACCTTGGAACCTGTTTACAAGACAAAGACTGTACTGTACTCCCATCATATACCAAACTTACAGAAGCAAAGCGAGAATGTTATCCAGAGCACATGCAAGTAACTGAAATTGGTGGTAAAGTAAGTTTGCAGTCTCTTCTAGATCACACATGTAAGAGAATAATCAAAATTAATTCTGTGAATGTGGACAACTTTTCACAATTAATATTATACTGTAAATGGGGCTGTGATGGATCTTCGGAACAAAGTGAGTACAAGCAAATACTGTCTAGTGAAAGTGACGTAATATCCGATACTAACTTGTTTGTAACATTCTTGGTTCCACTACAAATTGTAGATGAAGTCACAAAAAACGTCGTTTGGAAAAATCCAACCCCGTCCTCTGTTCGATATTGTAGGCCCATTTTAATAGAATTCTCAAAAGAGACTCCAGAGAAAACAAGATCTGTTGTCAATGAAGTGGAAACTCAAATAAGCACTCTTTTGCCTTCTTTTGTAGTGAAGAATGAACAGCAGATGTCTATTAAACATGAACTGTTCTTTACAATGATAGATGGTAAGGTTACACAAGTAGTAACAAATACTCCATCAAGTGCCACACATGCCATATATGTCTTGCAAAACCAACAGAAATGAACGATTTGGAACGTGTTAAACAGAGACCATGGATTCGATTTATGGAGTTAGTACTTCCATGTTTCATATAATTTATCGTTTAAAAATGGTCAGTAACCTCAGAGGACATGAAAAAGCAAAAGCAATCTAAAGAAGCTTATGTACAGGAGCAGTTTCGGAAAGAATTAGGATTACTAATTGATAAACCTCGACAAATCAGCGGAACTAGTAATCACGGAAATTCCGCTCGAAGGTTCTTTGCCAATTCTGCTTGCACTGCACAAATTACTGGAGTTGATGAACTATTAATTATGAGATTTCGCATACTACTTTAGACAATGTCGTGGTATGGCAATCAATGCCAAAAAGTTTGGTGAATATGCTTTTAGAACAGCCGAATTATATGTGAGCAAATATCCATGGTACTATATGCCCTCCTCTGTACATAAAGTACTCATTCACGGAGGAAATATAATTCGATATAATGCACTTTTACCACTTGGCCAGTTGTCCGAAGATGCACAGGAATCCAGTAATAAGGATTATAAACGTTTCAGGTTACATCATTCTCGAAAAGCTACTAACGAAGATGTCTATCATACTTTGTTGTATACATCAGACCTTTATATAACAAGCTTAAGACAATCTATATGTCACGCAAGATTGTGGAACTTGAAGAAGAAGCCTTGCATCTATTACAATAAATATTTATTTATATATAATTATGTACATAAATTACACGCTGTATGTTATCATTATACATTTATAAAATGAAATGTATAAAAACAAAATAAAAATTATTTACCGTCACTACTGAACGTCAGACCTTTATTTATATCTGTATACCGAATTGTGTCTTTTATCAAAAGAGAGTTATTTGAGTTTTTAAAAGTTAATTTGCTAATAAATATAAATTCTGAATTTAACTGCACAATCTGGGTCATGAGATTGCCCTTGTCTTTCAAAAATTCAAATAAATCTTTTCTGGTAACAGACATTGTCTCTGTAAATAGAAAAATATGCAAATATTCAAGGCAAAAGAAAGTTCAAATAAAAACAAGTTATCCCTATATGTCTCTAATGGGCAGTATCGGGCAGTAACAGTTATTGTATAAGCTTTCTTAAAAACTTCAGATTATAGTGTACAAATGCATGCAAGTTTTTATGAACCTAATTAAGTATGTAATTTAAAAATAACGGAACTCTTTTTGTTAATATTTTAAATAAAGGTAATATCAAGAATAACTGTATTAAAAAAATTTAAATAAAAAGGGAAACAAGTAGCACACCTTTAACAAAAAGATTCCCAGATAGTATTTGAGGTATATGGAAAAATGTACATTTTTGAAAGTATGTATTAAGAATATACATTTTATACATACATAAAATGTATTAACGAAAAACGTACTTAAAGGAACATTCAGTTTTGTGTACATTCTTAGTATGTACATCTATGGAATCTCCCGCATGTTCTTATCAGGTATGTACCTGACATATTCATGAAACTCATACTGGCATGGCTTCAATACTTCTTCGCGTAATTTGACTTGTTTCAATTAATTTACTGTATAAATCCCATAATTCCGCGGACAAAGAGATCACAAATTTTTAGGGATAAAATTGTTAAAAGTTCCCTGTAATACAAGACGACCTTTGACGCCTTACGACGGAACAAGGCATGTAGGCGAGTTTGACTTATTTTACCCCTAACAATCTGTTTCTACTGAATTTTGGAACATCCTGTACCTATATAGTATAAACAAAAATATTAAGCACACTGTCGAAAAAGAAATGTATTGGCACACAGAGAATACTAGTATTTGTTACAATGGTTATATTGCAACTGCATCAGTAGTAATAAGCCCATCGAGAGAAACATAAATTATAAAGAATGGTAGTTTCCCTTAATTTTATTTAAAAATTGGCGTGTAGTTTATTAATAGATAAATTATTTAGTTCTCCAGTAGATGGTACTCGGCATATACAAGTAATATATTTTATTGGTGTCCATAAAAAAACCTTTATGTTCTATGATAGAACATAAAGGTATTTTTTATGAACAACAATAAAATAGAAGATAGAATTTCGATCCTCAACAGGACGTTGTCTTGTCATATTAACTTGTACTTGTGCTGTACCTTGCAACCCTCTCTCTTTATTTCTTATTGTGTCGTCCTGTACTCTACTGCGCAAGGCATTGTCATCGCCCTTTCGGCATCTTGTTGTTCATCTTTTAACTGTTCTGTGTTGTTCATTGTGGAAAACGCCGGACGTTAAATCATAAAGGACAATTTTCTATAAGACTGATCTACGGTCATCCGAGAGGGATATCAGGAATTTGTTTCAAAATTAAAGTTCCCTTGTTTTGGACGCAGTGTAGAATGCGTTAGTACTGGTTTGGAAGGGAACTTTTACTGTAAACAGGATATAATCAGAGACAACCCGAGACGTGCAAGTGGATAGAAAATGTTGTCCGATATTAACATTTATTCGCTATCTCTATTTAATATAAGAATAGTCAAATATAGCTGTCCTAGTCCGATAAAATGGAAGGTGAAAGTAGAGGGTAGCACTTGCACTGCTGTCATTTCTGTTCTATCCCGCGCTTTTTCTGTGGTATTTATCTGTCAACTTGAACTGACGAAAGAAGTGTTTGTTATTTTGTCGTGATTTTGATTATTTCTCGTTGTATTTTGTAATATTTGTGTGTTAAAGACTATTTCTCTTCTTAAAGACCACCAATTTCATATAACTGGTAAGTTATAAAATTATAAATAATTTTATCCGCTATATCTAACCTATATATTAATCAGAAAGGATAAACAGTATTAGAAAATGTGCTAACTGTATCCTTTACCTATTTGATTCTTCATAATAAACTTTGAAATTGGTTGTAGGTTATTTTTTTGTTTGAGATGACCACAGAGTCACGAATTAGATTGTGTTATGTGTGTGGTTCTTCGGAGGACGATGTGGCAAAACTTCATTATTTTCCTTCAAGGTTGAAAAGGTAAATTAAGGCCTGCACTAAATTAATAACACTTCTAACAGCACAGTTTTTTATGTTTTACAGGTCAAAAATTTGGCAAGAGAATATGGGTATACATTGCATTGAAGAAACTCTTCAAAATTATAGGATATGCTCCCGTCATTTTACTGTTGAGAGTTATGTCGACCTAAGTAGTCATAGGTTAACCACAATGCAGTCCCCACACTTTTTCCATGTCGTCAGTTGGCAACACACCGAGTGCAAGCAGGTAATATGTGTTTTACAAAATATTGGTGGTGAGGGGTCCTTAGATATCAATCCATAGTTGCTCGTGAGACAAAGAGAAAACTGAAGATTCTTTCGCATAATTAGAACTTTAATTTTTATAGAGCCACGTTGCGTGCCACCCATACATGATTTTTTTATTTAGCACTTAATAACATTTTAAGTTACTCTCTGCAAGTCAAGCCTAATAAATATTTTAAATTTAATTATTTATATATATATATATATATATATATATATATATATATATATATATATATATATATATATATATATATATATATATGCATTTAGTACTTAGGGCTCTTATTAAAATTTTTAAATAATATTGTATTGACAGAAATAGTTTGTAAGAAAAATTATTTTACTATATTTATATAGTCCTATAATTTTATATTGTATAATCATTAAATAATATTCTTTTTCTGCAACCTTCTAGAAATTTAACTGTGACCAATTTTTTGAGTGGAAAATACATATTTACAGGTCTAGCCCAGCAAAGTGACATAAGGATTTGTAAAGTCTTTACCGATTCCTTATGTCATTTTCTGTTGACAAAAAAGTATCTGATAACAATTAAAAATGATTATTCCAGTCTTCTTTGAAAGTAAGCGTCTGATGTCTGTCAGTTGAATTTTATATTTTATTAAAGTTAAAAAGTTTTTTGAGACCAGCAGGAACCGTTGCAGAAAATACATTGTACACAACACACCCAGAAAGTGACTTTACTGGTCTCGCTAGGACTTTTGCAATGGAAATTGCCAGCTCGCCCAGTAAAGAATCACTCCGGTCTTGTTGCATAAATAACTATCATGTTTTCTTGATATTTTCTGTAATATATTGACAAAATGTCCTAAATTAGCTTTTTTGTAGTTTTCTGATTTTAATAAATTTTGTACAAAATATAATTACCTACCTACTTGTGTTTTGAGTGTTATGTTAATTATCCAATACAAAAACATATTTCTTTTAAATCTTATGTTAAGCGGTTCAACAAGGTTACAATTAACCTTTTGATTAGTTTAACAAAAATTAATTGACATCTAGTTTTATATTCTAACTTTAAAATAGCTTTGTTTCTGCAGTAGTTGGTGATCGTTTGTGGATCATCAGAGATAGTCACTCGGTTAGTTTTTAACTTCCAGCAAATAGAAGTATTTAAAAACAACTAATCGACTACTTTTGGTCCACAAACGATCACCAACTGCTACAGAAATAAAGCTTATAAATAATATCAATAAAATAATAAAAGGGGGGGGGGTTGAATTTTCGCGGGCGTTTGCTTCTTGCGCCATCTACTTTCACCTTCCATTACAATCGACCAATTTAATACTGCGGATTAAATTTTAGCACGTACTTGCGCATCTCAGGGTTGTCTCTGATATAATTGCAATGTTTGGTAAGGCTTCACTTCGACATTTTGTTTTTTTCGATGACACGTTTATTTCTTTATTTTTTAGGCTGGTTTGTAACAAACGCTACTTAAAATACCACAGTATAAATATTGTTTTGAGGAATGTTCTGGCACATAACAAATGAGCAGTGAGGTTATGACTTTCGTGGTTTTACTGGATTAATTGGAAGACACCTGTGCCCTCTGTGTTTGAGGTAAATAGTTCGTAAAATTATAGTTATGGATTTCGATTTGTTAAACACATTACTGAGTTTCCAGTAGATAAACGTTCGATAAGTGTGTAATTTAAACGTTTTTTTTTAGGGTGCACGCGTGGGGGCGAAGCCTGTATCGTTTTGCACGCCAGAGGCGAAATTTGTATCGTTCTGCGAGCCTGGGTTTGATGTTTCTACTGTTCTGCACGTCGGAAGCACGATTTGTCAGTATTTTGCAAGCGTAAGGCTGAAAAATCTACGTACCTACGTAAGCATCGGATGAAGTTCCAAGTCCATGTAAAAGGGTATGTTGGTAACTATATATTGTTTTAATTTTTTATTTTAACATTTGAGGCACAGTTATCGTAATGTAAATAGTTTTTTTATGTGTCACTTTCTTATAAAATTTATGTGAATATAGCCTGTTTTGTAGTTGTGCAATTTGATATTTTATTTTAAAACACCACCTTATAACGAGAACGAATAACTCATGGTAAGTTAAAGTAATTAATTTTATAGTATTGAAATTTAGATAATCTGTGTGTCAACGCCCTGAGATCTGAGCTAGTTTTATTTTATTTTGACACTCATTAACTTATCCGGGCTAAGTAGTGTCTCGACTTGCTACATGCCCACGCTCAGTAGTTTTGTGATTACCCGTACAAGGTAGGGGTACGAGGATAGGAAGGGTAACAAACTAACTTATTAATTCATTGTGTTAGCTTAAAAAATGTTGTATCTGTGTTGCCACCAATGATAAAAACCTTTTAATAATAATTATTAGTAAAGGGTGTTATCATTGGCGGTAACACATGTACAAAAAGTAACGCCGTCATAGAAAGCGCGTGCGTGTCACGCCACATGTTGCCGGAGTGAGCTGAGGCAAGCAGGGAGCACGAATTTCTTAATATAATCATTAAGAAATTCGTGGCTGGAGGTGACGAAGTGAAAATGTGAAAATCGCATGGTGTTGAATATTGATTTAGTTGTTTGGTTGTTTTCATATTACAACTCTGTCGTTTTTGTTTTGTCGTTGGTGGTACATTTTATTAATAATAAATTTAAGGTAAATTTACTATTTATCAATTTTTTAACATGTCGAAACGTTTGAGGGAGGATGTTATCAATAAAAATTAATATAAACAAGTGGTTCTGTGCTTTAATCATTTTATTTTGTTTAACTAACAATACAATCTGAAAATAGTGTCACTCAAATAAAATACTTAACTAAAAAGCATAACAGTTAATGTAATACTAAAGAATTTCAGCCTTGTTTCTGTGTTTTTTTAAGTTCTGTGTTAAAAGAATCTTTTGTGAAACTTCTGTTAATATAAATTTAATTGTATAACCTGCCTCAATATATTGTTTTGAGTGAATCATTTAAATTCCTCGCTTCATTCTTTGACTAGAAAACTTTTAAGATCAGTATCGATGGCTTAGAATCAATACCTCAAATTTGAATGCCTTTTACTTATTCACTTACTAGATATTGATTTTAGGCCATCAATATTATGATGTATATGTACAAGTATTGTTGAGTTCAAGACAAAATTCTCTATGTCGTCATAAAAACTTTCATTTGTTATTTGAAAAATATATAACGATTTTATGATCTAATTATTTTATGGAATTGCATTTGTGTTTCTGATTACTTGTTCAAGTTTCTCAGGAAAAATTTACAAACTATCTTTTTTGATTTTCCCCCGTAACTCAAACATATAGTGATGAAATCAAGTGAATCACTGAAAATGATCAGCCTGTACATTATATTTTTTCTTATTAAACATTTTTTAATTTAGGACTTGGAGATTGAATCGGAGAATTGAGGTGTAGTGATGTCGTGATACATAAATACATAAATCAAAATAATGATTTTTGTTTTTTTATTGAACTGTCAATAAATGATGATTTTGTTTCTGAAAAATATTATGATTATCTTCTTATTCTTTGTTTTCATTTACCTTTTTCTATTTCACTAGGCAAGAGCGAAAATTAATGTCTCCAAAAATGCAGATTTAAGAGATAATTTAATTGGCACCTGATTTAAGTGACAATTCAGTATACTTTAAATGAAGATATGGTGCAATACAGAATGTACGGGATATTGTAAATTTGAGGGGATTGGATAAATGTTTCCCATATACTTGACGTAAAAAGGCCCAATTTTTAATTTCATATTTTCGAGAAAAACTAAATGATCATAAGTTATCGTTTTTGAGACGTAGATCAAAACTTTTTCTACAATCTAATTTATTTGCAAATATTAAAATTTTATTAACACTAAAAAATATACTAAAAAAATTGTATCTTTTTTTCTTATATTCAAATAATTTTCAGTTTAACTAAATAAAGGCGAGAAACAAGTTGTATGACAAATAATTAGAGACAAGGATAAAGCTGAGCAAAGAAAAATAATAATGAGAAATTGGTGAATAGAAGAAGCAGAGATGATATAGTAATTAAAAGGAACCTTCCTGGAATAGCTGATACGGTTCAAAAACTGTGCTGTAATCTGAGTATTGAAACAAATAAGTAGTAAGTGACATTAACTTTTATCTGGTTAAATAAACTGAGAATTTCACAAAAAAGTGAATGACATTTGTCTGATTTTTTACTGTAAATTGATTGTTTACTTATATGAGAATAATCAAACAATTTAGTGATTATTGACATACTAATATAAAGAAATTTAAATTCCTATACAGGGTGATCTACCACGAGTGTGCCAAACTTCAGAAGCTGGTAATTTATCAAAAAATAAATGAACATTCATTAATCAACATATGTCCTAAATCGCATAATAAGGGAGCTACAACCCCTTGAAGGTGGTTGATGAATATCAATTTTTCGATTATAAGTCCGATATGGTGGTGACTAAAAAAATGAAATTTTCATGCATTACGACCCCGATGTAGGCGCATAAAAGTACAAATTTCGTAATTAACAGCTGGCTTTATTGAGGTAGTTTTGAGGGGTGAGGGGTAGTTTTTTACCCTAAACTTTTTTTGACATCACTTCCGAAGCAAAACTTTTAAATAACATTATTTCCCATGCAATGACTCAGAAAAAAGTACTTTTGAAAATTTCTGTCACACCAGCCGTTTTTGAATAATTTGCGTTGAACGGCAATAAGGTTTTTCATGTGAAATATGCAAAACTTAATTCGATCAATCTTCAAATCAAGTGGCTTGAAGTCACCTATGTTTAAAAACAATTGATATTTCTGATTTGTAGTATTATGTCATTTACATTGCTTAAGTGTCATTCCTGATTCTAAATTATTTAAAAATAAAAAATAATAACAATGAATCAGTTTACTACTTATGAATATGCAGACATTGTTTTTATTTACGGTTTTTTGTGACTTAAACACCGGATTAGCTATAAATGAGTATCACCGGCGATTTCCGAATAGAATAATTCCATCGCAAGCAGTATTTAGTCGCACATTTCAACGATTTCGGGAAACTGGATCTTCATCTCACAATCGTAGAGGGGCCCCTCGAGAGGTAAACATTGATGGGAAAGAGGATGTATTCAATATGGTAAGGGATAACCCAGGAACCAGCACTCGACGGATCTCGGTGCAATTAGGTCTATCGCAAAATTTCGTATGGAGAACTCTTCTCACACTGACGAATTTCATCCTTATCATTATCAGCGTGTTCAAGCTTTAGAACCAGGAGATGCTGAAAGAAGACTCAAGTTTTGCCGCTGGATTTTGAATAAATTTGCTGATGATCCATATTTTATTAGAAATATTATATGGACTGACGAGGCCACCTTCATCAGGGATGGCATTAATAACCATGATAATAAGCATTTGTGGTCCTTGCAAAATCCACACGCTATAAGACAGGCAAGATTTCAACGTCGATTCAGCATTAATGTTTGGGCAGGTATACTGAATAATCGACTAGCAGGTATGCATTTTTTTAAATAATAGGATGAATGCACAATATTATTTAAATTTTCTTGGAAACCTCTCTAACGGAACATCTAGACGATTTGCCACTAAACATTATACAGAAAGTATGGTTTCAACATGATGGGGCGCCTCCTCATAATGAAAGACATGTGAATGAATGGTTGAATCGGAATTTTGGAAATAACTGGATTGGTAACTGTGGTCCTGTTTTATGGCCTCTTCGCTCTCCCGATCTCAAACTTCTAGATTTTTATTTCTAGGGGCATATGAAGCAGTTAGTTTATTTTGAGGAAATAAATAATATTCAGCACTTGATGGAAAGGATCAATAATAGTATAGCTTATATCACAAACAATGGTGACATGGCTGAAATTAATAATTCAGTTATTCGTCGTTGTGAGGCGTGTATTCGTGCTCAAGGAGGTCATTTTGAACAGTTACTCTTTTAGCTATTAAGTACGTTATTTCTGTGTTGTACATTGATTTTTAATTTTGTAATAAAAATGTTTTTTATTTCACGTGAAAAACCTTATTGCCGTTCAACGCAAATTATTCAAAAACGGCTGGTGTGACAGAAATTTTGAAAAATACATTTTTCGGAGTTATTGCATGGGAAATAATGTTATTTAAAAGTTTTGCTTCGGAAGTGATGTCAAAAAAAGTTTAGGGTAAAAAACTACCCCTCACCCCTCAAAACTACCTCAATAAAGCAAGCTGTTAATTACGAAATTTGTACTTTTATGCGCCTACATCGGGGCCGTAATGCATGAAAATTTCATTTCTTTAATCACCACCATATTGGATTTATAATCGAAAAATTGATATTCATCAACCCCCTTCAAGGGGTTGTAGCTCCCTTATTATGCGTTTTAGGACATATGTTGATTAATAAAAGTTCATTTATTTTTTTGATAAATTACCAGCCTCTGAAGTTTGGCACACTCGTGGTAGATCACCCTGTATAAGTGGATATTTTCTTATAAAAATAAAACCTTATGTATTAGTTTAATTTAGCTCGCGTTAGGTAGAATAAGAGAAGGAAAACATTTGTCTTGGATCATAAAATAATTTAATTTGTTACAAATAAATAAACTTCTCTTCTTGTTTTCTCTGAAATACATTACTTTTATTTCACTAATATATATGCAACCAGGTATACGTTTGAATGTAAAATCAGTAAATAAGAAAGAAAATAATAAAATAATCCTATTTCTCTGTTTATAAAGTTGTAATCTGTTTTGAACACACATAACCCTGAGGAGTGAGTTCTCTAAAGAAATTATTAAGTATAAACCACAGTGGTAAGTACTATAAAACAAATATTGTATTAATAATTAATAAATTTAAATAAGATAACTAATTTTAAAATAATTTATGTTCACAAAACTGGGATACAAAATATCATTACAATATATATATATATATATATATATATATATATATATATATATATATATATATATATATATATATATATATATATATTTATATAGTTATAATTATAGTTATATAGTTTTAAAAAGAATTTCTAAGTTGTGATGTTTTTCTATGTACTTACCTAGAGTATTTTTAGATTTTGAAATGTTTTTTGTTTTTCTAATGTACAGAATGATTTTTATTTTTAAAAATAAATATTTTTTATTAAATGCTGTTTTTATTTGCTACAAATATATTCTGTTTTACTAAAAAAAATTTTTGAGAGAAATAATATTTTTCTTCTAAATAAACAATATGTTTATAATAAATAATAAATCTACTTGCCACAACTAATGAACATATTAAATAGTAATCATTAAAAAATAGTACCAATATTTCTATATAATTGCTGCTAATAAATTGGGCATTAATGACTGTTATCCAATTACATTAGTTACAAAAACACAGTTTTTTTAGTATTATTGGTTTACTTATTTAGCAGAAATAAAAATGTAGTAATCACAAGTATATACAATTATATCACTAATAACTTGAATATTAGAGACAAATGTTTAGTTCATTATTCGTTAATATTTTGTTGATTAAACAGTTTATTTGCCAGTAATATTTAATTTTGATCACGCTTTGTATATGTGTCTCAAATATACATTATCAGAAACCTGTTATTATTAACCGCTAATAGATTTGATGCTTGTCCCATATTTAGCTAGATTTTTTATTAACGAGCAACAAATATATATTTCCCAATAATAAACATTTTTCCCTGTGTAAATTTTATGGTAAAAATTAGACTTGTTCCATGCCATTGCATTTACAAAATCTATATTTTTCTAATAATGCTTATGTATATCTCACACGACTATTTATATTCCTGTTCCTCAAACAGGACTTGGCCAATGTACAAGTAGAAACATTTAGTTAAAATATTTTATGTATTCCTATTATACGTGGAATTAGTAATTCCTATTAGTTTCTTGCAATGCTATTTATATATTTTATGGTCAGATTGGAGAAAAAATTATTTCTCCACTCAAGTTTGGTTTAACGTTATGTAAATAGTTTAGCAGATCAAGTGCTTTATCGTCTATAATTATAATTCGAAAGAATTGGCTATCAGCAAGACATCTATAACTTCTAAGGATTTTGAAAGCTATATCTGAATTAGACATCACTTTTAGTAATGAGGTTTAGTATTGTCTTTCCCAAAACACACAGTTTTAGTTCTAACAATTTTAATTTCATCCGCCATTACTTGCTTTCATACTCCATTTACTTTTAAATTGTCACGTTCAATGTAGTACATACATGTCACAATGTCAAAAATAATAATTTATGGCCGATTCACAAAAAAATATATTTAATTTGGTGATATAAATCCTTCATAAACATTTGTGCAATCAGATAGGTATAATTGAGGATTAAATGTAATCCTATGGTAAGAAGTAGCACTGTGTTAAATTTTCATTTGTGCAATCCAGCTTTAAGTATTGATTCATATTATGTTGCAAAATGTAATATCTACGGATGTCTCATAGTACTTCTTTAATTATGTGATGGTCTGAAGAAAAGTGTAGAACGAATACGCTGTCTTCAACATCTGAAAATTAAATTTATATTAAAGGCACGAAAATAAATGCAACTAAAAATTCTGTAAATATTGAGGGTGAAATAACAAGATATTACAGATTCATGATCAAGTTTTTCTGTTTATTAATTAACCAATTTAATGGTATATGTATGTATAGAAAACAAAAACTAATAAAAATCAAGGTGTAAATAAAATAATTATTAAAACACCAATAATTATTTCCAAAAGTTTTAGTTAGTTCTTGTTTAAATCGATTTAAACTAAATTAAATAAAATTAATCAAATTAAATTTAGTCATATTAAAAGCATTCACATTTAAATATTTTAAATAGTTACACTAATTACTGACTGAGAATCGCGTATATGTGCATAAAAAAGACCTACTCAAAAAATAATTTTCTATTGTCCTTTCCAGTTTGGCTTACGACTTACGGAACACCCTGTATATACATTATGGGCTAGTGGATATGGCATTTTTTGTATACAGTGTGAACCATTTTGGTGACATATGTATTGGCATCTCGGAAACTATAAGAGATAGAAAAACGGTTAAATGGGGAAAGTTTTAGACTATTTTGTTACCAACTAACAGCCACCTTCAAAACTATTCCAGCTGTTGGGAGTTTTGAGATATCGTCGAAAAAGTTTAATGTTGTATTTTCTAATATCAGTTATAACTTTTCAATATTTTTTTAAATCTGTAAAAACATTCTCAAAGCAACTTTTTTTGTAGAATTTAGCTGTCTAGTCATATTTTAGTTTCAATGTGTCGCTTATTGAAGACCACCATCAGGTTCA
Source organism: Rhamnusium bicolor (assembly GCA_029963845.1). Classification (NCBI taxonomy): domain Eukaryota; kingdom Metazoa; phylum Arthropoda; class Insecta; order Coleoptera; family Cerambycidae; genus Rhamnusium; species Rhamnusium bicolor. Next base: position 551,200 of record JANEYF010005694.1, on the reverse strand, counting down.
TTTCTTCTTATGGGTGCCATATTGAATATTTCACTTAAGGAAAAGAGCCTAATTTTAGCTTTTCAAAGATGTATCACATGCAGACAAAAAATGAGAAATTCTTTGAGGAAGAAACAGTATAACTAATTATTAAATATGATTTGAACGAAACAACTACTCAGCGGGCAAATACCCCGACCTGCATTGGATTATACCTTCAAATCATGATAGATCGGTAGCCAATTTGCCCGCTGAGTAGTTGTTTCGTTCAAATCATATTTAATAACAGCAGTTTAGTCCACCTGGGCTAGAGATCGCCGCTCTCGGTACTTGCTTCGCAAGTCGCCATCCGCCACAGAAACATCTATGATGTCGGTCGGATAGTAGCATTTGGATCATATGAGAAGTTTCACATACCTCTCACCACTACTCAGTATAACTAATTTTTCGGTTAGACATGGCAACACCTCAAAATAAAAATTAAAATACCGTAAACATACTTTAAGTTATGTAACTTAAGAACTACCTCTTGATGAAAAGGTAAATTTTACAAAGCAGTAAAGAATTAGTTAATAACATCCCTAAATTTATTTAAATTCAGTAATTTACGAAATATTTTGTAAATAAGTCCTACTAGGTATTAACAAAAATATCGTAAGCAGTAATCTTATTTACTTCAACAAAATACGTAATAAAATGTCAGTTCTATTTTCTCCACAGAAAAAAATAGGTAAATCAAAATTCCATGCACTAAAATTAAAACTGTGAAATATCAAGTAGAATTTAACTAAACTTCGGATTCATGGTTTTTGAATAATTTCAAACAAGTTTTGTTAACAAAAATTTTTGATTGAAAAATGCCTACTATGATTCTTTGATTTCTTTCATATAATTTAGCATCGTAGATGGCCTTGCATTTAAAGATGGAAAGTTATTTTGTGGTCTTAAATAGACCTTGGTGACCTCTATCTTTTGAGACCAGCTTGACTTAAACCGAACAAAAAACAAAAGAATTATTATGCTGTTACACTCTTAAGTGAGACACACTGTAGGTAAATCATTTCATGAATTGTTATTGGTAAATAATAATTATCAATTATTTCAATTTTCTAGTTTTCATTTATAATTATTATCAGTAATTATTTAGTAAACAAATTAGTTTTTCATCAAAAGGTAGTTCTCTACTTGTGTATCTTAAAGTACGTTCACTATATTATAATATTTATTTTAAGGTATTGCCATATCTAGTCGAAAAATTACTTTTTATCGTTTTCTTTGAAGAATTTCCCATTTTATTCTACAAGTTGTAACCTGATGATGGTCTTCAATAATCGAAACGTTGAAACTAAAATACGATTAGACAGCTAAATTCTACGAAAAGAAAAGTTGCTTTGGGTGGCTCTTAGTTGGTAATAAAATAGTCTAAAACTTTCGCCATTTAACTGTTTTTTTATCTCATAGCTTCCGAGATCTCAATACATGTATCAACAAAATGACCCTTTTATATATAGGTCTTGTACTAAAAAAATGAGTCTTAACAATGCGCGTCGAATCCATTAAGTAAAACGAAAGACGCACTAGAATGGTGATTGCAATGTGGTCGTATTCTTTTAGTATTTGATTCATATCTGGAATAATTACTCGATATGATTATTGCCGTTGTTATAAATGTTATTAAATTAGAATAATAAAACATCAGCAATAACTTTGTGACGTTTCCAGTACAAGATAAATGATTAGGACCACTATTGTTTCTACATACAGGGTGTCCCAACCAAAAATAGGCACCCTGAATAACTTTGAATTTTTTGAAAAATTGGTGAAACACGTCGAATTTGTTTCCAAGGGGGACATATTTTAATATAATACTTGTATACCTATCATCATCCATCTACCCTACACGGCCACCCCCTCAAAAAATTCAAATGGCAAAGGGGGTCGAGTGATATATCTTTTGAAAGGTCTTTCAATTCTCTACATAACTGTGTATTTTTTTAAACTTTTATTGATTCGTTCCTGAGGAATAATTGTTTCATTATTTTAGGTTCGGAAAATAAGAATAAAAGAAGCAGTTTAAATTATCGTATGTATTGTTCAAAATGACCCCCACCGACTTCCATTCAGTAGTATAATCTATCTTGAAATTCTGTACGAACATTTTTGAACACATCTGAAGTCAATAAACGGCATTCTCGAACAATTCTTTCACGTAACTCTTCCAGAGATGCGGGTTTTGTTGCAAATACCTTCAATTTCAAATGTCCCCACGAAAATAAATCCAAGGGAGTTAAATCGGGTGATCTAGCGGGCCACTCCACAGGACCTCTTCTTCCAATTCATCGCTCAGGAAATCAATTATCCAAAAATTGACGGACTGCTGTAGCAAAATGTGGGGGTGCCCCATCCTGTTGAAAAAACAGTTCGCCCTCTAAAAGATTATCGTCTTCTTCGAGGATTTGGGTAATCATTGGGTCGATGCTATTTTCTAACAGATCGAGGTACCTTTCGCCATTTAAATTGTCAGGAATAAAAACCGGCCCGACAATGTGATCCCCTAAGATGCAAGCCCAAACATTTAACTTCTGAGGCTTTTGGGTATGAGTTTCCACTAACAAATGTAGATTGGTTTCACTCCAATACTTACAATTGTACCTGTTTACCTCCCCATTTAACTGAAATGTCGATTCATCAGAAAAACACGTATTGTACAGTAGATTGGCATTATCGTTTAATTGTTCACTAAAAATCTCACAGAATTCAAGCCGACGATCGGGATCATCTTCGTTTAATTAGTGTACCAATTTAAATTTATATGGATGAAATTTGTGGGCCTTTACAATTCAATGAACACTACTTCATGATACACCGGAAGCCTCAGCTACTTTCCTGATCGATTGAGTATTATCCATCTGCAAATGTCCCAGAACTGCCACTTCGACTGCTTCATTCCTAATCGGTCGCTGAGGTTCATGCTTCTTGTTTCCTACAGAACCTGTTTCCATAAATTTTGTCAATAATTGTAAAACATACTGAGAACCAACCTTTCTATCTGGGTGATTTCTATTGAATATGAGCTCCGTAGCTCTAGCACAATTATCGTTTTTAAAATAAATGCTGACAATTTCTATTCTCTCCTGAAGGGTATAAACCAATTTGAGAACTCACCCTGGTACAATGTATCTCGATTTAAAATTGGTTGTGAACAAATTAATGTTCAAGGACTATCAAATACTTATGAGTCTTTTATTATTCTAAAACTAAACGGACAAGGAAAGTGTTTTTTGTCGAAAAAACTCGTGTTGATTTGAGAGCACTAAAAAATGTAGTTTTTTTATAAATTCCAATACCCAGTGCCATGTATTTTAGTTTTTTTTTAAACTATTTCGATTGTGCATAATCATCAAAAATAAAATTATTTTCCTTAAGAACGAATCGATAAAAGTAAAAAATAAACACAGTTATGTAGGGAATTGAACCTTTCAAAAGATGTATCACTCAACCCCCCTTGCCATTTGAATTTTTTGAGGGGGTGGTCGTGTAGGGTAGAGGGATGGTGATAGGTATACAAGTATTACATTAAAATATATCCCCCCTTGGAAACAAGGTCGACATGTGTCATCAATTTTTCAAAAAATGTTTATCTCCAAAGTTATTCAGGGTGCCTACTTTTGGTTAGGACACCCTGTATAATATCGTTAAAGAGAAAATTAGAACAATACCTACAGTTTATTTAAAACTTATTTGCAACATACAAAATTTCGGCTTCATTGATCCCTTTACCGCCGTCAAAGAAGCCGATTTTTTTTATGTTGCAAATAAGTTTGAAATAAACTATACATTTGAAGACACTTTTCAAGATGGAGGTTGCTTACCGAATTTTGATTTTGTGAACGTTATTCAGCATGTTCTTCAGCAAATGTGGGAAAAAATTTTTATTGCAGATTTTGTTATGTAGGGGCTAATACTTCTTAATATTATTTAGTAATTATAGTTAATCATATTTTATTTTCTCTTTAGTTTACTTTGTGGTAGAGTTTATATTTATTTTATTTGTTCAACTGTTTGACTTTCAGATATAAAAACAAAAGTGTTTAATTTCTTATTAAACATTTAACAATCTGACCAGTAGACTGCAGGTAATTAGGTCAACATGTTATTGTCTAATAAGGTAAAAAATCTGGAATTCAGTTATTTTAATATTAGAATTTAGATTTAGATGAGATTTAGCAGAGATTCATTTTTTCCAAGAGCTGGAAAATTACTGAACAGATGACTTAAAGTTTATTTAATCCTGAATTAATAAAATAAACTTTTAAAAAACTTATGGGTCTTTAATCAAGTGTTTTATGTTTAAATTATTTCTATTTTATTATTTTATTTGCAAGTGCATTCAATACAATATTTATTTAAAAATAAATGGTAGAATTATATAATTTTGCAATTCGCTTAATGAGGAAAAAAGCTGGAATTTCCGTTTAAAAAATGTATTTTTTAACACTGTATACGTCTGATTAAATTTAACATTTACATGGAACATGTTATAAAATAACAATTTATAACTAAATAATGTCTTTAGAAGAAATGAAAATAAGTAAGCATTTAATACGACTTAAGGTAAGTATATCCTACTTACCATGACAACGATTTGATTATTAATAACTATGTTCCATTCACCATTAATGCACAGTGGTTTCTGACTTCTTAACATTATTAATACAAACAATTTTCTTATGGGAACAATGTTTGAGCGATGCCAGTCACAATGATATATAGTGTCACTTACTTTAGCAGCCTAAAATAGAAATATATTAATAACTTGCATTTACGTTTGTGTTTGTTTAAATAATTATTTAGAGCTTACTGCTAAGCTGCTAGGATAATACATCTTCCTTTTTTTTACTACCACTACAGACTTGGAATTAGATTATCGCCAAGTCTGTGCACGTTAAATGGAAGAAGAGTTTTCGTACTAGTTTTTCGGTTTTTTCCCTTTGTGATATTTTCAGGTCTTACGTGATTTTTTATATAGACTTCACTTATGCTAACAGATTGACAGTAGCGTTTTAAATGTACAAGGTACACAAAAAAGTGCGTTTATTTTATATAGAACACGCTGTATATTTTGACAAATTCGATTGCTCGAAACATTTCGATAACAAATATATGCACATATGTATAAATGGTTTACTAGTTTTTATGTTAAGCTTCAAAAACTATAGAACTTTTATGTTAAGAGCAAGAATAGCAATTATCAAAGTAGGCTGCGAAAACAAATGAAAATATTGTTAAATGTCATTATTTCTGCACATTGATGTCTAGTTCACTGTATTTGATCAAGAGACAATTAGCACAATGTATTATTCCATTGAAAAACGACGCATTATCGTGGAAATTTATATATTTTGTCATTATGACAGAATCTAGAAGGGAATTTATTGGAAGATTTCCAGATGAAGCACTACCTACAAAAATTATGTTCAAGCTAATTTATAATAAATTTACTGCTAATAATTCTTTGAATAATTCTAGAAGGAGAAAAAATAAGACGGTTTTAACGGATGAGCGTGAGTTAGAAATTTTATTAAACTTTATAGAGGAACCTCGACGGTGTCTGTAGTCAAAGAATTAAACATTTCTCAATCAAGCGTAAAGAAGGTTATGAAAAAATATAATTACAAGCCATACCACATACTCTCTGTGCAACATTTGAATGAAAATGATTTCCGAAGTAGAATTATTCTGTGAAGAAATGATTAATAGAATTAATGAAAACGAAAATTTTTTAGAAACATTTTTTTGGGATGGATGAATCATCTTTTTCTACGTCCGGCATATTTAATAGGAAAAAAATACGCATCATTGGGCAACACAAAACCCACATGCCGTGACACAAGTGAAAAAGCAAGGGGGGTAGAACTGTGAATTGTTGGTGTGGAATTCATAAATCTAAGATTATTGGTCCTTTCTTTATTGGTGCAAGATTAACAGGCCAGACTTACCTGAACATTCTTCACATGTTGAAGACTATTTAGATGAGTTACCACTCGATATATTAAGGGTTTGTTAGCAGTAAGATGGAGCCCACCTCAGAGTATTCGAAAGGTGACAGGTTGTTTAAATGATAAATATGGATAGAAAAAAATTGTTCTATTCGCTGGCCCGCACGGTGTCTAGACTTGAATCCCTAGACTGTTTTCTTTGCGGAACGTTCAAAGAAAAAATTTATAGTAAACCAGGGCAGTCATGTATTTCAACATGATGTACATATATATTTGTTTTATCTTTTATCGTTTAAATTAAGCTAGACTTAATTAAATGGATGTTAGACATTAAGGTTATTTAAGTTAAGTTAAACCGTTATAATCAATTCTACAATACAGTATGAGATGGTAAATGAGAAAACCAAATATGTACCACAAAGACAGAATTGCTCGTATATCATACGTAGTAGGCAAGAATAAAATGAAAATGACGTGCAATTTAAAATTTGCGAAGAAAAAATAGAATATCAAAAAGTATCTTTCTAAATTCAACCAGCGTAATGAGGTGCCTTATTTTTCTTTCTCTTTACAATGAAGCTGTAACCTCTTCACTTGTATGGCTTCGATTACTAATAATTTTAAATGTTATTATTTACTGTCATTCTCTGTCCTTTTCTAAACGTATATGTGAACTGTTCTGTCATTGTTGTACACATATAATTTTCCCATTTACCATGTCTTACGGTTCCGTAAAACTAAACTTTATTATAGAAAGAATACTCAAGATTCGTGGAAATTAATTATATTTGGGATTGTGTCGATATAATCAATATTAAATTTGCTTCAGCCCAACTTCTCTCAAACTTATGTTAATATACTTTTCAATATGTGTTTAAAATATAAATAAGTAGTGAAATGATTTAGAGTGCATACTTACCTTAAATTCTTTGTAACATACCTCGTCCGTCAAAAATTGTGCTGGCATGCCAAATAGGAACAGGAAATCAAATATTTCAACAATATTTATCAATAAAGGTCTATATATTAGTAGATAATTATTTGCACGTATGTGACTAAAATATTAAAAAATTTTGTATTAATTTTAATCAACAATGAGTGTATTCATGTTCGTTTTTTTTTACTATATCTCATCTTTGAAAAATATACAGGGTGTTCCATTTGAAAAAAGTTAGAAAATTCAATTTAAAAAGTTCTTAATTGAAAAATCATTTTTGGCCACCCTGTACATTTTTAGGAAGTAAAAATGATTTAAAAACATTAATTAGATGTCTCGTAACTGGTATTCACATAAGTTTTTCTTAAAACTCATAATTATAACTTTAGTGATTTTTTTTCAATATGTATCTGCAGATGGCATTATTTCAACAAAAAAATTCATTACATCCAAGTGGTTGGGAGATAGTCAATAATAATAAAGGAATGAATACAGTCTAGAAAGAGGCTTGAAAAAATGTAATGATATACAGGGTGGGGCATTAGTGCGTCGGACCTCGATATCTCGAGTTCTACGATAGCTAGAAAATTTTTAAAAAATTGCAAGTAAACTAGATAAAAAAGTCTATTACTGGAAATTATTTTCGAACATACAGGGCGAGCCAAGACGAAATTACAGGACCAAGTCCCTTTTTTTAAATGGAATGCTATGTATATCAGAAAATTTTTTGAAACCTCTTTCTAGGCTCTATTCATTCCTGTATCATTATTCGCTACCTCCCAACCACTTTGATGTAATGAATTTTTTTGTTGAAATAATGTCATCGGAAGATGGATATTAAAAAAAATCACCACAGTCACAATTATGGGTTTTAAGAAAAACTTATTTGAATATCAGTTACGAAACATCTAATTAATGTTTTTTGAATCATTTTCGTTTCCTAAAAATGTACAGGGTGGCCAATAATTAGTATTCAATTAAGAACTTTTTAAATTGAATTTTCTCAATTTTTTTAAATGGAACACCCTGTATATTTTTCAACGATGTGATGTAAAAATGAAAAACGAACATTTTCTGTAAGTACTTCCCTATGGCTAATTGTAACCATTTTCGTTTTATTGAGCAATAATTACAACATTCAAAAATAAACTTAAAAAAAAGAGGTTTCTTCAAAAAACTCAGTAGAAAAAATTATAATAAATGTTCCACATGCTGGCCATTTTGGTTGATATACATCTCTATGTGCTTTTGAAATGAGGTTCCCACTATTCCTAAAACTGAAGGTGTGATAGATCTAAAGGCAGTTATTTTTCTTTCCTTCTTATTTTGTACTGTTATTGATGTGTCTCTATAAACAATTTTCTTCACGTATCCCCATAAAAAGAAATCCATTTTTGTAAGATCTGGGGATCTAGCAGGCCATTTAGTGGGTCCATTTCTTCCAATACATTGATGATGATGATGATAACTGCATTTAAATAATGTGGTGGAGAACCATCTTGCTGAAACAACATCCTATTTCGAATTCTTCCAGGGAGATTTACCAATAATTGTGGCAGATAGTTTTCCAAAATATGAAGATAAATAGCTCCAGTCAATGTACCATCAAAGAAATGTGGCCCTATTACATGTTCTCTAATAACTCCTCCCCAAACGTCTATAGACCATCTGTGTTGGTTATCAACTTGCATAAAAAAGTGAGGATTTTCCGAAGTATAATAATGGAAATTGTGCCTATTAACAAATCCATTTTTATGAAAAGTTGCCTCATCAGTGAATAAAACATTATTGAAGAAGTTGACATCAACTTGCATTTTACCGCTGGCCCAATTACAGAATTGTAGGCGCTTTTGAAAATCGTCATCAGATAATTCCTGGTGCATTTGAATATGATATGCATGCAACTTATTTGTTTTTAAGATTCGACCCACAGACCGTCTACTTATTCCTACTAATGAGGTCACTTCTCTTTGACTAACATGGGAATTCTCAACTGTTGCTAGCACCACAGAAAACTTATTTTCTTCATTCACAATACGTTTTATTCTTTCACTTTTTTTATATTAGACATTTCCAGTTTCCAGAAATCTATCGAGAATGTTTTGGAAGCTGCTAACATCAGGAAGCCTTCTTTCAGGATAACGTTGGTGATAAATTCTATTGGCAAGTAAACAATTTCTGTCTGACTCGCCCAGAACAAAAGTCATGTCTACAAGTTCCGCTTTATTAAAATTCATATTGTAAAATTCCAAATATTTTAAATTCAATACAAATTGTAACTAACGACCGATAAGTGTAATAAATGCTCCTTTGTATACTACAATTTATACCAAACTGAGGTTTTATTGCTTGTCGAATAACGAAAACAGCAAAAAAATTTACAAAAAAACATTACAGTAAAGGACTGGTTAAATACTATTTACTCATTTCAATGGAAATGGTCCCACTAAATGGCCTCATTTCAAAATTGCATAAAAACGTTTGTCAATCAAAATGGGCAACACGCCGAACCTATTATAAATTTTTCTAATGAATTATTTGAGGGAACCTCTTTTTTTAAGTTTATTCTTGAATTTGACACTTATTCATTTATAAAACGAAAATGGTTGCAATTAGCCATAGGGAAGTACTTACAAAAAATGTTCGTTTTTTATTTCTACATCACATCGTGGAAAAATATGCAGGGTGTTTCATTTGAAAAATTGAGAAAATTCAATTTTAAAAGTTCTTAATTGAAAAATAAACACTTATTTATTTATAAAACGAAAATGGTTGCAATTAGCCATAGGGAAGTACTTACAAAAAATGTTCGTCACATCAGTGAAAAATATTTGAAAAAATTGAGAAAATTCAATTTAAAGTTCTTAATTGAATACTAATTTTTGGCCACCCTGTACATTTTTAGGAAATGAAAATGATTCAAAAACATTAATTAGATGTCTCGTAACTGGTATTCACATAAGTTTTCTTAAAACCCATAATTGTGACTGTGGTGATTTTTTTTAATATCCATCTGCAGATGGCATTATTATAACAAAAAAATTCATTGCATCAAAGTGGTTGAGAGATAGCCAATAATAATATAGGAATGAATAAAGCCTAGAAAGAGGCTTCAAAAAATGTACTGATATAGATAGCATTCAATTTAAAAGAAAGGCACTTGGTCCTCGAGATATCGAGCTCCGACGCACTATTGCCCCACCCTGTATATAGCATTCCATTTAAAAAAAGTTGATCCTGTAATTTCGTTTGGCTCACCCTGAATATTCGAAAAGTAAGTCCCGGTTATAGACTTTTTTTATCTAGTTTACTTGTATATATTTTTTTTTAATTTCTAGCTATCGTAAAACTCGAGATATCGAAGTTTGACGCTCTATTGCCCCACCCTGTATACAGATTTGCACTCAGAAGAACTGTTACTCCAATCAACAAAGCAAGTGGTAATGAAAATATATCATTAAGGCAGTTGAACACATCTAAAAATTATAAATTATGTTCCAAATACAGACTTTTTTTAAAATAGCATGTAGAAACGAGTATATTCGTTCTGGTTTGACAGTTCTCATGTAGATCGGGGTCATATAGTCCTCCATCCCTGATTCGGTATTTGAATAAATTGAATTAAAATGTACAGATTTAATTATACTTACAGTGATATTACATACAGATTTGCACACATCAGAAGAACCGTTACTCCAATCAACAGAGTAAGTGGTAACGAAAATATATCATTAAGGCGGTGAACACATCTAAAAATTATGATTTATGTTAAATATTAATATATGAATTAGTTTTTAAACATAATACTCAAAGATTTCATTTTTGTTAACATTATGCAAGACTAAACACGGAATGTTAGGTTTTGAAACGATAATAACTTCCTATAATACATGTTTTCTAGAGAAAATACTTAAAAAATGTTCATATAAAATCGAAATTACGTATCTTCATTCAAGAAACTATTTTTATATTATGCCTGTGACTTCAGTATCATTAAATACAGTGCGTCCATAAAGTAATGCATAAATTTATTATTAGGTAAATAAACAATATTATTGAAAATTCCCGAAACATGTCGATTTTTGATTTTAATTTACTGTTTTTCAAATAATAATTTAATATACAGGGTGACCTACCTTCGAGTAATGACGGCATCACCGTTTTTTTTTTTTAATAGAACACCACTTTTTCCCAATTTCCGGATGTCCCTTGCTGAGCTGATTCCAAAAATGTATCACAAGTTGCTTCAAATTGGTACAGGCGTTGGTGTTGTTTTTGCCTTTTTTTTATAAACTATATTATAGTCGTATGCTTCGAGTTTCTATCTCCAACGAACTAAGTGCGAATTTGTTTCTTTCATATTAAAAAAAGTCATTGAAGGGGCTTATGATCTGTTACGATAGTCAATTTTCTACCGAATAGTACCTGGCGATAATATTTACAAAAATTTACGATTCCACATAACTCACGTTCTGAGTAGTTTTGTTCAGCAGGGTTTAAGATTCTACTAACATAAGCTATATGTAGATTCTGTCCTCCTATTACTCCTTGATTCAAAATACCGGAAATGGTCAAGTTAGAAGCGTCCGTTGTTAATATACACGGGTGTATTAACAATTTCTTCGTTCTTCTTTAAACAATTTGTTAGAGGTTTGGTAATATGAGCAAAGTTTTTTTTTATAAATCTACGATAATATCCAACTAAACCAAGAAAATATTTAATTTCTTTCTATGTTTTAGTTATAGGAAATTTTTGTACTGCAATTATTTTATTTGGATTTGGTTTAATACCTTCGGGTGTAATCATATGTCTTAAAAATTCAACATTTTGATTTATCTAATTGTATTTTTAAATGTGATTCTCTTAATCTAGAAAATACTAATTTTAAATTTGAAATGTTCTCTTGTAGTGAAGTAGAGAAAATAATTATATCATCCATATAAACTAAACAAATTTTGTCCTGTAAATCTTTTAATACATTGTCCATTACTTCTTGCAAAGTATCCAAATGATATTTAAACGTATTCGTAATGTCCGTTTTCTACATTAAAAGTCGTTTTATGGATAAAATCTGTATGCATTTGTATTTGGTGGAAACCGGATGAGAGATCGAATGTTGAGAAATAGTTGCATTTACCTAATTTATCCAAAATATCATCGATATTTGGTATAGGATACCTATCATCAATCGTTTTCTAATTTAATTATCGGTAGTCGACAACTATGCGACATTATTGTTATCCGCCAGCGTCTAGTTTTTTTCGGGACTATCCAAATTGCGCTAAACCTGGTAGATACTAAAACACAATATGAATTTCCTGTTCTATTTAGAAACATTTTGGTCTTTTGTAGTTTTTCCGTATATGCAACCGTTAGCGAGAAAAAAATAAAAAATAATTTTCTGTAATTCGCTAAATAAAATTGAAAATTTTTAAAATGGTCTAGTAGGCTCCAGTTTTATTTAAATAATCTATTGTTGTTATTAATTTGGACAGGTCGCATTTGAAATCGTAACTTGTGTCTGCACATGTGTTTTAAATACTCGTTATAATCTCGTAAAAATGCCAAAAAAAATCTTAAAATTTCAACACCCTGTAGATCAGTAAAGAAGCGTCTGCGGACCTATGTTTATATAAACTTTCAGTCATGAAATAAGCCAAAGAATTACCTCCTTGCGTATGTACATGATATTTAGGAACACCCTGTATATATACTTTACACACTAAATAAATCGTCATTATTTATAAATAGAGCGGAAAATACTATATGGCTGAAATGCATTATAGAGACATAAAAAATCACGGTAAGCGGGAACTGAGAGCAGATCGGCGTACTCACCCCGCATTAAAACATGCTGTTGATTTTTTGTGAATTTCTCGATAACTGCTAATTGAATCTAAAAAAGCAAAGCACGCCAGTAAAATTGCGCATAATATTTGTTATTAATAAAGCTGGCCGAGGTGGCTGGAGTACAGCCACGGTCTTGCGCTGGCGTCACACGTGCCGATTTAGAAGTGATTTACGCTGCAGTCTTATTTGAAAGGTTAATGCGTGAGGTTGTACCTATAAATTATACATAATGTCAAACTCGCCAAAGAGTAAAAAACGACCGTGAATAAATTTATCGGTGAATTTCCGGATTTATTCTATGACGGATGCAAAATAATTTGTAAAGTTTGCAATCAAGACTTAATGTGCTGGCACAAGGAACGTGGTTGAAAGCGGCTTTTTATTATGCTGAATATTTTCAACAAATAAAAGCTGTGATACTACAGTTCAACCCTAACGAGGCTGCAGCTATTAGGAAAAGCCAGACAAGCTTTCAAGACATTTCCCTTGAAACAGTTTTAAAAACTATTAATATCAATTATAGAGGACTACACGACGCTATAGAAAAATTGCAAAATAGTTCGTTGTCGTTATTGGAATCGCTGCAAATAGTGGACGACGTAAATACACAGCTACAGGCTATAAATGACGCAAAAAATAATCGCGTTAGTGAAAAATTCGAGAGTGTATTAAATTAAGACAAATTTGTGATGGTGCATTTACAACTTCGTTAAGTGAGTTCACAGATTGTTTTACTTATGCCTGTATTACATCCGTAGATGTCGAATGGTCATTTTCAAAATACAAACATATTTTTTCACCAAAGCGAACATAGCTGACGGAGACAGCTGTAGAAACATACCTGATGCTATTATATTATAAATCTTCCCCACTTTGTGATAACGACAACCAAACTACTTCTTAAATCTGCTTAAAAGAGTGAGTTTTATAAAAAATTTTGTAAAATGTAACATTATTGTTAAAATTTATTTCCATTTATTGTACTTATTCAAGTATTATGATATGATGTAAACATATGAGTCATATGACGGCTCTGTCGGCCAGGTGACCTCGGCCAGCTTTAGTTATTAACTAGAAAGTTTGTGAATAAAAAAAATTCATTTCAAGTAATAGACGTTTTGGGTAAAACATCGTCAAACTTTCAGTACGTCCATATAAACTCAAGCATTTTGTTTGTAAGTCAATTTTTTAAACACATTTATAATAATGACCATGTCATACAATTGAGGAATTTAACGTAGCATTTTCTACAGATTATAAATATGTAAACACATTTTTTTTGCTCGGTACCAAACGATTTTCGTACGACGGAGTCAAATTTGATTCTTATGGGTCATTTAATGATTTCCAATTAGCCAAAATATTTTAAACATGAAATGCCCACGAACGTTTTATTTAAGGCTTTTAGGATGCATTTTATATTTTACTACAAGCAATGAATACATCATTCTTAATTTGTACTGGTTCATACTGTAGCTGCAGCAGGATTTCATGCTCTCACAGGCTGTGATAGTAATTCTAGGAAAGACAAAAGAATAACCTTGAATGATTCAAGACAAGAATTGTGCATGACCAAAAATAGCCCGCTTGAAAGTTGCAGTTTTTTAATGATTTATGTGGTGTAGCACCTCCACTACAGTAGTTTTGCACCTCTCAAGGCGTTAATGATTTCCATGATTTCCAAATTTTCATTTGAATAATTAAATACCTATTATGTAACTTACGTACCTTATCAAGAAGTTGTGATAGTTTACGTAGTTCTTAATTTTCTTCAGACATTTTTTAACTTCATAATCATTCTTTACTTCGTTTAAATTCAGACTTTCAATGTTTTCGTTGAAACCTCGAAATTGTACTATGATTAGTAAAATCATTGTACAAAAAAATGAATTAAAAGCAAGTACTATTACAGCAGCAATCCATATTACGAAAATTTCTATGCCACAAATCATCTCCAATGGCACATTTTCTGGTATGTAACAATAAAATATTGATCTGCCTTTTTCAAATAATGGCCTAAGGGCTAATGATATACAACCAAAAACATAATACAAAAAATAATATTTTCGTCCTGTTATGTACCCTCTTACAATATTATAATTTTCTGAATAACTACTAAAGTGTTGAACGTATTTCAGTAGTTCCTGTATTTCTCTCCGTTTTACAAAGAAAACTGCAAGTTTTATGTAAATCTAAAAACAAAAAGAAAGTTGTGTTAAAATCTATTCAACTAAATTCTGTATTGTGCGGAATGCACCACTACGAAATCTTTCAAAACCGAAATATAGCTAGTTCTTGAAAGATACCAATTTTTGACTGCATTGTCTGAAACAGAATATTTTTGGCCTTCCGAAATGACTGATTGGACTGATTTTCTTTTCCATAACTTAAATTAACGAACAATTCCAAAATTTTTTTCTCTCAGTTATCAAAATAAAGAAAAGTTATGTAAAAAGTAGATTTTTCATAAACATGTATTATAGAAATAAGTAAGGCTGGGAATTTTCCAAATTTTAATATTCGAATATTCGTTCGAGAAAATATTCGAATATTCGAACTATTCGGATATTCGAATATTCGGATTATTCGAATTATTCGAATAGGTATTCGAATTATTCGGATATTCAAATATTCGGATATTCGAATTATTCGGATAATTCGAATTATTCGAATACCTATTCGAATAAATCGAATATTCGAATACTCAAATAATCCGAATTATTCGAATAGATATCCGAATAATCCGGATCCTCGAATATTCATTATTAATAGGTATAGCACAGAATCCTAGTGAATAGTGAATACTCTATTTGAGTATTTGGTTGGATAGACCACAATAATAGTCGTGACGTAATCCACTAAGCAGGCAATTTGATTTGCTCTCCATGCCCAAAATAGGGTATGTCTCCTGTACATGTGCTTTAAGGGTCAGAATTATTTAGTTAGTATTTTATTTTAGGATTGAGGCGCTATTGTTCACATTTAACTATTGAGGCTTAAATAAAACGAAAACAGAGCTAGTTTATTATACTTCTGTGTCATAACTATTTTTCCTTTTCGAAAAAAATAAAAGTGCTCTAAAATTAGAATGTTTTTAAAAAAGACGCAGATTGTGAAGGTAAAACAAATACATGAAAAGTCAATAGTTAAATATTTACAGGTTTTTTAAAATTTAAAATTTAATTTTAACCCCTGCCTTAGTACAGTAAGAATAAGGTCGAGGCGTGAAAGAGATGGAATAGTTTGACTGGGAGTAAAACGTGCCACTAATGTTGTCTATTTATATATTTGGATTTTAGAATAGGTACCTACCTATACCTACTATCTACCTACTTTGGTTGGATGCATACTACATACCTATTCGTACATAATTTAATAATATATTTTATTATTCAAATTTACTCAAATATAATTGAATATTCGAGTATTCGAATATATTCGAGTATTCGAATATTCGAATATTTCGAATAATTGAATATTTGAATAATTTCCCATTAGAATAATTCATATTCGAATACTCGAATTATTCGTATTTGATTCCCAGCCTTAGAAATAAGGGCTTCTACGTTGACGTTAACGTTAACCGCGCCCGCGTTTCCAAAATTGGGTACTTTGTCTCACAACTAGCTGGCGTTATACAACCCCACGGATATGTAAGCTGGTATTATTTTTATTATTTCTTTTTTTTATTGTTATATCTTCTTCTTAACTAAATTATTCGCCCCAATATAAACTGTCATTTATTTTCTTTCCTCTTTCCATTCTTCTCTCTATATTTATTCGCTCTTTATTTTTCCCATCAGCTTTTACATGAATATAGAGTGGAATGAAAGAAGAGGAACTTAATTTGTTTTTAAATGAATATAGAATTTCACCATTTGTTATATATATTTAAATTAAGTTATTTCTGGGCTCTATCAAAAATTGATTCTTATCAGTAAACTGCAGAAATGGCTTTTTGTTTTCAACTTCGTTTTTTGTAATTTATGCATTTATTGTTTATATTTATATGAAAAATAGTAAACTCATTATTATTACTACTATTATTATTATTCTGAATTCGAAGTTTAAGAAAGCAGTAATCAGTTCAAATGAAACTTTGACAACACTTGGCATTTCAATTAGACATAATAATGAAATCGCATTATTAACAATTTAACCAAAAACATGCGTTCTACAATTAAATAATAACACCGGCACACACAAAAAAAAAAGTTGTTTGTACATTTGACGCCACCTACCTCCCGACATGTATTTCGACCCGCTGAATCCGAATTTGAAGTCAGTTTGGACCGTACACCCTCAAATATCGAGTAAATTGAAAAACCGTAAAAAATAGCGAAAATTGGGTGTTTCGGTAATAAAAAAAATTTTTGTGGATCTAAACCAAGCCTAATTTTTATGTATTTCGATCCGCTGAATACGAATCTAAGGTATATTTAGACCATAAGCCGTTTTAAATCTAAGTAAATTGTAAAAAACCTTCGAAAATTGCTAAAAATGGCAAAAAATTGTGATTGTGTTGATGAAAAAAATTTTCATTCTGTTTATACGTCATTTTGTATAGATTTTACAATTTTTCACATTTTCAGATTCTAAACTTGTATTTTATGCATAAAAAAATACAAGAAACGTATTTAATCGTGTTTCATAGATTTTTTTCAATTTTTTCAACTGCAATTTTTTACTATTTTATCGGCTTTTTGCGATTTTTTGAGATTTTGAGGGATTAATGGGCCAAATATATTTCAGATTCGGATTCAACAGATCAAATTACATAAGAATCCTCTTCGATCCAGGTCTACAAAATTTTTTTCATCAACATAATCACAATTTTTTGCCATTTTTAGCAATTTTCGAGGGTTTTTTACAATTTACTTAGATTTAAAACGGCTTATGGTCTAAATATACTTTAGATTCGTATACAGCGGATCGAAATACATGAAAATTAGGCTTGGTTTAGATCCACAAATTTTTTTTTTACAGAAACACCCAATTTTCGCTATTTTTTTACGGTTTTTCAATTTACTCGATATTTGAGGGTGTACGGTCCAAAATGACTTCAAATTCGGATTCAGCGGGTCGAAATACATGTCGGGAGGTAGGTGGCGTCAAATGTACAAACAACTTTTTTTTTTGTGTGTGCCGGTGTAATCTATCGTAATTAGTTACGCATTCTGAATTCTTGGTTAATAACTTCGCCATTTTAAACACTGGTATCGTGAGAATTTCAAAACATATGTACCTTTGATCCATCCTTTCAACTTACAGAAAAATATACAGGTTGGTCCATTCAAAAAATACATGCTCTCATATACCCTGTATATTCCCTCGCATATAGAATAAAATTTTTAGTCGAATTCCAAATCATTGAAATAATTTACAAATTTGAATATCTTAAAATAAAAAAAATACCAGGAGTTATTGAACTATCATTAAAGTTGGCAAGTTGTGCGGCTATTTAGTGGTGCAACAGCAGGTAAGATATCTGGTGAAGCAATGACCATCCGGAGGATAAATCGAAGCGAGCCGCAATATTAGTCCATTGTTTTGTGTCGTAATGTTTACACGCTAATTTATTCCTTTCCGTTGTATTTTATGTTGTTGTATTGTTGATAATTTTGTTAGTTGTGTTTTATTGTTAATATTTATTTAATAATAAAATATGTCAAACGTGCGCAAGGGTAAAAAACGGCCATACGCTGACAAAGTGAATAAATTTATCATTGAATTCCCGGATTTATCATATAGTGGTGCTACAATAATTTGTAAGGTGTACGAGACAGACCTGATGTGCTGGGATAAATATGAGTGTAGACGTCACGTAAGTATTGTGCATAAAACTAAACAAAAAATGGCGTGCCTTCGAGAACACAGTTTATGTTAATGCTGATTGCCTGTGATGTCCCGCTGCACATACTTGATGAACAACCATTTCTGGAGTTCTGGAATAAATACAATCCCCATGTGACGTTACCAAGTCGCGCAACGTGTACTGGACCCATTTAAACCGACATTTCCACTATTACTAGCTAGCAAGAGACTAACTGAGTGTACTGATAAAACAATTACGCGGGTAGTGCTGGAGACGTTAGAAAAATTTGATCTGTCAACAAGTCAAGTGTTGCTGTTTGTGACCGATGGAGCCGGGACAATGCGTTTGGTAGGCCATTCTCTTTATGAACACGGTTGTAGGTTGGTACATGTTACGTGTAAAGTGCATGCTTTACATCTTGTGGTAGAAATTATTCGACAAGGTTTTCCATGATAGATGCGTTAATAGCAAGTACAAAAAAAGTTTTTCTCTTCTAAACGTCTTCGCGCATTTCACAGCAAGTGTCCCGGTATTCCCGAACCACCACAGCCGAATCTTACATGCTGAGGAACATGGTTGAAGGCAGCTTTTTATTATGCTGAATATTTACACCAAATAAAAGCTGTGATACTACAATTCAATTCTGACGAGGCTGCAGCTATTAAGGATAGCCAGACAAAATTCGAAGATATTTCCGTTGAAGCAGCTTTAATAACTATTTACAAGAATATATGACGCCATAAAAAACTAACAAAATAGTGCGTTGTCCCTGCAAATAATGGACGAAGTAAATCGACTGCTACACATTATAGGTGAGGCAAAAAATAAGCGCGTTAGAGAAAAGTTTGCACGTCTCAAATTTCTGATGGTGCTGATGGTGCATATCTACATCTGTTTGCGTTCAAAGTCTATTTTAAGTATGTCTGTATTACATCAATAGATGTCGAAGGGTCGTTCTCAAAATAAGCATATTTTTTTACCACAGCGAACATCACTCATGGAGGCAACCATAGAAACATACCTGATGCTGCAAAGTTTTTACAGATCTTCTCCAGTTTGTGATAACTAAGCTAGTTTATTAACATAGTTAAGAGGGTAAGTTGTCCATACATTGTTATAAATTGTAATAGTTTATTGCTTTTGTTACTAGTTAATTTCTTTTATTGCGCTTATTACGATGCGTACGCCTATCTCTCGCCGCACATTTTTGCCAACTCCACTTTCATATAATATCCACACTATTCATTTCTCTTGTTAGGAAAATAAAATATAAAACTCCAAAGTTTTCTTATCTACTGTTGGATAATTTAGTAATAAGAGATATAATAATTGTCTTTGAAAATCACAAATTAATAGTAAAACAACATAAATTAATAAAGGATACTTACCATAAAAAACAAAGTAATCGGTTCGAAATAATCTAAACTGGGGGATAAAACCAGGTGTAAAATAACCAGAATGGCTATAAAAGTGAGAGTAATAAGATTTAATGCAAACATTATCCAATAAATTTTTTTATGAGGATGAAGTCCCAGAAAAGTGAGACACTTGTAAGAAAAGCTAAGGTCTAACTCCATCGCTAAGATCAAACTGCAATAAATTATTCTTCTGCAGTTAAAAGTTCTATATCGACGTTGCCATGACAAAAATGTATTTTTTTCAGGACGTATAAGAAACTCAATTAATAATGAACTACGTTATACCCACTGGGTGGGCAAAAAAAAAACTGTACTTTTTGTTTCTCTTTGCCAAGTGTTTGTTTCTCGGACGATTTCAACGAGCTTGGGGTCAGTAGTTAACTAATTAAATAGGCTTCAAAGACCAAATCAGTTGTACGGTATATTAAAATTCAAGATGGTGGACTAAATTGAAAATAGACCTTTTTTGCGTTCGTTCTTTTATATTGAAAGTTGTCAAAATGACAGAACTAAGAACAGATTTCGAAAGAATGAAGTTTTCTCTACATTTTAATATTAGGATGAGTTAAATCGGTTCATTGATTTTGGAGATATAGAGAATTTAAAAAGGCCTACTTGCCATTTTTAAAATCTGGACCAATGAAACAAACTTTAATGTTTTACCTGCCATTTCTTTGTTTCTCAACCGATTTTAATAAACTTTATCTTAATACGTAGGCAACAGAATTAGCTCTAAGAAAATGTGAACGAATTACCGAAATGTTAAAATACAAAACCTATTTTCTAATAGTACTTCTATTGTTTACACTACTACAACATCTTAAATTATTGATGTGAAGTTCGCCGGGATAGAACAAAAAAGAAACTAATTCAGTTCAATCGCTAACGTTTCTAGTCTAATTTAGTCTTCTTCAGACTTCTACATTGGTTAGGACACAATTATAAAACGAGACACAATTAAATTAGTGTTTTTGATATAAAATAATTGATTAAAACAAATAAAATTGCATAGAATGTGAATTTAGATTTAAAATATGTCTATAACTACTACGGCTAAATTATAGTCGAAACGTTAGCGATTGAACTGAGTTAGTTTATTTTTTGTCCTACCCCGGAGAACTTCCCATCGATAAATATTTCTCAGTTGCACAAAGATATCCCTCATCTTAAATTATAACAATCAACAATGTGGACTAGAGAAACAATTTATTAAAAATCTTATTTAGTTAAATAACACGACGAATGGAAGAGGACATTTCACCAGAAATCCATAATTATGTGGTAGGCACTAATGAAATTCGCCCTATAAAACAAATGTAATCATTAAAAAAAACAATAATTTCAAACACTGAACATAAATGTTAATTAATAAGTAGCTAACGAAGTCTAGCACATCTTACCCCTTGAATTTGATCCACTCGTACAGTCACAATTGCCGTTAAGAGTCTTATATACCCTATTAAATCATAATTCTCGAATATCTCGTTTAACACTTATCCGATTTGAGTGCGATTTTTACAAGATTTTTCAAGAATATGTATAAAATGTCGGAATGTAATTTTTTTTTCAGAGTCGTCAAAAAATTGTCGCATGCATTTTAAATATTTTGTATCAAAATTTTTCAACATTCCGACATTAGTCACTGTTTGTAACGTTTATATTCATGTGACCCAACTCTTGGATTAGTTGAAAATAAATTTATTAGAAAACTAAAAACTGCATGTCTATATTCCGATAATAGCTGCCATCTCGCATGAATTTTCGGAAACACGGATGCACTTGCATACACTGGACTCGCTTGCGGGAGGGGGAATCAAGCACTTAGGAACCACGTTGCGATTTGCGTAAACAACAGTGGCGTGTATATTCTAGAGATATCTCAAATTTACTTATTTGTTATAAAGTGGTATACTAAAGTAGACGTGTTATTGAAAGTGATTATTAGTGCAGTGAAAGAACAATGAGAAAAATAAAAACATATCATAAGCGTAAATACCCTAGCAGAAAACCAAAAAATCGAAGATTAGCCCAAAAGAGAAAATATAAAAAGTAAGTACTAGTGAAAATTGATTTTTTTTTCGTAAATTAATAAAAGTAATAATTTTCTTTTATTTCCGGTAATTTCTGTAGAGACTAATATAAATGAAAGTTTTCCCATTTTGCCGTCTCTAAATATTCATATGGAGAATGAAAGGCTCAATGAAAGGTGAATATGACAATTTTTATTTTTTATTTATTTTAAGCGCAGTACATGTAGGAAAAAACTTCAAAAATTATACTTATGTACTTTTTTCTGAGGAATCCGAAAATTAAAAACAATTGAATGTCAAATAAAAATAAAACGCCGAAAAACTGAAAAATAAAAAAAATACACCCCGCATTAATATGCGGAAATGGACATATGACATTCTGAATACTGATTAAATATGCGCGTCACATATATATCTTTTATTTCCGGTTTGACCGGAAATGGCCTTAATTTTTTTTATTTTAAATGATATACCTATCATGTATATTCAGCTCAATTTAAAAAATTTCTTTCTGAATTCAGCAATATATGTAACATCATCATAATCTTTCATATTTGATAAAAATATTGGAGTTTAAATTTAAAATAACACATATATTTTTCATATTATTTCATCGCCTTTTCCATTCTGAGTTGAATGATATGACACACATTGATACTTCCATTTTATAGGAAAAATTTTTAAAATAATACTATGCATTAATAAGAAACAGTAAGATGCAAAATTTTTTTGTAGATTAACGATTTAATTGTTTTGTTGTTTAGTTCTTTAGCTATTTTTAAACAAAATAAATATAATAATTTCAGTTTTTTTTTATTGTTTTTACATATTTATTGCATGAAGGGTAAGGTTTACTGATGATGACTTTTTTGACATCAGGAACGTTTGCAAACATCATTGAAGTCAGAAATGGAAAAGGCGACAAACAGTATGAAAAATAATCCATGTACATATTAAAAAAATGAACTTGATGATGGTCCAGGACCGACGAAACGTTGGATTAACATTTTGATGACACCACAATATGCGCAGGAAAATGTTGCATTGAAAAGTGTTTTCAATTTTCCTGGAACTTTACAAATAGTCAGAGCAAAATAAAAGCAAAAAGTCAAAAATTTTGTTTTCCTCGAAAAAAATTTGAAGTGTAAGGATTTTCGGAATTTTTTTCCAGAATATTACTGCTCTCATAAATGCACAAATTTGTCCTCATTTAACCGACTTCGTATTTTTTTACGGTTTCAGAGATCCCTGTACTCTGCTGAATTTGAGTCACTCTGTATACTATAAATAAACAAATAAAAGATCACAAAAATGTAAAACAAGAAAATAAAGTAAATTAGAAACAAAATCAGAAGATATCGAAAACATATTATTATCAAAATATCAATCAGTATGAAGCCTAATTAACCAATAGTCATTGCTAGAAAAAATATCTAACACTGATTCAAAGTGGTAGGATATTTAGACAGTTTTTAGCAATGGCTGTTGCCAGTTTCGCGACGATTCATTCATATAGATATTTTTATAATTTTTTTTTACCATTCTCAACAGATCCACTGAGGTGACGAATTTTGTAAACAAAAAATGGGTAAACAATTGAACAACTTTTATTTTTCCTGTTTTCTGCCAGAAGTGATAGATCCAAGATTTGTCAGAAAATTAGAAATTATAAATCCTCCTAGAAATTATTAATAATAAAACCTCCTACATGCACTGTTGTTTCTCTATTATCATTAAGTATATTTAATAAAATATTTTATTATAAATTAACACCCCCTATAGACATAAAAATTGGTTTATTTCGCTACTGCTTAGCTTATAAGCTTGACGCAATCCAACTTTTTCGTCGGTTTATGTCGTACGAAACCTCTAGTATTCCGCCTCTGATAATTCAACATCTCCCGATCTGAAATGTTCCACTATGCCGTTCTGTAACTAAAACATCGGCCACCTTCGACATTCGCTGCGATAATTTCGGTTTGGCTGTATATATGCACCGTGGCCTGCGCGGGGTGTGGTCAAATCGAGACTATATTTCACTTGCATCTGATATAGACTCTTAACTATTTTCGTCCAATTCTGTATAGCCCGCGCTACTGAAATTCTTCAATTCTTCCCAATATTGGGTTAAGCATTATCGTAGTTCCCCAGTATTATTAAATTTTCGGCCAGTGCCCTGCAGTCTTTGAAGACAATAAGTCCATACAAAGTAATTTCATGAATTCAACTTAGGACTGCAGGGCGGCCATGGTATAAAAATACATTTTTAATAATAGTGTTAAATTTTTGTAAGAAAATTTAAGATCTCAGTGAATATTGACTGTTTCTGCCACCCGCTCTGCAGTCCTGAAGCAAATCTATTGGATTACTTTACATGACCATATTTTCTGAAATATCCTCTACCATCTCATCGTGTTATTTTTCTAAATAAGACTTTTTGCAAATTATTTTTATTATTATCTTCCCACGTTAACCCTGTAAACCCCTAGGAAAAGCTTATAAACGTAAATTGATCGGGTCTAAAGATGAGTGCCCCTCCAATATTAGGTAGCAAATATTTTTTATAGTGTACGGTTCGGTTCCAAAGTGGGAAGACCGCACATTCCGCTAACTCACTGGGGGCAGCAGGTTGGACAGCAAGTTGGTATTGATAGGGAAACAAGTGAAAGATATTTTTTATTTGCTTGTTAATATTACAACAATTCATGCGACTTTATATCGAGTCGGTTAAGCTTAACGCATAAACATAAATAGAATCAAGAATAATGGAACGTTTTCCATTATATTATTATATATAGCAAAAAAAAATACTAATTTCCACTATACACTTTCTTAAAACCCAATTTTAATATCACACAATATGCACATACCGGGTGTAACAGGATCATGGTACAACCCCCTTTTCTCCTTTAGTTTTGAGAATAATTGATTGAAATTTGGTATATCTTATATACATAATAAGCAGCACTTAACAAGTGTTTATTTTTCACTTCCGGTTTCGCAGGAAGTGACACTAACACCCTGTATATTATTGCATTTTTGAATTCTGCATAATTTTCTGAATTCAACGATACCAAATAAGTGACATTTCAAACGTCAACATTTTTTATATTATAATTTTTGGTTTTCCATTTAAGTGTGCCAATTTATTCTAAATGCTAGAAAAATCGAAATCCCGTCAAAAATACTAAATTACGTGATTTATGAGCAAATGAAGTTCATCAAAATGGTTTTTGGGGAAAAACTCAATTTTTTTCAAATGGAATCATGTTGGTACCATTTATTAGTACTATTAATAAGGAATTTATTCATATGTCGTATTAAAATGTGCGATAAATACAAACAAAATTACAGCTAAAAGAAAATATGTTGTTCTAATTAAATGTTAAGAAGTAACTAACTAAGGCTTTGAAAACAATAAAATATTTAGCTTGTCAAACATTTGTTGGTTTACAGGTGTTTTTATTGTGTCTTTAAAAATCATTTAAAATTCTTGTTAAGTGTGTTCAAAATGCCGGAAATTTATACAAGATATGAAAAATTGGACGTGTTAATTATTTATGGGGAATATAGAAAAAATGCCGTTGCGGCTAGACACCTTTATGCCGAACGATAACCTGATAGATAATATCCAGCGAGAAATGATTTTGATCGTCTTGAAAACCAATTCCGAAGTGAGCCCAACAATGATCACGAAGAAAATTTCAAAGGAACGGAAATTCATGTTTTGGCTCGAGTAGAAGTTGATAAGACTGTTTTTTTTAAGGCAAATTGGGTTAAATTGGAAATCAATCACCAAACAGTAAGCTGAATTTTGCAGAAATACCATAAACCTTTTAAATACCAATTGCACCAGCACTTGTACGAAAATGATTACGAACGTAGGATGGAATATTGCAATTGGATTTTGCAGAATAACGTGCAGCCAAACAATGATTTTTTGGGATTGATTTTATTTTCGGACGAATCTAGGTTTACAAATTTGGGATTATTTAACCGACAAAATACAAAATATTGGTTACAAGAAAATCAAAATTTATTACGGGAGGGTAACTTTCAAGTGGGGTTTGGTTTCAATGTTTGACTTGGAATAATCGGTAGTAGAATCACTGGTCCAACAATATTTGAAGAACCCCTGGCTGGTGCCAGATACTTGGGATTTCTGCAAAATGAAATTGAGGACAGTTTAGCTGAATTACCTTTCCATTTACGACAGCGAATGTATTTCCAACAAGATGACGCTCCTCCTCATAATTCAAGGATAGTAATTGATTACCTTCAACGGAGATTCAGAGAAAACGTAATTTCGACGAATGGTCCTGTGAGGTGTCCTCCAAGGTCACCTGATTTAACATGTCTTGAATCTTTGTTTGGGGTCATTTAAAAAACATTGTCTACAAAACCACCGCCGTTACAACCCCTGAAGACCTGGAACTACGAGTAAGACGCACAATTAATAGTATAACGGCCCAGCAATTGGCGAACGTTCTTCGAGAAACAGCTATGCTAGTTCAGAAGTGCATTGACGTTAATGGACAGCATTTTGAACAACTGTTATAATATTTTGTGTTCATTTTTTATATTCCAAAGCCACCTTATGTATAACAAGGTAATTAGAACAAAATTGTATTCTCTTATTTTCTTTTAGCTGTAATCTTGTTTGTATTTATCGCACATTTTAATACGATATATGAATAAATTTCTTATTAATAATACTAATAAATGGTACCACGGTACCAATATGGTTCCATTTGAAAAAATTGAGTTTTTCCCCAAAAACCATTTTGATGAACTTTGTTTGCTCATCTTTTACGTAATTTAGTATTTTTGACGGGATTTCCATTTTTACAACATTACACGGGTTATTTAGAATAAATCGGAATCGTCATGGCATACTTAAATGGAAAACTAAAAATTATATTATAAAAAATATTGACGTTTGAAATGTAACTTATTTGGTATAGTTGGATTCAGAAAATTATGCAGAATTGAAAAGTGCAATAATATACAGGGTGTTCCACTTAAAAATCGAAAGTTAGTGTCACTTCCGGCGAAATCAGAAGTGAAAAGAAATCACTTGTATGTCAAAAATTGCTGCTTATTATGTATATAAGATAACCCAAATTTCAATCAATTATTTTCAAAACTAAAGGAGAAATGGTGGTGTACTAGGATCCTGTTACACCCGGTATATATTCAATATCAATATTTTTATATTACCAGCTGATGGCATTAAATAAATACTCAAATATTCGAATCAGGAATAAAAGAAAAAGAGCGACTTCAAAATGTACCATACACAGAAATAGGTTCAATTATTATCAGTATTTATTTAATTCACCCAATAGTTGGAAAACCCGTGGTATATGATTATTCAAAATAGTTACTTACTTATTTAAATCACTCTGTATGATATATCAAAGCTGAAGTATTAAAAAAACCCAGTGGCGGCTGGTGAAATTTAGGCTATGTCATATCTCAGTATTGGAGCATGGGACCCAAGCGATACTTAAAGGCGTAACTATCAGGACCAAATGAGGAAGTTTTGCAGAAAAAAAAATTGCGCTTGAAATTTGCGAAAAAAAGTTGGAAAAAATTTGTGCCCCCCAGATTATTTTTTAAACGATTTGTAAAATATTTGTGAAACATTTTTTTTCAGAATCAGGTGGAAAATATAAGTTCACATTTCAAATTTCATCGAAAAATATTGGTTTTCTATAAAGTTACACCGTTTTGAAGTTTGCAAAGTGAAAAATGAATCTAAAATAAAATTTCAAAACGGTGTAACTTTATAGAAAACCAATATTTTTCGATGAAATTTGAAATGTGAACTTATATTTTCCACCTGATTCTGAAAAAAAATGTTTCACAAATATTTTACAAATCGTTTAAAAAATAACCTGGGGGGCACAAATTTTTTCCAACTTTTTTTCGCAAATTTCAAGCGCAATTTTTTTCTGCAAAACTTCCTCATTTAGTCCTGATAGTTACGCCTTTAAGTATCGCTTGGGTCCCATGCTCCAATACTGAGATATGACATAGCCTAAATTTCACCAGCCGCCACTGAAAAAACCATAAGGTTGTCTTGTTCAAATTGATATGTTGACCTACTGATATATATGAAAATAATAACAAGGAATGTATACAATCCACCCTGTATAAAAACAGTAAAACTCATAGCGCAATCATAAGAAGTAAGTACAAAAAAGTTCCCATTTAAATGCCTGGTAGATACTGTTAATATTTTTTTTCTTATCTGTTTTATATTGCAAATAAAAAAACTCTTAACAATTCTAACTAAGCTATGACACAGAATCAGTTTATATTTGTGGCTCTTGCGAATTATACAATAAATTAAACTATGCGCAATTATGTCAAGTTACACCTTGTTAAGTAGTGCCCTTATGTGAACCAATTTAATCCTATTAGATCATAGGTAAGTATTAAATATGATTTGAATGAAACAACTACTCAGCGGGCAAATACCCCGACCTTCATTGGATTACACGTTCAAATCATTATAGATCAATAGCCAATATCATTTGTCAATTCCTAACCAGACATAGACCGGTTTCGAACTTATTTGTTCTCCTCAGTATGTCATAGATTATGGAACAGACAAATGATAGTGGCCAACCTGCTAGTCATATACTAACTAAGGTAAATTGAGTAGTGTAGGTGTAATCCAATACAGGTCGCGGTTTTTGCCCGATGAGTAGTTGTCTCGTTCAAATCATACTTAATAACAGTAGTTTAGTCCACCTGGGCCAGAGGTCGCCGCTCTCGGTACTTGCTTCGCAAGTCGCTATCCGCCACAGAGACATCTATGATGTCGGTCGGATAGTAGCATTTAGACCACGCAAGAAGTATCATACCTTTCACCACTACTCATAGGTAAGTATATACACGTATATATTTTCTTATTATTATAAAAATTTTCAGTTTAAAATGTAATACTCTTATCTGTATTTTCACTTGCGTGTCCATCAGTTCCAGGTAGGTAGTAACCTAAGAATCAGCGACGGCAGGGATAGCAGGTGAACCACGTTAAAAAAAAGGTCCAAGGAGAAAAATGTGTCCCCAAAATTTTACTTTGCTAGATCACTGCCTCCAACACTCAGGGGCAACCCACGGGGAAAATTCCAGTCGCAACCAGCTCTCCACTAACACCCTTTAAAAATGAAATGCAAAAAAAATTAAGCACCTAATTATTTAGAAAAAAAAGTAACGTTTGACATAGATTCCTTGAAGGGTGTTTCACTATATTCTACGAAAATATTAGATGTTATGGTGAGAGGAGATAATAGAAAGCGTGGAATAATCGCTATATATAATAGAGAAAAAAAATTACAAATTTACAGATGAGGTATACTTACAGTTTACCGTAATAAATGCTCCTAAATAGGTGCGATTTCGCCAAATACTGCTACTAACTAAACAATATAAACTAGCACCAGTCGAAATCAAAATTAGCTACTACACAAAGATTTTTCCCAAAACGGATGATCGCAGATCACGTCTTTGTGCAAACACCGACAGCAATTAACTGAAAAATGACACCTCTAATCCCCGGAAACCGACAGAGAAAACACATTTTAAGATTCATTAAAATCATATTATGAAAAAAAGGGCTAAATCAATAGAGAACCAATATATCCATCGTCCTCTATAAGCGACCAGTCAGTTCAACCATTGTCCACTAGATTGCACTGTAAGTACCATTCTGGAATATTTCTAGTCTTTGTAAAATTATTAATTAAGGCACTCTACTTACATTTTATACTCTTAAAACGTTACTGTTTTTTTCCATACCCTCATATTTTTTTAATAATAGTTAATTTGATTATAAGGCAAAGCATATTTTAAAAACTTAATTATTGCTACATATTGCCTATTATTTAATTGTAGAAGTTGGTATCTCTGACTTCTTTCAAAAGTGCCGATAAATGAATTGTTTATAAAAATTTTACCAAATTGTTATATAAATAAGTGAAGACATATTATAGTCCTTGCCTAACTTATCAACCGAAACCCAACCGTAACTTATTTAAGAGTTATAAGTCTTGAGATGAAATTTAGCATGCATTTAAGTCCTTTTAATATAATTTTTAACCAGATACAAATTAAAGACAAGGGTTAACATTGTTTATCTTATTTTTTATTATTGTTTTAGAATCAACCAGTGCCACCTTATTAATCAAAAATTGACAATTATTCACTAAACTGAGGGGTGGACAGTGCAGAATGTATCAGGTGAATCTAACACTGACGTAGTTTTCCAAGAAACACCAAAACACTATATACTGCACTCGACGCGCGTTTAGTCAACCAAGTTGGCATCATCTGGAGATGATTAAAACTAAACTTATGCTAACAATCTACCTTATTTAATACCTAAACTAATATCACGGTTCGGTGAACCGTGACTCACTAACCAAGCGGGCTATTTGGGATAGGCCCTCCATCACTATTCATACTATTTTTTACACTTTATGATTTCCAACCTTTCAAATGCATCTAGCTGTCTAGTATTTGTTACATTCCTAATTAATCTTAAATTGCTAATGTCCATTTTATGGTTGTTCTCAAACGCATGTTGGGCTACACTAGACTTATCTGTTCTACCATATTTGTGATGGGCCATATGCTCTTTGAACCTAGTTTGAATTGATTGTCTAGTCTATCCAACATATTTTTGAATACAGTCCTTATAGATAATTTCGTAAATCCCCCCGACTTTTCGTTTGTTTCAATTTTGTCTTTTGGATTGCCCAAAAGTTGTGGTAGTTTGCTTCCCGATGAATGAACCACTGTCATACCTATATCTTTAAAAATCTTACCAATACCACGGGTGAATCGAAGATCGAATGGATCCGATACAAATTTCGGATTTTCTCTTTCATTTTGAAAGGTCGAGGAATTTCGAAGCGACTTTAAACTTTCGTTTCCTAATTATTTTATCAATTATACTTACAGAATATCCATTACTCGCAGCTATATCCTTAATCAATGCCTTTTCTTTTTCAAACCTCCCCTTATTGAGGGGGAAGCTTAATAGACGATGGACTAGAAAATTAAAATTCGCCATTTTGTGTTGAGCACAATGGCACAATCTATTAAGCATTCCCTTCAATAAGGAGAGGTTTGAAAAAGAAAGGCATTGATTAAGGATATAGCTGCGAGTAATGGATATTCAGTACATGGAAACTATACTAGAATGATGTTTTGATACACCGTCTAATAAGTTGATGAAAAATATAAGACAATAAATGTAAAACAATTAATGAAATTTTGTGTGGGATCATGTATTTATTTTGTATTTTAAGGTTAATGAAATTTTCAAGTGTAACAATCTTTAGTTCGTATTGTTGATATTTAAGGTGAGGTAGTAGTATAAGCAATAGAAGTACTAGTAGCAAATGAATCTTGCATTATGACATTTGTATAAGTTGTTCGCAATTTATTAGAGCCCATTCTATTGCTTACATAACAAGACCCAGTTCATTGAAGTCCGTTGAGAAATAAAGAATTGTCGGGCAAATTATCAAAGTTTGTTTTTTGTTACAGATTTTAAAAATAGCAAGTAGGCATTTTTTGAATTTGGTATATCCTCAAAACCAATGAATATTACTCATCATAGTCTTAAAATGTAGGAGGAAGTCGATCCGTTCGAAACCTTTCAATTAAAAAGAACAAGCGCAAAGAAGGCCTATTTTCAATTGCGTCCACCATCTTGAATTTTGATGCTGGGTCATCTTGACATTCAATATTTATAGCCTTTTCAATTATGTAACTAGTGACACCAAGTTCGCTAAAATGGGCTGAGAAACAATAATTTGGCCAAGAAAAATATAAAGTATGGTGTTTTTGGCCCACTCTGTATAAAACGAAACAATTATTTTTTCATACTTATATTTTAGTACCTATATAAAATGGAATGAAAATGATAGCAAATCTATTTTTTCTTTCAAATTTAAATTTTTCTTTAAATTGACAAAGAATTGTATATTAAATTGTATTCTGTAATTTTCCGATAAATTTCAACAGACTGTTAAAACATTAATTTTAGCATATCGTAAAAATATTTTCAGAGTTTTGTATTCTGTAGTGTAAAATTTTACTGGAATTGTTATGTGTTGAATTTTAAGGGAGCCGCTCATTTCACACATGTCTATGATAATTTCTTATATGCAGTGGCCCCATCAGAAGGAAGAAGATATGAATAAAGTTGAGCAGATTGCTTGAGTTCAGTTTCATTTGGAGACAAGTTGCGGATGCAAAATGGTAGATATTAAGATTTGCAAATGTACCTCTTGAGATTCCGTATCATTCAATTATTAATTTATATACACTTGACATTATATTTTGGTAAAACTGGATTAATATTAATTTCGAACTATTTTGCACTAATTATGTTAATATAATTTATATATAAATTGCAAATAATATTTTAAGTTAATGTGAATTTTATTCAAAACATTTTTAAGTAGTTTCTTATTTTATTTACATGGACCTAATACTTTCTTAAATTAAAATCCTGATGTTATGAATTGCCTCTGCTAAATATCAAACTGCATATTACATCTAGGAAAAAGTTTATTAAATTGATCAATACTGAGATCAATAGGACACAATTTATAATAAAGGTTTATGTAAGTGTACTAAGTATAATCCTTATTTTAACAATAATTGCTACAGTTGTTAACTTAACAACTTCCTACCCATGTCATGGTACTCTTCTAAAGTCACAGATTGATTGACTTATGTTACTGTTTGAAGAAAAGTGTAGAAACTATATGCCGTCTTCAACATCTAGAAAATAGAAAGCTTTTATCAAATACATGTGACAGAAAAAAAGATTGCTCTTAAATAAAAAGAAGTGACTATATTTTAGAAGAATTAATTAATCATACGGTAGTAAGCCTAAGAAAAAAATTAAAAGAATACCACAAATAACATTCAGATAACATACAACTATAGTTGTCAACAAATTATAGTTTCAATAGCGCCCAAAAATGAAGCCGGTACGAGTGTTCCGGCTTCACTGGTATCAAGTGAATATCGATGAATTGACTATCAATAAGATAAAAATAGTAGGTCGCTATTAAATTTTTGGAATACGGCATTATTTATTATAATTTTTCAAAATACTTTCCATCTTGGTCAGAACATTTACACATGCATATAAACCATTGATAAAAAATGTCCTACCACTATTCACTTGGGATCTGTGAACATGCTCATCCCATATATCGTTTAATGTGTGAAATACCCACAACGTACGTACTTTACGTACGGATGGGTGATCATGTAAAATTGTACGAATATCTGGTGGATTGATGTTCAACACTTCCTTTATCTGTCTATATGTAATATGTGGATTTTCTTTAATAAGTTTTTCCACACTGGCAATGTTTTTCGGAACAAAACTTCAGACGGACACCCTGTATGTAGATCATTGTCTAGCGAAAATATACCTCTTTCAAATTGTTTCTACCACTGGAATATAATATTTCTGCATGGACGATATTCACTAAATAAATCCAACATTTCGTTAACATTTTCTGCTACCGTTAACCAGCGTTTAAAGTTTTAGAGAAAAATCACACGTTGCAACAACTCAGTCACTGTTGTACATTAATCAATGTACAGTACAGTTAATATTGCAGGCGCTGTCTCGGTGCAGTACCTGTTAAGGGCTCTCTACACAACAACCCATCACGATAGCCCATCATTGATAGCTCATCATCAGCGATCACCATGGGTCGGCCACTGTTCAAGCCATTCTTGACGTTAAGTCAACGAGCTTCAACTTTCAACTACGCACAGAACGATGGGCCATTGTGTATGGACACGCATCGGCCACTATCTGCCACGTTCCTTTGATGTGTGTTCAAAAAACTGACACTGAGGCCTTCGCCTTCAATGATCAGCCATTTTACGCCATCCTAGGTTATTGCGCTCTCTACACGATGGCCCATCGTCATAATGGCCGATGATGGGTCATTATGTAGAGATCCCTCTAAATACCATAACCCCACACTACTTGCCAGTGGTTTATTACTAGGGCTGTCAAAAATGTTCCGTGGGACAGTGGCGTACGCGAAATTAACCAATACGAGAAACAATAAACTGTTACAATTTATAACAATGTATGTAAATGTTACCCTCTTGACTAGCTTGATGAAATAGCTTGCTTATCACAAACTGGAGAAGATGTGTAGCCATTTTGCAGCATCAGGTATGTTTCTATGGTTATCTCCATGAGTGGTGTTCGCTTTGGTGAAAATATATTCTTATATTTTGAAAACGACCGTTCGACATCTACTGATGTAATACACGCATACGTAAAATAGACTTTGAACGCACTTAATGGATCTGGGGCTACATCATCACATATTTGTCTTAATTTGCTAAAACCGGTGTCTTTATTTAACACCCTTGCGAACTTTTCTTTAACGCACTCATTTGTCGCGTCACCTATAGCATGTAGCAGCAGATTTACTTCTTCCACTATTTGCAGTGACTCCGCTAACGACAACGCACTGTTTTCTAATTTTTTTATGCTTTCATGTAATGGTTTAAGTTCTTCGCAATATTTTTTAAAGCTGTTTCAACGGAAATATCTTCGAATTTTGTCTGGCTTTCCTTAATAGCCACAGCCTCATCTGGATTGAATTACAGTATCTCAGTTTTTATTTGTTGTAAATATTCAGCATAACAAAAAGTTGCCTGCAACCATGTTCCTCAACGTGTAAGAATCGGCTGTAGTGGTTCAGGAATATCGGGACACTTGCTATGAAATGCACGGAGACGTTTAGGAGATTTAAGAAACACCTTTTTGTACTTGCTACTAATGCATCCACCTCTGGGACACCTTTTCGAATAGTTTCTGCGACAAGATGTAAAGCATGCACTTTACAGGTAACATGTATAAACGTACAACCTTGTTCTTGCAAAGAACGGCCTACCGAATGCATTGTCACGGCGCCATCAGTCACAAACATCAACACTTGACTTTTTGACAGTTCAAATTTTTCTAACGTCTCCAGCACCACTATGGTAATTGTTTCGCTAATACACTGACTTAGTCTTTTGCTAGCTAGTAACAGTGGAACTGTCGGTTTAAGTGGGCCAGTAATCGTACTATAACATTTAAAATATATCTTTTTTTTACAATCTGTTGTCTCATCAACAGATAACCACAGCCGTGTATTTTTTAATTCACTTTTCATCTTATTTACCATGTCTACGTGTACAGTTGGTAGATAGTTACATAACGTTGTGCGACTTGCTAACTTCATCTGGGCATTGTATTTATTCCAGAACTCTCGAAATGGTTGTTTATCGAGTATGTGCAGCGGAACATCACAGCATTAATAGCAAATCAAACATAAACTGCGTTGTCGAAGGCCGCCATTTTTTTTATGGTGTACACTATTTACGTGAAGTCCACAATCACGCTTATCCCAGCACATCAAATCTTTCTCGCTCACTTTACAAATTATTTTAGCACCATCATAGAATAAATCCGGAAATTCACCTATGAATTTATTCACTTTTTCAGCAAATGGTCGTTTTCTACCCCTGCGTATGTCTGCCATGCTTTATTATTAAATTAATATCAACAATACAGTACAACAAATAAAATAAAAACACAAAAACAATATGCAATACACCCAAGTGACTTAACGCGTACACAACTCGAAAGCTAATAATAGACTGGACTGGAGAAAGAGTTTCGCGGTCAAGGTGAATGCCGGCGACAGTAAGTACATCTGTACTCTACGATCATGATACACTGAAACGATTTGCAGCTTTATTTATTACATTGTTGCTTATTTCTATTTATTCTCGCATATCCCAAAATATTTCCTAGCGACCTTATTAGTCAGACTATCAAAAATGTAAGTAATTTTACCTTCAATATAATGGTTACATATTTTAACGTTAAACTTATATTTATATATTTTAAACACAAGTGCATATTATACGTTGTAACTGTAAAACTTACCAATAATATAGTTTGATTGTTAATGGTAATAAAACTCTCAGCAGAAATACAAACACGTTTCTGGCTCCTTATGATTATCATTAATAAATATTTTCTCACAGGAATGATGTTGGACAGATACCAGTCACATTCGTAATATACTGTGTTGCCTATTTCTTCCGCCTTAAAATTACAAAATATGTGTGTATTGACACCAATTGTTGGATTCAGCCTACTTAACTGTAATAATAAAGTGATGAGAATTGTCATCAGCATTGATTCTCAAAGAGTGTTTGATATACGCTACTCAAAACAATTATCGCATATTTTATAAAAATGCGGCAATTAGAAAATTGTGAAGACATAAATTACAAATGTTTTGATAATAATTTAAATTATACAGAGTTTTTCAAAATATGTGACAATTCCTTTGGTAGCATATAACTGAAAATCGTTAATATGACTAGAAATTACCTCAGGAATAGCTCTGGGATAAATTCATATTAATTTTTATCGCGTTAGAAAAAAATGTTGTTGAACCGCCACGGTATACGTACACTTGATTTAAAAAAAAACTGGTACACTTTCTTTTAGCTATGTAAATCATTCGTTCTTTGATTGATATTAATAATCTTACAAATGTCACTTTGACGTTAATCAGTGGCGTCATTATTAAAAATGGTTCGACATCTAACAGCTATTCAAAAATTTCGAATTGTTTCTAAAATTGAGGATGGTTGGTCCATAAGAAGACTTGCTGCTGAATACAATGTGAGTAAAACCACGATAATGAGTGTTAAAAAACAATGGGAAACCAACCAAACGGTATCCCGTAAAGTTGGTTCCTGTAGGCCCAGAAAGAGCAATAATCAAGAAGATGAAAATCTTATAAATTACCTAATAGAAAACCCTTTTCAGACTGCAGTAAATGCAATTTCAGAGACCAATTTCCCTGCTTCGGTATCTACTGCTTGCAGAAGAATAAAACTACAAAGCGACTTGAAGAGTTGTTCAGCGGCTAAAAAATATAAACTTTCAGAAGAAAAGAAGCAGGGTAGGATTATTTTTGCACTCGACTATATAATCAATGATGAAAACTTCTGGGGACAAGTTGTCTTTTCTGACGAAAAGGTTTTTAAATCCTGTAACGATGGACATGTTCGCGTATATAGGCCTCCTTCCACTAGATACGACGAAAAATATACTTTCGATCCACAAATATCAGGAAGGTTCTCAGTCAATGTCTGGGCTTGGATGAACCTAAATGGGTTAGGTGTGTGTTGGAACAGTGGTGGTCATCTCAATTCCATTAAATATATTGAAATATTAGACAATATTATGTTGCCGTCAGTAATAGAGGTGTTTCCGGAAAATAATTTTATTTTCCAACAAGACAACTGCTCCATACATACGGCCCATCGTGTCAGGCAATAGTTTCTTAATAAAAACATAGAGTTGTTACCGTGGCCATC
The DNA here is from genome assembly GCA_029963845.1 of Rhamnusium bicolor. NCBI lineage: Eukaryota > Metazoa > Arthropoda > Insecta > Coleoptera > Cerambycidae > Rhamnusium > Rhamnusium bicolor. The sequence goes on along the minus strand of JANEYF010005694.1, from coordinate 513,706 downwards.
TAAAAGTCCGGATTTAAATCCAATTGAAAATGTATGGGGACTAATGGTGAAACATATAAGAAAATTAAATAACCATCCAAATAATGCCCAAGAATTGGAAGGGATAATTGAAGACGCTTGGGAGAACTTGTCGCAAGAAGTTGACCTTGCAAGAAATCTGATTTTGTCCATGCCTGCAAGACTTCAGGCAGTTTTAGACGCTAATGGAGCAATGACAAAATATTAGTTAATTCTGTATTACGTAATTGAAGTTCATTTATTTTATTTTTTTATTGTATTTTTAAGTTCAGTTTGCATTGTTTACATTTTTTTTAATCTCAAGTGGTATTTTTGTGTTCTTATTTTAAAAATAGAATTATCATTATTCAGTTAGTATTTTAATTACAACCATTAGTAGAATTATCCGTAACAAATATTATTTTTTTAAACAATAATATGGCAGGCTTGAAAATGTTTTGAAAAAGTTATTTTCTAATTATTTTTTAAAATTCCATTTGAATAAAATAAAAGAGAAAGGTTTAATAAGTTTAAAAACGCAAAGAAAACCGATCTCCTCCAAAAAACCCAGGTCCGGGGTAAATCACCTCTTCTCCACCCCCCTCTCGACATGCCTGGCCAGCCCTATTTACAGACATATGCACACAACTAAACTATTAAGATTTGCGATTACAAGAGTTGTACCAGTTTTTTTTGAAATCAAGTGTACCATAGTGGTCAGCAATATTTTTGTTTAAGAATATAATGTGAGTTCTGCAAAACTCAACAAGTCGTGTATAATAATTGACAGTGTCCAGTGGGAGGAGCTTGGTTGGTGTTATACCATCGTAAACTTAAATTTTAAGCATGATGTATGGTACTTTAGTACACAGACGGATTTAGTTTGTCTAATTTAAATTGTTCGTTTTAGTTTTTGACACTAGTACATGGATATTATAGATATTATTGCTAATTTTGCGATCACTAATCTAGAAAATTTCTAATCTATTCTTGAAAGTTAAGAAATTATATTTCATTTTCGTAGTTATTAATGTATCATCTACGACGGTATGGTTTTATTTTTTGTAGATTAAAATTTTCTCTCTTTTTTTACTTTGATCACGTTTACAAGTACAGAAAACTAAAAGTGTAACGTCGGCAAATATATTTTAATAAATGTGTGTAAAATTTCAAGCCTTAATCATAAAAAATATAACGAATACATTATTAATCTTATAAGCTCTACGGATAATTTAGTGTCTATTATTTAAATATGATGCAAACCAATTTAAAGGATTTAGTTTAAATGAAATCAATTATTGAGTAGTGGAACCTCCTATTAAATATTTTACAAAGGATATTTGAAGCTTACCTCATCTGTCAATAATTGTGAAGGCAAACCATATATAAACAAAAATTCAGAAACCAATGCAATACTGGTCAAACCAATTCGGAAGCAATCAATTTTGGTTGCATGACTAAAAATACAAATACTAATAAAGGTATAGTAAAAACTAAAACACCAAAGTATTCCAATAGAGAAATGAAATTAATTAACAAATAGTAATAAATACTAAAAGTAATACCTAAATACAGGACACCAAAATCGCATTATTCTCACTTTATTTAATTGAAGATTAAATAAAGTTATCGCACACACTTCGTGATGATTTATAAATTTGTATCATAAAGATAAATTCATTAAGTTTTAATTGCGATTGGCCACTAGTAGAAGATTTTCATCAAATATAACGAAGTGATTTTTCCGTTAATAATCTATTTTAATCATACCCAAGTGTGTTTTTCGTCCACTTTAGTACACTCTGTATATGATACTTGTGATAATATTTCTTTTAAAACCGTTTTGAATCAAACTTAAATTTATTTTGTAGTACAGTATTTGAAACAATTATTTCTCAAACATAATTGTTTAAAACCGGTTTATTTTCAGGGTAATCTTAGTTTGTTTTATTATCCTAATGATAAATCGATTATCGTGTTTGTATTTAATCAAGTAAGAGGAAAGTAGTGGAAATTAATTTAGTTTAATTTCAAATCAAGCTGAAATCGTGTATTTATGGTAAAGAAATATGTTTCTATTTTTTTAATAATTTACCGGATAAGTTGTTAGTTGATTTATTTTAAATATTAATAGGTACATGGCCGTTTTAAATTATTTCTTTTCAGAAACATAGTTTTCAATTTATGAGAAAGCGATTCCCGGCCTTGGAATATTATATAGACATTTGTTTATATGAATTAACGCAGGAAATTTGTTTAAATACGATGCACCGAGCTAGCATAAATAACGTTTGCCATGGATAGTAGTCGATCTGTGGAAAGAATCAATTTAGGTGCCCCAGGAATTACTACATGATCCGTTCTGTCCGACACCCGTGTTCACTAAAAACTAACTTCTACAGAAAATAAGCTTGATGTTGATTTGATAACCGATTACTCTAAGCTAACGAAAGTTAACCTCGAATATCTCCAGTCACTAACGTATATCTCTGGTTTAGTAAGTTTAAGGGACAATTTCCAATTAAAACTTTGTTAGTAAAACTGATCTTCTATGCTATATAGCTAGACGAGCCCTGGACTGATCTCCTGCACATTTGTCTTGCTTGTACTCCGCAACCGTTTACCATTTAATACACAGAATTAGTGACTATAGTCATTAACCGCATGCCGTAAATACCAGTAGTAGTAGCTGCCGTAACTGTGCTTTATTTTGAATCACCTCTGGCGTGCTTTTGTAAATGCTTGTAGTAAACATTTGAATATTGCCTGCTGATAGTAATACTGTAGTAGTAGTTTTCGTCACTTAGCTGTGCTTGATATAACTGATCACAGCTTTTACATTAACATAACCTCTTGCTTGGTTCCTTGGTTGCTTACTTATAACATAGCTTAGTATTTACGTTGCATTAAAACAACTCTTGTATTTATTTATTATTGTTTTTTATTCTTCTGTGAAGCAGTCTTAAATAAAATAGAGTAAGTAAAATTGAAGTTCTGCATTTTATTTAAAGCAAGGATATAATTAGTGAATCTGTTTGTATACCGAGAATAAACAGTTTCGGCAGGTAAAGTGAAGTTATCCATCGCTACGTAACCGACAACCATACATACAGACCCCTGCACATTCCGTTTCTTCACTGAGTTATCTTAGCTTCTATCATACCACTGATATAATAAAGTGGTGTTCCACACTTTAAAATGGGAACTGTCGCTCGAAACCGTACCGTAATAAAAAGTTCAAAGTACAGCTGCTGTACTGAAAGGTGCCAAAGTGACGCAGTATATTACACACAAATAAATAAAAATCATTCTTTAGTCCGTCGCGTATAAGATTCACAGGCCGGTTTTTGGTTATTGCCTTCATCAGTGTGAAGTAGGTACACGCCTCTCTATTGGAATACTTTGGTATTTTAATTTCTCTTATACCTTTATTAATAAATATAGCTGTGTTGGAGAATTTTTTTCAATTTATTACATTGCGATTGACACAGGTAGATTGAGTTACCATTAACTGGTTAATGCTCTACTATCACATGGAGACTAATGATTCTGAGATATTCCTTGTTGACGTTGCGTGTAACTTTCTTGCACTGACGAAGGCAATAACCAGAAACCGGTCTGCGAATGGTATACGCGGCGGCCTCAAGACAGACTTACATTTATTTGGTAAAAATCATTTACTATATGGCCTGCTACCACAGCATAAGTTTTGAAAAACAATATACACATCTACATTTAAATAACGAAGCGTAAGGAAGCTTATCGTAATAATAACTGTGCTAAAACATGCAGTATGTATTTGCAGTCTGAAAACTCTCTAAATTAATTACGGAAACTGCATTTTGGAGTTTCTTCGCATAATATCTGTATTTAGTTATTGATCCTAAAGGTTCTGGCCGATTTGTCGGCAACGCATGGTAACGGAACATTCTACGGCAATCAGTTATTTATTATTTCCTTGTGTTTAAATGGGATCGAGCTCACTTTTCTGTATCGAAACGTGCCACTACATTTCGCGATAAAACTTATTCTCCGAATAGAATATTTTCGCCGCCGCGGTGGTATTTTGTTTTGCATAAGTTCTGCTTAAAGTAAAATTAAGAAACAGATGTATTTAAAATATATGTATAATAATACTTACGTTAGCGATAAGACATACATATTCATACATAACAATGAAACGCTTATTACCATCAATAATGAAATAGGTAGGGATACAATTTTATTTAAATTATCTGCATATCTGGAAAAAAATTAATTAACATTCATCACAGAGAACTAAATTAAACATGTTTAGCAGTCTTTCAAATTCTATTAAAAAAATAAAAATACACTAGTCTGATATGAGGAAAAATTTATTTCGCGGTAAATTAAGAAACAAATTAACAGAAAAGTATGTAGTGTTGAAACAATATATTTTTAAGGAACAAATATAACTGATTTTAATTTACCATTGTACTTATACACGGTATTACAGAAGTGAGTAAAAAAATCATGCCTAGATTTTCTATCGAATTTAAACTGGGTCATTCATATACATGTATATGATAGGAGTCACCCCTAAGGGATTATAGTGCCTAAAAGATGGGGGTAAAGACTGAATTTTCATATATTTGCTTGTAAATGGCTAGAAAATGGGAAATAATTTTGGAGTCAAGTTTGTACTATTAATTGCCTTTCAATTAAATATTCATTCAATAGCCTAATGCATTTATACAGTGTGGAAATTAAGTAACGCATAAATTCAGTAATTCCGTTGATATTAATTTTTTGGAAAATATCTCGAAGGGGTATAGCGATTTTAACTTCAGCAAATATTTTCGGTCTATTTTCAGTTTCTTGTGTCATTTATTTTTTACGTTATGACGTCATCGACTTTTTTTTAAATGACAACCTATATTTTTTATTATTGATTTTGGTAGTAATTTTTATTCCGGTTCTGACCGTATAAAATTTTCAATATGTTATATTTGAAAAAAATCGAGAAAAACAGTCTTAAAGTTCAAATAACAAAAATTCATTAAATTTGGAAAATATATCTAGTTGCCTAAGTTTGATGGAAAGTTATCGACGGCACATTCGTTTTTATTTTGAAATTATACAAATAGTTGAAAAATCGAACTAATGTGATACACCGGCAACTAGATAAATTTTCCCAATTTAATGAATATTTGTTATTTCAACTTTAAAACTGTTTTTCTCGATTTTTTTCAAATAATAACATATTGAAAATTTTATACGGTCGGAACCGGAAAAAAAACTACTACCAAAATCAATAATAAAAAATATAGGTTATCATTTAAAAAAAAGTCGATGACGTCATAATTTAAAAAAATAAATGATATAAGAAACTGAAAATAGACTGAAAATATTTGCTGAAGTTAAAAATCGCTATACCCCTTCGAGATTTTTTTCCAAAAAATTAATATCAACGGAATTACTGAATTTATGCGTTACAAAGTTCAAATAACAAAAATTCATTAAATTGGGAAAATTTATCTAGTTGCCGGTGTATCACATTAGTTCGATTTTTCAACTATTTGTATAATTTCAAAATAAAAACGAATGTGCCGTCGATAACTTTCCGTCAAACTTAGGCAACTAGATAAATTTTCCCAATTTAATGAATTTTTGTTATTTGAACTTTAAGACTGTCTCTCGATTTTTTTCAAATGTAATATATTGAAAATTTTATACGGTCGGAACCGGAATAAAAACTACTACCAAAATCAGTAATAAAAAGTATAGGTTGTCATTTAAAAAAAAAGTCGATGACGTCATAATTTAAAAAAAAATAAATAACATAAGAAACTGAAAATAGACTGAAAATATTTGCTGAAGTTAAAATCGCTATACCCCTTCGAGATTTTTTTCCAAAAAATTATTATCAACGGAATTACTGAATTTATGCGTTACTTAATTTCCACACTGTATATATATTTCTTTGTATCTTAGAAAATCTTCGTAAAAAACATTGTTTTCGAATAAAAAAAGTGTCCATTATGCAAATTAAAGCATTGCTGTAAGTTTGTATATGCGATCAATTTATAGTAGACTGCTGTCATCAAAGTATTTCAATAATAATTGTCTAGTGGCATAGCAATGCATTGGTATTTTGAATATAATAAATTTTCAAGTCATCATCAAGAGAATTGAACATTGGCGGACATTAGGGGCTATAACGCTTTAGAGATGTCTCCTATCAAATAAGTTTATGTGAAAGATCCGCTTTAAAATTAATTAAAAATTTAAGTTTGACTTTTTCGCACTCATTTCTGAAACACCTTGAACAAAGTAGCCTTTTGAAAGGAAACCTCAATTTATTTAAATTTAATATTAAGACACAGAAAAGAGTTTAGTTAAATATGACTAACTTAGTTCATTCATTTCCGATTTAAAGCTCAGTGCTTACACGTTAGGCTTGAGACCAAGGGGTCCCGAATTCGAATTCTGGCTAGGGCATGAATACCTAGTAACATGTTTAATATACTAAGATTGTAGCATAGTTGGCTAGAGCATTGTGTGTGGCAGAATACTGCTAATCACTGTCTATCTCTCCTGAATTTGATTTTCAGCTGCTGCATCTGGCAAATGTCGGAGGCAAAAGTTGTTGTGTGTGTCTGTTCTGGTTGTGTGGTGGAGTAGCAATGTGCTAAACACCGCCAATACGTTAATACAAATAAGACGTTAAAAAGAAACACTTGGTTTAGACGTATTTTGGGTATCATGTTAAACTGTGGTGTGTAAAAGAGTTTGAAAAGTTTAAATATATCCACATTTTGTCGACTGAATTATCCCTATAATTCAACAACAAATTTCCAATTACTAATAGATTAAGAGAATTACATAAATTTCGATGGTGAATTTAGACTAGATTAAATTCTCGAACATTATGCTTCTGATGCTTTCCTTGAAGATATATCAGACATATAGCTCCGAAACACTACTTACAATTTACAAGCAAAGCATTAAGTTTGCTGAAAAAAGAAAGAACAGAAATCGTGTCTTCTTTGTAAAGTTACATCATTTTACTTAACTTGTGGTGAATTTACACAGCGTATTACACTTCAATGAAAATCTCAAATGTGTCAGAACATTCGATATTTTGGCGAATGCGCTAGGTTGATCAATTTTAAAATTTTTGAATTTTCTCGTTAAGAAGGGTCGGATTTCACAGAGTGGGAAAGAGGCAGACATTCTCGTTTGGTTTATTGTAAATATTTAAAATAACGAATATGGTATAATATTTAATATTGGTTTAGGAGTTTGCTACTATTCAAACGACTACATTAATAATGTTGATAAAAACGACAAATATGACATTTTTATGAGAATATTTTCAAAACCAATGTGATTTAAATCAAATGTTTATTTAAAGAAAACAATATGTTTTTAAAGAAAAGGTGATGCCTTTTTCGTATATAGATAGTTTGACTAGATAACTAAATTTACTTTCTAGTATCCGAGGTTCACTTCTTGTCACTGTTCTAGGACACCCAATATGAAAAAAAATCTGTTTTTAATTATGGCCACGTTAGCACAACTCAAACCACTGTAGAATTATGCTAACAAAACTTTAGTTGTTTTTTCTCACTTTTTCTCACAAAAAACTAATATGACTTTTTATTTCATGAACCTTGTTTCTATATATTTTCTTGTTGTTTCTTCTTGGGAATATGGTTCTTGTTTTAATAATTTATTTTTTAGATTGTGTCCATCACAATTCATTTATTAGTTTTTTTTTCGTATAAACGTTTCGGTATGGATTTATACCTTTTTCAATATACTCTTAAATTTCGATTCTCAAATGTGGCACTAAACTAATTTATTAACGTCTTTTTATAATTTATGTACAGGGTAAGTCACATAAATGTTAACCCCCTGTTACTATTGTTATTTTTGACCTAAATGGTTCATTCAAAAAATAAACCTGAACGATTTTTAATGTAGAGTTTATATCTGTTAATGCTTTTCTAACCCTTCGTAAAATATACAGGGTGGAACAAAAAGTATGATTTTTTTTAATGGAACACCCAGTATATTTTTACATATTTGAATTAGTAGATCTCTTCTGATTATAAATACTTATATATAATTATAGCATGATTCGTCCAGTAGTTTTAGAGTTATTACCAAACACATTTTAGAGAAATTGATACTAACAATGTCGCATAACATAATTTAATTAGTGAGCTAGGAAACAAGTGGATTGCAGAACAAATAGAACATATTATTTTATAACAAAGCAAAACAAATTAAATATACAAACGGTAACGATAGCATAATAAAAGTATCAAACGAACACAATCTCACATTTCAGTAACATAATATATGAAAATAAAATAATTATTGCATCACATTGTATTTTCTACATAACTTCCATTATTTTCTATGCATTTGAAATATCTCCCCAAGAAATTAATTCTAACTTTCTCTAACACCGCCTCATCCGCATTAAACAAATGAATGACCTCTCGTATCAGTTGTTTAAGTTGTTCAGTGTCCCCTCAGAGTTGTCCACTATAAATATTATTTTTTTAGAGCACCCCAAAGATGAAAATCTAGAAGATTTAAATCGGGACCCTTCGCGGGCCAGTGGATTGGACCATTTTTTCCAATCCAAACAGCATATTTTTGATTTAAATGGTTTGTGACGGATCGAACATTATGCGAAGGAGCTCCGTCTTGCTGCCAGATTGTTCTTAAGCTTAATAAAATTGTCAAATTTTCCAAGTATTCCTCAACTTGCTGTTACAGAAGATCGAGATAAACTTCACCCGTGAGGTTTATATTTATAAAAATAGGTCCAATTATTTTATTTCTGTGTATCCCACACCACACATTAACAGTTTTTCGTCCCTGCTTTTTTAATTTTTTTCAGCATTCGAGGGTTTTCTCTAGCCCAATGATGAGTGTTATGTCTATTGAATATTCCGGCTGTGGAAAAGGAAGACTCATCGGTCCAAAAAATATTGTGCAATAAGTCATTATTTGCATTGTATCTCTCAATTATTTGTTGACAAAACAATATTCTCTGTCGGCAGTCGTTTTCATTCAAGTCCTGAACAGGGGTAATGTGGAATGGTTTATATTTACTTATTTTTAAGGTCCGCATAACAGTTCTCTGACTTAAATTTAATTCTGCAGCTACCGAATAAGTAGACCGATTTGGCTCTTCTATGAAAGACAATAAAATATTCATCTGCATTTTCTCATCAAGAACAGTCTTTCCTCTTCTCCTAGTTTTATTTTTTAATGAAAATTTATTATAAATTTGCTTAAATGTCATTTTAGCATGCGGTGCCTGATTTGAGTATCTTCGTATAAACTCTGCTTTTGAAGCAGTCATGTTTTTAATACAATATAAATATATTTCTAAAATCTTACGTCTTTCTTCCAGATTGTAATAATGCATAAATGCGTGTTTTTCACCACAATATCAATTTGTTTAATAATAAAACAGCAACACTAATTGTAGATAGACTTAACAACTTTGATAGTTATACAAATTCACTATAGTTTGATTGTTTTCATAGCCTATTATTAGTGATTTATTATTGGAAATAAAATTGATTTAAATTTTTGGTAATGGCTCAAAAACTAATCCGAAGGTGCGAAAAATGTGTGGATGTCCGAGGGCGGAGTTTTGAACAATTATTAAATTAAAATGGAATCATATTTTATAATTGATTTTATCTTAGCTATTTTAGTTTATGTAAAGTGTCTTCAACCCAATTAATAGGCACGTTACGGTGTTTAGTGTTATTTTCCGTTTTTGTGGATATCTAGTAACAAATGTACTACAAGTTCTTGATATTACTTTATCATATTCTCCATAAATAATAAACAAATTCAAAAAGTCTTCGTGGGTGTAATTTAAACGCGGTGGCATTTTTTGATATAAGAGAATGACCGAAATTACTGATTGTTTCCAATCATGGTTAATTTGATAAAATTTTTACTAAAAATTCTTGAATTTCTAAGAAAATCGCAAATATTTCAAAAAGTTGTAACTTAAACCCCCACAATGTTTATATCAGAAAAGAAGAAATTTAATTATACATAACATGATGTAAGGATATAGGGTCTTCTATTTGACTTAAGCATGTTTTCGAGGTTTAAACTTTATAAAATGCAACGTCAAAAATGAAACACTTGTTATACTATTATTGAATTTCTTTAAAATGTAGAGCGTAGCTCACCTTATGGTATTTCTGCATACCAAACAGCAAATGAGTATCTTTTACACAAAGAAAGTTGTAAAGGTTATTGTATACAATTACACCTGTAAAATTTTCTTTTAAAATGTCAATATCTCTGAAACAACTAGGTTTAGGCATAGGGTATCCTACATATTTTTGACTCAGAATTTTATGCTCTTATCGAAAACCCTCAAATATATAGGGTATTCTATTTAAAATAAACAAATTGGTATCGACTTCCGGTATAACCGGAAGCGCCAGATGCTTGTAACTATTTTAGTTGGATTGGCCACACTACGTTTAGTAATTTACTAAATTTTCAAAATTTTCTGTTGCGTACTTTTCCTTATATCGATTGATGCAGTTCCTGGTGAGGCACCCTGTATATAGAATTACACATATGAGAAAGAAATATTTTACTTACGTTATCAAGAAATTATGGTAAGCAACCTTTTCTCTTATACTATTTAAACATATTTTAAGATTATGATCATTTTGCATAGCACTGGATAATTTAAGTGCTTTAATTCTAACAGTCAGTAATTTAAATTGTGCCACAACTAGTATTATGGATGAACAGAATAACATGTTGTAACCAGCGTAAGATGCTACTGCAAATAGCAGAATATGTAATTCTAGCAAATAAAACAATGGATATGGTATTTGAGGCGGAATGTAACACCCAAATATTGAGGAACCACTTAAAACAAATGGTTTTACAACAAATCCTGAGAAACCGATAAGCAAGAATGCTGTATAAAATAGTTCACCCATTCCGAAATATTTTAATAGTGTATTGATTTGAGGATCTCGAACATCATTGTTCCAAAAATTGTTTATATCCTTTAAAGCCTGTTTTATCGCATCTCTTCTGAGCACTAGTACTGCATATTTTATTGATACCTAAAATAAAAAACTAATACAATAGCCATCAAAAATTAGATATTTATCATATACATATATTTCTATTTATCATATCTATATATCTTTGATTATCTATTTATTTTAACACCACCAGTGCAAAATGATAGGATGAAACTAGTCGTAAAGTTAAAAATAAAATTGAAAATTAGACAAGTAAAAAAACAGTGTTTAATTTGAAACAAAGTTGTCAAGGACTTTTTAGAAATGAAACTTATTATCATAGGCCCTACAAAAAATGGTAAAAAAATTCTTTATAGGTATTTAATGACAAAGAAGGAAAGCAGTTCTCGGACAAAATAAAAATTCCGTACAAATATTGGTTTTCCAACTAGATACATAAAACTTTATTTCCGAATATATTGTTGCTTTAAAAATAAACATTCTGGAATCGCTCAGTCGATAGAAGCTAATACGATCCGGCTGATTTTCTGTTTTATTAAAGAAACAAAAACTGAAGCTGAATGAAATTATGTATCTGAATTTTTTGTCCACATGAGTTTAAAAATTAGACACGGAGAGCATATATGAGGGAAATATTAAAGCAGTCCAGAAATCCAAAAGTATTGTTGCAAGAATAGGCTTTAAGTATATTGGGTAGAATAGTAAGAAAAATAAATTTTTCGGTTTACATCTGCAATAGATAATAACATACTGCATTTCTTTTAATTTAGTATGTATAATTTTCCTAATCATGTCAGTAAAGCCGTGAATAAATTAAAACATGTATCTTCCAAAAAATTATTTTGTTTACAATTTAACATTGCTAGTCTTCCTGCCACAAGTTTACATTTTAAACGTATTAATCATCAATTTCAAAGCAGGTATTAGAAAATTTTGTGTCCTGAAGATTAAGGGTGGGATAGGACAAAAAATAATGGATTAATCCCTATTTCCTTGGAAGGTACCAGTAAAAGATGACGTTCGAAAAATCATTGTTTGCAGAAAGGCTGGACTGTAATACTCTATAATATCCATTTTTTCATTGTTTCCAAGTGTTCCGATATGACAGACTTTGGACTACCTTAAGGATCTATTCGAATTAAACAATCTCAGTCAAGATGTAGTAAAAGAATATCTTCAACTCACTAAACTTTGTATGGAACAAAATTGTTTCCGATTCAACGATAATTTCTTAGAATATCATGAAGGAACAGTAATGGATAACTCTTTGTCACCATTCATTGCCAGTCTCTTCATGAACAGATTCGAGACGGAAGCAAAAGAAGAATTCGAGTATCTCCCCAGGGTTTGGCTTAGGTATGTGGATGATATTTTTGCAGAGTTTGATACAAAAATCGCTGATATTGAAAACTTCGTATCTAAATTAAACCGACGTTTCGCGTCAGTTAAATTCACATATGAAATTAAAAATTCTGAACAACTACCATTTTTAAATGTAATAATTGGAAACAGTCAAAATAAGTTAGAATTTGATATATACAGAAAAGATACCAGTACTCTAAGATATATCCCTAGGGACTCTCACCATTGTGTTCAACACAAAATGGCGAGTTTTAATTTTCTAGTCCATCGTCTATTAAGCTTCCCTCTCAATAAGGAGTGGTTTGAAAAAGAAAAGGCATTGATTAAGGATATTGCTGCGAGGAATGGATATTCTGTAAGTTTAATTGATAAAATAATTAGGAAACGAAAATTTAAAGAGTCGTTTCGAAATTCCTCGATCTTTCAAAATGAAAGAAAAAATCCGAAATTTGTATCGATTCCATTCGATCCTCGATTCATCCGTGGTATTGGTAAGATTTTTAAAGATGTAGGTATGACAGTGTTTCCTTCATCGGAAAACAAACTACAACAACTTTTAGGCAATCCAAAAAAAATAAAATTTAAACAAACGAAAAGTCGGAAATTTACGAAATTAGCTGTAAGGACTGTAATCAAAAATATGTAGGACAGACTAGACAATCAATTCAAACTAGATTCAAACAGCATATGGCCCATTTCAAATATGGTAGAACAGATAAATCTAGTGTTGCCCAACATGTGTTTGAAAACAACCATAAAGTAGATATTAACAATTTAAGATTAATTAGGAATGTAACAAATACTAGAGAGCTGGATGCATTTGAAAGCTTGGAAATCATAAAGTGTAAAAATAGCATGAATAGTGACAGAGGGCATATACCAAATAGCCCGCTTTATTTGTTAGTGGGAATAGTTTAGGTATAAATAGGGTAGATTGTTAGCATAACTTTAGTTTTAATCATCTCCAGATGATGCCGACTTGGTTGGCGAAACGCGCGTCGAGTGCTGCATATAGTGTTTTGGTATTTCGTGGAAAACTACGTCAGTGTTAGTAAAATCAATGTATACATTGTGTATATAAACAAGCAAAATTTAATTTTGCTTGCAAAAGTTGTGATCTTTTCCAGTCAATCATTTTTGATCATACTGTATTATACTTACTTGACAAAGCACACTGAGCGATTCTATAGAATCCAAATTAATTCCCAAAAATAGTTTGAATAAAACTAGGGAAAACATACATGATGCAGCTGAAATGTTTAAAAAAATAAGAGGCATGCACAAATTGTGCTGAGGATGTACCCCAATAAAGGAAAGAAATTTGTAGCAGTAATAAAAGTTTTCTCTCATTTTTACTTGACGATGTATTGCTGAAAAGTGTTATATGATATGCAGCGAAATTATTAAATATGTAAACCATAATATTCATGTAGTGTTAAATAAGTATATAGTATGAAATTCTAATAAAATGATTAATAATTTTAAGATTATATATATTCGTACTAGTTGCATTAATTAAATATTAGATGAAACACCTTTTTTAAATTCTTTATTCCTTACATTTTTAATACAATGAAGGATGGTTTATTATTCTATTTAAAATGGTTCTGCATGTAAAAATCAGTAAATAAATTACATTTAATTTGGAGTCATAAAATTAGAATAAAAGTCTGACGTATATTGGGCAAACAAGTTGAACAATTTAAACTAGGTTTAAGGAGCATTTGGCTCATTTAAGGTATGGAAGAACAGGCAAATCTAGTATTATCCCATAAGCATAAGGTCGCTATTAGCAGTAAGAGGACATAACAACCAACAAGAAACTAAAAAATTAAAACGTAGCAATTGTTTGTTTAATTAAGTCAAGTTCTCTTAATTTTCATCACTTCCTGATGGTGCTAAGTTGGTGAATATAATGCTCATAAATATTTTGTTGTACTCATGCAATATAGAATATAGTTTTCAGCATTTCGATTGGTTAGCTGTCGATTTCAGAGTACCAAACATGGGTTACGGTAAAGTAGTAAAGACGTAACAGGCAAAGTGAGTGCCACATACTGTGCACGCAAATTTAAATTTCTAGGAACTAATGTTTATAAAAATAACAATATCGAATTCTATAATTTCATTAGAGAATGATGGCGTATACCTATTAAAAAGAATAAAGTAACACTTTTTATTTATATAACAGCTGAGTGTGAAAAGTCTGAAGGAGGTATGCACCAAAATCTGAGACGAATAGCGCTGGAAGGAAATACAATCGAGCGATGAATTTCATAACTTGGTTGTTTGTGGCAGAGAGGAAAATGTCACATCACACAGTTACGGAACTTGTATTACAGTAGGTTGTTTTTATGGGTCAACTAACAGACTCTGAATAATTTATTCTTAATATGGAAATTTTGTTGAATTTGTTTATAAAAGTAATTGTACTACTTTTATTTGTGGTAATATTAATGGGTAAATAAATCGTCGTTGTCAAGTCAAAAGCTGATATGTGGAGATATTCAGCCATATTCACATTGAAATTAAAGTTAATATTGAAATCATGTCAATAAAAATTATTTTCTATTTCAATATTAAACAATTTTCCTATTCACTAACTATCATATTTCAACATTGATTAGAAGATGTTAAAATATTTCAATGTTGTTATTAAGTCAATAAATATAAGCGGCAACGTTGCTAAGTTACTATATTTGATCTATTGTCGTAGATCTAACTTTATAATTGTTTGAAGGTGGAACTACTTTACCTCACGCCGGTTGTCAGGTTTAAGGTTAGAATTGTGATTTTGTTTCGTTTCTAGTAAAGAACAAAGAACTTAAGAACAAAGAACTTATGTATGTTGTAAATGTTAATTAATAAATTTATAATACAGTTAGTTATATACGATTATTTTATTCATAATACTACACTAACTATAATAATTAATTATGTGTTTCTAGATGCCACCGAAAAAAGCTACTCCAGCACAAGTGCCTCCTTGATTTCATACCATCCCTCATATGAGGCCCTATTTCTGTCAACAGCCTATGGCCAATTTCTTTGTTTATCCTAAACAGTTCTTTAAAGATTTAATTTTGGATCGTCAAGGGATTGCTGCTGTCTCTTTAAAATAACCTATCGCGATTAAAATCAACCCTACAAATAAATGGGTATATGGTTTTTGGTTTTTGTACACTCCACACTACTGTGATCGTGACCTCCTCTCGATGGTCACGTGATAACATATCCAGATATCTTTATTTTAGTTGATATGTAGTTGCCCACTTTTTTTATTAGCCCCTATTGCTATTTGTTGCTCCAACACATCTAATATAACTACTAACTCCATTATTTTTGAAACACAGACAAGTTTCACCAAATAGTTCGCAATTTAATATTCCTGGCAAGTCTTAAACAAAAACTCTCAGTACTTGCTACATTTCAATCGACAAATGTCAATATTGACTTAAAATTTCAATTGAAAAGAAGCATAGAGAATACCAAAATTTGAAAATATTGACTACGTTGAAGGTCACTTGATTTAATTCCAATAACTTGATTTGATTTTAATGTATTATTTTTTACAGAATAGCACACAACCATGTTTATTGAAATTTCTGTCAGATATCATTTATATATCTAAATGTCAATATTGATTTAATTCCAATAAATTACAGAATATGGCTGATTGTCATTTTTGTTATATAAGTGCCATTTAACAGCTCTAACATTTCTGCGTGATATAGTAAAACCAGCTATGTGTGAAACCATTCTTAATCAATGTTATTTACGATTTTAAAATTTACTATGTGCGCAAGTAGATATAACTACGTTCTGGTTTTCCGCATCTCTTGTAAAATTTGGTAATCTCTATATAACAATTTTTGACTTGACTGCGGTGATATATTACTGACATTACAATTTAATTCGAAAATTGCCTGTTTGTTTTTTATTGTAACACGTACTTTGGGCGCGTATTTGAGTGGCGGAATGCAGAAAGTTAAGTATGATGGGTAAGTGTAGAATACGAAGAATATAAATTTTGGTGTACCACAAGGAGGTATTCTGGGGCCGCTTTTATTAATTTTATATATCAATGAGATATCAGCTCTGTTTGGTATGTCTATTATATAGGGAAATGCGCGTTAATGGTGAATAGAATTAATGACGTTTTGAAAGAACTTAATAAATTAAAGTTGAATGTATCAGAAACAAAAGTACAACTTTAGGAAAAAAAGTTTAGAAATAAAATATAATAGGAAATAATAGAATTTAGAGCTTGTGGGAGGGGGTTGTATTACATGTGGTGTTTAATTTTAATTTTAATTAATCGTAGTTGATAACTTTCAATTTAGTAATCGCGTCAATTATGTGTGTTATTATTATTAACACTACGGAAATTACCAAACAAATAGTCACATTTGAATCAATTTGACAATTGAATTCTGAGGAAGTTTATGCACAATAAACGAAACACAGGCTAAGTCGTATTTTGAGTTGATCTGTCATCCTCTTGCCGACAAATTGTTTGAAGATAATTAAGTTGTCAAGCGCTCAATTTTCACAATTTCATGATAAATTATGTGGAATTCAATGTAATGATTTTAATATATAAAATAAGACTACAGATTTTCTTATTTGCAAGAAAACTTAAGAATATTTGAAGATTTTTATAACTATAATACAACTACATGAAAGTAAACTAAAAATTAGATAGTTGCCAAAAACTGTTAACATAAGTTTGTTAAAGGACTTTTAGTTGTCAAACAAAAACGTACTTTAATTTTCGTTCTCAAATTATTTTCGCTTATCACTTCTACATCTATACTTCTAATATATCTACCTACCTATTATTTTTAACATATTATTAACTGCTCTAGATACGACGATGATATAATTGTCTGCCCTCAGTTCTTTGATTAATACTTGTTATTAGTTTCATATAATTTATCTACATAAAAAATGCATGACATAACCTAAGCACTTAAAATGTTAAATGTTCAATAAATAACTAGGTAATTTTAAAGGAAATTAGGGATTGTGAATGTTAATAAATAATAAAAAGAATGTATAATTGACATATTTAAATGCTTTCAATGTTAAAATTGCATGTCAGATGTTCTTCTAAAGGACTCTTAAATAAATTAAAATTTTAATAAAAAATACCCCTTATATTAGTAAAGGATATGTTTATTTATTCAAATCAGTATTTGAGTTAACTTTAAAAAATGCATCTGGAAAAAAATATTTCATATTTTTAATATCAGAGGCCATTGCGTTGAAATTTTGTTATATTGTTGGTACTCAGTATTTTTCTGTTCAGCTTGGTTCAGCTATTTCCGAGGAAACTACTCAACAAAGTTGCTCTACCATTAAGAGCTACTTCTTAAACAATTCTCTTAAACATAGTTCGGGCAGTATATGAAAGAAGATGTAATTACTGTTTTGTATTTAACAAGAAAATAGACGAAATCCTAATTTGATATTTGTGATAAAAATATCAGCAGAATATAAGCAGAATTTTAAGTCGTCCACAAGGTATAAAGAATTTTTGTAAATATGACATTTTTTTTGACATACGAACACTTTTTCTATAAAGGAAGAACCAGAGAAGTTGGAAGATTATTTTCAATTATTTTTGCGATATTTTAAGCCATTCTCTAAGATTTTTAGTAATAACAGAGACCAGCCAATATGTGTCATGGCTTGGGGTGAAAAATTTTATATTTGTATTTGGTATTTGCGAGAAAGATTAAATAAATGGTCTGGCTAATCACCCTGTGGATCAAAGAAACAACCATAATTTCAAAATATATTTATAACGGTTGATTGCTAAACAAATTTGCCAGAAATCACAAAAACCGTATCGAGATTAATAATCTCGTTCCAAAAATATGTAAATCCAAATTGTGCAAAATTTTAATTGTCAAAAGATATTATCAAAATTTCTAGCGATTTAAAAATGAGTAATTGCGAGTTATCATAATCTTGTCAAGTTTCTGATCTTTCGTAGATATTGTATATGCAATCATTTAACATTTCCTTTCATTAAAAACTAAAAAAATCACAATATTAATATTTCTTCCTTAGAAATAGTTTGCAATGAGTATCTTTTTACTTTTTTATACCTAATATAAGGAAGTATAGTAATCGTGATTTCTTTGACCTCGAGATTTTAATTGATATATACGTTTTGAACCCTCCTGAATCTATTCTGACTATTTTCCGAATGATGTCTGTCGGTGCGCGCGTGTGTGTGTGTGCGTGCGTGTGTGTGTAGGTTTCCTAATAATTAAGTGGACACACACCAGAATATAACAATACTTATGTGGCCTTCACTAAATGTGTGGCCATACACACGGCCACACAATTTAAAACCTATTTTTTCTGCACCTTTGGGGCCTCCCTACCATGTATCTGTCGATTTCTGGAAATGGCCGCACAAATATGGTAAAAATTTGGTGTGTATAATCATGAGAATATAACCCAATTGTGTGGCCCTGCACAGTGCTGCCCCCAACGGAAATATATATTATTCTGCTACTATTTTCATTTTACTGTGTGTGTTAAAGGTGTGTGATAAAACTGTTGTTTGTGTGGCCTTAACCGTTTTATTGATTTGGCTGGTAAGTATTTTTTAGCACTTAGTACTACACAATACTGATACGTTTTTTTTTTGTAAATATTTAAATCTGGAATTATTTCCAGAAAATTGGGCAACATTGGCATGTGTTCTGCTGTCAAGGATAATTCTTCTTAATAAAAGACGTTCTGGTGAGGCATCGCGAATGACATTAAATCATTACGCATGTCGGCCTAATTGGAATGATATTGGTAATGAAGAATTAAAATTTTTTTAACAGATTTAGAAATCGTAAGGGCAAAACAGAAATGAACCAATATGATATTGGTTCATTTCTGTTTTGCCTTTATACTCTTTTCATATCGATCTGCATTGAAACTAGTTAAAAATTATTAATTTATTGCCTAACGGTCATTGTTTGACCCAAGCGACGTTATTTATTTATTTGACGATTATGATTATGTTGACTGGAAAGACCTCATTAGTCCTGAGGAAGACAATAAATTTTGTCGAAACGTCGACTAAATGAGAATTTGAGGTTTTCTTTACTAATTTTATCCAAACCGACTAATAAAATACATTAAGAGATTGTGGATACGAATCTACTTAGCTAAAAATTATACTGTATATATATACCTAGCACAAAATTAGATTTTCAAGCTCGATGACTTAGGAGGTGGATCAGGAAAGATTTATAGTAAATATTTAAAACAAATTCTGATAACCGTTTTATTTTTTTTCAGCGGCAGAGAAAATACCATTAGCTAATAGGCAACAAGCCAAAAAGATTACCTTAAAACACCCATGGTCAGCGGAAGAAAAGAAATGTGTCATGCATTTTTTCAGAAGCAATATTAAAAATTACATCGTGCCAAACAAGAAACAGGCAGAAGAATGTTTAGAAAATCATAAAGATGTACTGCAATATAGATCTTGGAAAGATATTAAATACTGTGTGTATAATTATACTAAAATAACAAAAAAAAAATATGAATAAATAATCTGAATGTTAAGATTTCTTTGTTAATTTTTAAGAAGCCACAAGGCAGTGGCGGCTGGTGATATTTGGTTATGCAATATTATCTTAATATTGGAGCATAGGACCCAAATGTTACTTTAAGGCATGACTCTCAATACTCAAAAGAAGAATTTTTGTAAGAAATGCAGTAGCTGCTGGTGTTTGGTTTTATGTTATATCTTAGTATTGAGCCATTGAGATTTAAATTTGCGAAAAGAAAGTTGCAAAAATGATCGCGCACCGATGTTATTTCTTAGACAGTTTACAAAATATCTGCAAACTTTTTTTTTCATAACAAGGAGGAACATATTTGTCTACAGATTTCAAATTTCATGGAGATATTTTCCTTTTTCCTTTAGAAATTTTATTTTAGATTTATTTTTGAATGTGCAAATTTTAGAAAGATGTAACTTTATAAAAATCTACATTTTTTTTACGAAATTTGGAACCTGTGACAAATGTTCCTCCCTAATTATGGAAAAAAGTAATATACAAACTGAAATAAGGATGATCATTTTCTCGCAAATTTCATTCATAATTTTTTTTCTGCAAAACTATTTCATTTTGATTTAATAGTTATAGCATTAAGTATTAATTTGATCCCATGCTCCAATACTGAGATATAGCATAACCTAAATTTCACCAGCTGCCACTAAAAATATGTTAAATATGTTGTAGTGAAAATTTTACAAAAAAGTATCCAAAATAGTTTACCCCCCAGGTAACTTTTAGAAAATTTGTAAAATAACAAAAACATTATTTTTCATAATCAGATTTGAGGATTTACATATTATATATAACAGATTTGAGGATTTAAATATTACATATTAAAATGTACAATAATGAATAGGTCATCAACAAATCTTTTTATAGGTTTATGTGAATCAATTACTTTATTTTGTATTTATTTGTAATTTTGTCACATGAAAATTCTATTCTATTCTATTCTAAATATAGGCCCCAAAGAGCCAATGTTGCCCATTTCTCCTGAAAAACATAGAATTTTTTTCTTACGTATGCAACAGGTCTTAAGCCCCTCCCCTCAACGAACAAAAATTAAGCTCCACTTATGAAAGCCACATTCCTAAACAAAATTTAATAAAAGGTCGTTTCAAGCCGTCGAATAATGTAATAGTTCTATTATATTTATTTAAATAAATAAATGCGGTTTTTTTTCTTTAAGTAACATAAGGCACGTGTTGTAATCGTGAAGAAAGCACAGGCTAGGGAAGATCTGTATAAATATATTTAAATATATTTTTTTTAATACGAAAGAAACATGTATCAGATATAAATTACTATAACATTTTCTAGTGACGATAGGTGTGTATTAATGTCCACACAATATACACAAAATTGTGGGGCATGGCCACACAATTATTTATTTAGAAAAAGTAACATTAATTTTGAGTGTAAGAAATTTTAGAAAATAGAGTTAGAAAGCCCTCAAAATGGTGAGTAATGGCTACATAATAACTTGCAAGACCCCATTATTTGGTGAAATGTTCACTGTCCACACAATTATTGCCGCACCTGTATGTGTGTGCGCGTGTGTGTATGCATCCGCAATAACTCAAAAAATACTGGGAGACTTCCCAAATTTGGCAGTTAAGATTGTCAATAACATTTTAGGTGACACATTAAATTTGGTAAATATGGTACCACCAGAAGAGACAATGAATAAAAGAAGAAAAACGGTACAATTTCGGGAAAAAAATTTAACAAATTTTATTGCATATCTGGACGAATCTCGAGGAATTACAATGAAAAAACATCTTTGGAAAATAAAAATCTGTCCTCATGTCTGTAGTATCGCGATAGCAGCCACAGTTTTTGAGATAAAGCTTTCAAATTTGGTATACTCGTTCTAAAGGTCAAAGACAATGAAAAATTCGGTGATGAGCAAAATTGGTTAACGGGATCCAAACATTTTTGTACTGGATTTTACAAAAAAAATGTATTCTTGATGAAAGATTATAAATCATGTCTACAATATTTATAGTCATATTTACAGTACAATAAAACCGTCCATATCACTCATGCAACACGGATTCATGGCACAAAGATCCACGATAACAAATCTTGCCTGTATTACCCAATTCATATGTGACAACTTGGATGCAGGGGGGCAGGTGGATGTCATATATACGGATATCCAAAAGGCCTTCGATCAGATAGATCACTATTTGTTACTATCCAAGTTAAGAGCTTTTGGATTTTCGGATACGTTAATCTTGCTATTCACATCTTACTTGTTTTCAAGAAAGCAATTTGTGGAACACGGCGGTCACAGATCTCTAAATTATACAGCAACGTCAGGCGTCCCTCAAGGGTCCAACCTGGGGCCCCTGTTGTTTCTGATTTTCATAAATGACATAACATCAGTAATTAATTGTCAGTATCTACTTTTTTGCCGATGATCTAAAAATTTTTACGAATATAGTTAGTCTGAATGACTGTATTTACTTACAAACAGAAATAAATAACGTTTCTATGTGGTGTGCCAATAACTTTCTCAAGTTAAACATCTCCAAATGCAAAATCATGACCTTTACTCGTAAGCAAAATTCTATACAATTTGATTATACCATAAACAATTTTCCACTCGAGCGTTGTTTGGAATTTAAAGATCTCGGTGTGATTTTTGACTATAAACTTAGTTTCTCTAGTCATATTAACCAGATGACAAAGTCAGCTTCTAAGTTGCTAGGATTTTTTGTCAGAAACTGGAGATGTTTCTCGAGGGTTGAAAGTTTGAAAATATATATATTTCACATACATTAGATCCAAGCTGGAATATGCCGCTCTAATATGGTATCCTATATACCAAAATTTGATTTTATTAACGGAATCTGTCCAAAGAAAATTTGTAAAATTCATGTTTTTTAAAACTACTGGTTTTTATCCACAACGAGGCAGTGATAATAAACTCCTATTAGATATGTCTAATATGATTTTACTAAGTGAAAGAAGGAACTGTATTGCTCTTTCATTTCTGTACAATCTAGTACATAACAATATCGACTGTCCATCCCTTGTTAATAAGCTTTACTTTTTGGTTCCTCGATTACATTCTCGTGAAAGCGATTATTTTTATTGCCCCTTTAGTCGTACCAACCTTATGTGTAAATCACCAATGTTTAGTATGTGTAAGTTATTCAATTCAATTTCCGGACTTTGCGATATTAATCACGACAGTTTAAATAGTGTAATTGCCTTATATCTAAGAAACAACCCATAAAATTCTTATACTTACTGTGCGCGTCCTGACATCATCCGTTTCTCCTGTTATTTTATTTGTTTTATTTTATTATTATTTTTTTATTTTATATGTTTATATCTGTATGGCCTCATGAGCGGATTACTGCTTTTAAAATCTATTATTTTCTTTGTAATATTTCGAATACATATGGTGTACAAGTATTATGGCCATGTTCACTTTAATTGTAGTTCCATGTTTATTTCATCATTTTATGCTCACTATAGTATTTTAATGTTTTCTTATATTTTTGTTTTGTAATTTATGTTATTTCATAATCTTAGATCTTTTTTTTGTAATTTATATTATTTCATAATTTTAGACTCACTTATATATTTTAATGTTTCCCTGTATTTTTGTATTTTTTTTGTAATTTTGTTACTTTTATAAGTTTTACTCTCATGTTCTCTGTAACTATCTTTATGTTTCCTGTAATTGGGTATTCACCTGTTGGAAATAAATGCATTATTTATTTAATATCAAGCGAATAAAATATATTTTCCAAGTACTTAAATAAAGCTGATGTAAACTAAAATATTTTACACATTTGGCCTCATAAAATGGGTTAGGATAAATTTAACAGTTTGACATTGGAAAGGTCTAATTTAGTTACAAAGATGTCAATGTCAATAACAAGAAATTATTAAAGTATGTGACATGAATTATTATTGACAGTATCAAATGACGCTGACAATTAATTATTTAAAAATTTTAATGAAACGTTTCAAGGTACGATATTAAAATTTAATTGAGGTAAGTGAAGAATTAAATAGAATGATTTTTTTAGATTATGATGATACTGGTATAAGAAAGTTATGTGCTGTCCACATCAGATATTTTCTTCTAGTTCGATAGTAGTAACATACCAAAGAATATTTTTTTAAATATTTATTGACAAGTGCGCATAATAGTCATAGTCACTATCTTTTGACATACATATATTTTAAAAATTTAAAAATAATAACCCGCTTCCATCATTTTCCTGAAAAAAAAAAATAGATAAATTTGGTCATTACTCTTGCAATATTAACTGAACAAAAATACATTTATAGAAGTAGCGTATAATTAAAATGAGACACATTGGGCTAACCTGTACAAGAAGAAACTGTGCTGCAGTTTCTTTTTCTTCGTTAACTTAGTTTGAACTTTGGAATAGATACCTAACATTCACTCGATCACCGCTAGTGGGCGCATTGGAGATTAAATACGGGTTTCTCTCATAGTCAATTTCTCGATTTCATGTCAGGTGTAGTTACCTGAATATTCAAAGTTTCCAAGATTTGTGTTTTCAGTAATAGATGGTGCTACATGTTGGTTTCCCCAAAGATTAGTGTATATAATATAATCTTCGGTTTCCCTGACGATAACAATTATTAAGTGACTAATATTATTTATTATAAACTGTCACTATTTTGTCACGCATGGTAAAAAATACAAAGTAATTTATTCAAAGCTAAATTAGACCAGTCAAATTAAGGGTTTTTCAAAACGATAATTTCCAACCATTCCCGACCAATACCATTCGATTCAGTATGTTTTTTGAATTCTCATGGTCAATTTTGCCGTACATTATATGAGCAAGAATTTAATTTATAAACAATTAAAGTTGTGAAATGATGAAAATCGATGTTTCTGAATATTCAACTTGAAACGCTGCGAAAACGGCAACAGATAGAGAAAAAATTGCTCAGAACATTTTTTATAGAGCGTTAAATTCCCTTCAAAAAAGTCCGCGACGGCATATCTCTACGATGAATAGTTTAGGCGTTACAATGAGTTAAATATTTATTATTTTTCTGCTGTATATCAGTCAGCTGTACAAGTAACGCGCATGCGCGATCAACAGACTCGTACGCCGCGTAATGGCCGCCTGCGCAGAACATTTTAAAGTAGACTTGCTGTAAATCTTTCATAATTTTCTTATTTTTACAACGTATACAGCTGACCAGTACGCAGTGGAAAAATAATAAACATTTAACTCATTGTAACGCCTTAACTATTCATCGTAGATATATGCCGTCGCGGACTTTTTTGAAGGGAATTTAACGCTCTATAAAAAATATTCTGGGCAATTTTTCTCTATCTGTTGCCGTTTTCGCAGCGTTTGAAGTTGAATATTTAGAAACATCGATTTTCATCATTTTCACAACTTTGTTTATAAATTAAATTCTTGTTCATATAATGTACGGCAAAATTGACCATGAGAATTCAAAAAAAAAAAACTGAATCGAATGGTATTGGTCGGGAATGGTTGGAAATTATCGTGAAAATTGGCCTGATTTTTGCTTAATTTGATTGGTCTAATATCTTTTTCTCATAGATTCTTTTAAATCCTATTATGATTTAATCATTCAACATGTTTGAAATGTCTAGAAGACGACTAAACACGTACTTATGATGAGTCATTCTTACGAATTCCACTCAAAATAATAGATAATAAACTACTCAAAACATCACTCAAGGGATCACTTTTCTAAAAAGTCATTGTTTCGACGAAAAGTGAATCACATCTAATATTTCATAAATGTATTAAGTTGGCTACTGTCATCGTAACTTATTTTCGCATGATTTATTTGTTGTCATTGCAAATGGCATTGTTGTAAGTGTGAAAGTAGACAAAAATCAGTGATTTAGTAAAAATTCGAAACAAAAACTGTTATTAAACATAAGTTACATACGTTTTTCTAAAAAACCTTCTAAAGTTTTAACTAATGATTATTTAATTGTTTTGGGTAGAGTAGTTTCAAAACAAAAATATGTTTGTTTATATGTATGATAAGGGACAATTTTGGATTCAAAATATCCAAGCGTTATTAGTACTCTCTGATACTACAATTAATTGTCACAATGTTTATCAGATGATTAATTAAAAGAAAAAACTATTCATACCCTAGCGTTAACGGAAGGAGCGACATTAATTTGACTATGGAAAAATCCAGGGGCGTGCGGTGAGTTTTGATACAGGGGAAGCAGTTTGTGATATAGGGTGATGGGTAGTACGAAGCCCCGAGCGAAGCGAGGCAAAATTTTTTTTAAAAAAAGGGGCGTGGCTTCCGTATACTCATTTTAAAGCAAATGTCGAAAGCCGCAAAGTTATGATATCTAGCAAAAAAAGTACACTTGTAGGGCCGCCACTCCTTAATAAACATAAAACATAAAAACACCACAAAAATGAGACAAATCCCGATTCCAAAGCCGAAGCTGCACGGGCGAGGGTTACACAACAAATTGCACACCACACAAACGCAAATAATATTTTCCACAGTGCTAGGACCAGCTTCCATATTGAATAAGCAATTCTAAAACTGCTTATACGCGCACTAATGTTCAACGTTTTAAAAATCACTTGTCGCCGCACCACAGGTTTAGAAACACCAAAAAAAGTTTTTACAAATATAGCACAAAAGCTGAGAATAATACTAGGAAGATTAATATTAAGTATAATATTAAAATCGAGATTAAAATCTATAAAACAAGAAGCATTATTATGCTATACGGCTCAGATATCAAGTTTATGAAGTAGGGATGGGATGCATTTCAAGAAGTTGCTTATATCTATAGACTTATAAAAAGGTCTGTGCTTATATCGAATCGCGCGAGTCGTGTTGGCTCGATTAATCGAATGCGTCATCGTTTCGATTTTATCGTGCAACATTATCTCAGCTGTTGAAATGCAGGGCCGTGTCTATTGAAACTGGGTAGAAGTAAATTTTAATAATTAATATATGTGATAAATAATAATTAGGTTCTAATTATGTTTTTTTTTAATAATCCCAAGGGAAGCACTGCTCCACTTGCTTCCATGGACCGACCGCCCCTGAAAAAATCAAGTTTGGTTTGAAAAGTCACATTTGGTTTATTTCACTATTAAATATTTGCCTCCAGTGGCGTGTATGCAGCAGTCGCGTACTAATTGTTAATGTTGCTGTTTCATTTTGTTTAATTCATCTAATTCCACATTTTTACTGTTCATTGTATAGGGTGGGCAAATTTCGATGTTTGTATATGGTAACTCGGTAACTGTAAGAGATACAAAAAAATGGAAGACACATTCTCTATCTCTTTTTGAGAGGTAAAAACAAAAATTTGCTCGTTTTTTTTTTCTTTCAAGTTATAAACAAAAGTTCGATTTTTCGACTTTTCGACATGTGTCAATATCTTGGTTCTTTGTAAAGATATAAAAAAACAACTTTTATATTCTTCAGGCACTTTTCTGTATAATACAGTGGCGTCGAGAAAATTAAAAAAAAGGTGCAATTTCGAGTTATGGCATAAAGTTGTATTTTTTAAATGGGAATCATAGTTGGCTATGGTTTAGTTAAAAGGGAAATTTTCTTCTCTTTCAAAGTATATATCATATGTGGGGTCGTTTTTGATGTGTAAGTATTTAATAGCAAAATAATCTTTTAGTAGATTACTTTTTTCGGTTTTTTTTATATTTATTCCAAGTAGGCGTGTGTCATCTATGACAGTGTTTATCCATTTGTCAGTAAATTGCATATGAATAACTTTGTTGCCATCATAATTACACCACATTTAATCGTAAAAGTGAAGATGTCTTACGAAAAATATGATATGTTGGAATGCTTTATTCAAAGTAATAACAATTGTGATATTGCATCAGAAATATATTTTAATCGCTATCCAGAAAGAAGACAACGTAATAAAGCTATTTTTAAGAGGTTAAAAGAAAATCTCATTAATTGTTGGTTCTTCAACAAGCCTAGATCAAAAAATCAGATATTCATATCTAAGTTTATGATACATTACGATTACAAAATAAAAATTCAAATTAAAGTAAATGTTCAAACTGACGTTATTTTCGATATATAAATTACACCTCTTCATAACACTCTGAACTGCATTATAAATACGAGGGTTCGAAATGGAATTCACACAGTCTATAAAATGTTGTCTTAGTTCATTTATGTCTGTACTAGTTTTCTTGGATAATTTGTTTTTAATGTGGCCCCAAAAGGAAAAATCCAGTAGCGTTGTCAGGTGATCGTGGTAGCCACGTTACTGGTCCGTTACTTCCCATCCAGTTATTTCCACAATTGGTATTTAATAATTCTGAAATGGTCCTGATATTATGAGGTGGTGCACCATCTTGTTGGAAGAACTGATTTCTTGCCTCAATTAAGGGTAGATTGTCCATAAATTCCTCAATAATTTTCTAGCTTAAGATTTTTTAGTATAAGGCCAGAATTTGTTTGTCTTGAAAATACCCAAACAAGACGTCTTGAAATCCCAGAATCAGCTTCAATTTAACGACTTGAAATTGAAGGATTTACAACCATCATTTCAATTACAACAAGTTTTTTCAGCATTTTCAATGTTGTAATTTTTTGATCTTGTTGGCTTGTTCAAGGACCCACAATTAATGAAATATTCATTTAACCTTTTAAAAATAGCTTTATTAGGTTGTCATCTTTCTAAATAGCGATTGAAATATATTTCGGATGCAATACCACAATTGTTATTATTATGAATAAAGCATTCTAGTATACCATATTTCTCGTAATTTTCGTAAGACATCTCTACGATTAAATGGGTTGTAATTATGACGGAAACAAAATTATTAATATGCAATTTACTGACTTTTAATGTTCTTGACGCGACTGTATTATACAGAAAAAAGCGCCTAAAGAATGTAAGTTGTTTTTTCATAACTTTATAAACAACCAAGATATTGACGTGTCTAAAAGTCGAAAAATTGAACTTTTGTCTATAACCTGAAAACAAAAGACGATAGCAAATTTTTGTTTTCACCAGTGAATTGGTCTCAAAAAAGAATGTGTCTTCCATTTTCTTGTGTCTCTTACATTTACCAAGTTACCCTATACAAACGAAATTTACCCACCCTGTACAGTAAACAAATTATCTGGTCATTAAAAATTCTTTATTATGCCAGAATTTCTTTAAGTAACAAAAAAAATATCATTAAAATACATACTCCACTGAAACATAACATAAACATAACTAAACACCACATAATTTTAGACAAAATAGTAATTACTTCGTATGGGATATTTCGCTATAATTCTCATACACAATACAGAGTTTGCCAAAAGCTCTGCACCGGCCTAATTTTTTCATAAATATAGGTAAAAATGACGCAAAGTTTTTTGGATTTCTGACACAACTACTGGATGGAGGAATGCTATACACCGCATTGACAAAAATTAAATATTTGGGATGATCTATTATAATATAGGTTCTTTCTTTTTGTGACAAAATCTCACTGCAAATGGCACTATTTAAACCTTCTCCGGAATCAAGCGGTACTAAGGATTATAGTTTTATTCCTAACCAATCAGTAAGAAGAGTTACCCAATAATGATGCATGTTTGTAGCAACTCGGACTTTCACATTATATAGTGAATCTTCGACGTCATCTCGGAAAAATGTTTTCATAATGACGGATTGGCAGAAGAGGATTCATTAAGTGGTCACCTTGTTTGGCAGAATTAAGTTTTCTTGACCTCTCTTTCTTTTTAGGTAATTTGTAAAAACAAGTTCACTAGTTTTGAAGGCCTGGAAGAGAAGATACTTGCAGCCTTTCAGAAAGTATCACCGAAAGGTTACTCAATGTATTACGTAATCTCGGATATTGAGGGTCACCATTCTGAGCACAGATCCTAAGTACTTACTACATTAATGTAAGAATAGTTTATAATGGATGAAGAAAGCATTATTGTTCTGAGTTTTATGCAAAAAAGCGTTCACACATTATGTAATACATATAATGTCTAATATTATTGATTATTTGGTGAATGAGTTTTATTTTGTTACAAAAAGACACATTTCTTTAATAAATTTTTTATAAAATACTACAAAAATGTTATCATCTTAACCAAAAGCATGCACTCTTGTAGGAAAACAAAATAAAAAACATGGTCACCATTTAAAAAAAATACATCAATGATGTCGTATGTCAAAGATTGCACAAAAAATGACAGTGTCATCAAACGGGAAATAATTTGCAGAAAAACTTTTACTAAGGTCATTTTTTGTTAGAACTTCCAGAACTAAAACATTATTAGGGGCAGGAGAACCATCTTGTTGAAACCAGATCCCGTTAAATCTTGGCCCATCCATCCGTAGATTTTTGTTCTTATTGTCTTGTCTACTACTTCAACAATTGCTTTGAAAGAAATATTATAATTTTCATTGAAGGAAGCCAAAATCATTATTTTCATCATTTCTTTATCATTTATGTGGAAAGTTTTTCCGTTAAAGCCTCTGGGAGGTACGCGTTCTTTTTTTTTTCGAAATTAATAGTCGATCATGAAGGTGATGGCCAATTTTGAAATATTGTTTCACATGACTTTAATTTCATTAATTGCACATCCATCGAAATACCAGTTAGTTATTTGGATTCTTTCGATAACTACATAAATATCCATCGCAATTAAGAATGTATTCTGTTTAAAAATAAATTTAGGTACACTTATGTTGCTGAAACTGAAAAAACAATAACTGAAATAATGTAAAGTAACATGTTAGCTACCATCCCCACCATTCAATTTGTTCATACTCTTGATAACGTTCACTCATAAATTCGTCATATAAAGTTGTATGTCTTTAGTTTCGTGCTGTAATCTGTATATAGTTTATTTCATATTTATTTGCAGCATCAAAAATGTCGGCTTCTTTAACGGCGATAAAGCAGTCAAAAAAGCCATCGCTATTTATATTGCAAATAAGTTTGAAATAAACTGTATATGTCTAATATCAATTCGACCATAAAAAATAATTTCCTTCTTTTTTTGGTTATCATTGGTTATCACTGCGCGTCAAACAGACATCTAATTGTTCTCAAAAACTATTCATGCCACGAAGATGAGCAGTAATATTGATGTATTACTGACGATCTTTTAATATCTTATAACATTTTTAAATAAACATGCCTTCATTCAACTGTAATGTAATGCTAGAATATGACCTATTTACACACGTCACTGAAAGTAAATAATTCTCTTCGGTAAACCAAATTTAGCTTATTAAATCTCTGTAACGCGACACTTTCGCGCCTATGTTAATATGAGGGTTTTTTCCTTATTTGAATATATCTATAGAGTCTGTTTTTAAATTTTGGCGTATCTAAGTGCAATTATTACCAATTTGTGCATTAATATAATTAGTAAATATTATCAAATGAAAATTTTCCACCATATGCAGAGTGATTTAGTTTGAATGACACAAACTTCACTAGGTGATAAGATCGTCGAAAAAAGTGATATTTGTACAATGAACAGTATACATACCATCAATATTTTATTAATGCCTTCCAAAAGTCTCAAATTGCTGGACTTATAGGGAAAAACGTAATTGATGTTACTTTTGTAAGCCTCATGCAACGTCAATCGATACTACGTTATTAGATAAACTCCACTTATCTTTTGATGATCTATCAATTCGTGATGTTTGATTCACCAAAACTGAGTTACCCTGTATATCAAAAATTGCAAAAATATGTTTTGTATGTTTATTACAACGGTTGTAATGTTTAGTCTACCAATTTGATTTACGGTGCTTATTTTGGCCTCACCATGTAGATTTTCGTAAGCCACGCTGCATGTGTTTAAATGATTTTGTTATGGTAAATGAATAAAGTTCAACACATATGGCCAAGTACCCCTTCAACTGCCGAATTGGACTTTAAGCTGTACTACAGACCGTAACTGATCCTTAATACAAAGGGTGAAAATTCATGGGGGAGCACAAAACACAGATTTAAATGTGTTCTGGCTTCCATGTTGACTGATTTAAGATTAAAACATTGTCAAAGGGCTTGTGTAAATCAGCGTATGTCAGAAATTAAGCAAGACTTGCTGTCAAAGGGTTCACAATATACATTTAATACAATGATAAATATAATTATTATTTTACGTTTTTTATTTGTATACTATTATTATTCTTAGTTTGTTATCAAGAGGCAAATTATTTTTAAATATTTAAATATTTTTTTCACTTTATTAATACTAGTCATTCAGTAACACACATTCGACATAAAGATAAACAGTAAAATATCAAAGTACTTTTTGCACTAGTGCAAAAGTAAGCTCTTTTTTTGCACTAGTGCAGATTAAGAGCTTTTTTGCACTAATGCAAAAAAGTAAGCTCTTTTTTGCACTAGTGCAGAAAGTAAAACTAAGAAATAGTGTTAAAAGTATTAACTGTTTGCACGATCGTAGAAATTACTTATTTTCAATTTTAAAATGATTTTTATCAGCATATGGCTGATTTTGGAGAAAAAACGGTATTTCTTCGATTGAGAACCATAAGGTTTTAAGCGACATTTTTCTCAAAACTGATATTTTTATTACAACCTACTGTAAATATTTTTCTGCATCTGTCTGGCCAAGAAATTTCACTACTGAATCAAATATAGCGCCATAAGCTTAATTCCATATGATCCTAATTAAGATCGTGTAACTATTTGCTACAATTTATGTTTTTCGTTACCCCTTGAAATCACTGTAGATTCTTTATTTATATACGTTTTCTACCATCTCTTTAATGAATAAAAGTTACTAAAATGTATACTCTATTTGCATTTTTTATACTAAAGTATAAATTACAGAGTCATATGGTTCTAAGTATAAATGCAAAGGTTAGTTAATTTTCCTATTTTATTTAAAAGTGTTAGCAATGTCTCATTATTACCTCGAATTTCTATCGTCTCATAATTACCCCATCATACCTGAATCAAGTAAAATGTGTTATGTTTAGAATTGTATAATTCCTGCTTACTACAAAGCCAATGTTACATTATTAATTGATTTAGTAATTGGCTCCAATTATCTATCATAAACATAAAACACACAATATAAATTAGACTACATATGATTTATTACAATAGTGAAATATTTTTGAGTTAATTAAAATAAAATTAGAATATAAAAAATCCTATTTCTATCGCGTTTTGTTAAACCAGGCTCCCTGTGCGACGTTGAATGAAGCGTCTCACTGCGACTAGATGGTGATGTCAAATTTCATTACAAGCAGCAGTAATCATTTTCTCTCTTATAGAAACTCACGCAAAAAATCAAGAGGGTCAAATCTGGTGAACGAGGTGGCCAAGCAACTGGGACATCTCGTCCACTCCACCTATATCGGTAATGAGCATCCAGCCAATTTCTGATATTCAGTCCATTATGTGCAGGACAACGATCTAACTGAAATCATGCATTTAGTCTCCTTCTTAGATTTACCCATCCCACATATATGCATACTCTTATTTTAAAAATACCAAAAAAGAAACTACTGAAAGAGTTTGGCATTAAAATTTATCAGTCAAATATTTACATTGAACTCTTGCTGAAGATTTCGAGGTTACATGGATTTTCATTCACCCAAATGTGCATGTTATGGAAGTTACTATCCCCCTGCAGATAAAGTTGCTTTGTTTGTCCACAAGATTTTTCGCAGAAAGTGATTTTCGTTTTCTGTGTAATTTATGAGCCAACGAGAAATATATATATATATATATATATATATATATATATATATATATATATATATATATATATATATATATATATATATATATAATATTTTTCATTGTTACTTGGCTGCAGACCTTGAACAGAACAAAAGTGATCAGTACATATGTGATCGAAGTTTTAGTATTCTTCCGAAGGATGATATTGATATCTGTAATCAAGTTGAAACTTAACACTTAAAAAATTATTTCTATCGAAATTCAACTTTTGTTAATAATTCTGGCAGGACATGAAGTGCCAAATGGTTATGCATCCGAGTAAAGACTCTGCTGGGAAATTTAAGTTCTAAAGAGCGCAATTATAAACTAAATACTTAAAATAAGAAATGTTAACAATAACACATACACTCGTAAATGTTGACAGAATTTGTCGTTGCTCTGTATTTATTGTTTTAAACAAAATTTAACAATAATAAATGTAGATTGATCGAATCCATGAGCATATCAAGCTGTAACTCGTAAACCAGAGATCATAGAAAAAATTGCAACACATCAAAAAGTTTTTCAAAGGATCACTCTTCAAAATGACCATATCAATAAAGAGAGTGGCGTAACGCAAAAACATGCTGTAAGAATTTAGTGGTGGGCGAGTCTAAAAAAGTGCACCCCGTATATCATATTTCACGAAAATAGCACAAGATATTTAACTTAGGTTAGTTAGAACATATACCAAATTTAAAATTGATCTCTTATTGAAAAAAAATACAGGGAACAACTTTAACGCCCTGTATCTCCTAGAGTAAGAGAGATAGAGGGTGTGTTAATAGGAACTTTTTTGATAAAAAGTACTTTTTTTAAGCCTGTGACTTAGCGCCCCATAAAACTGAGACACCCTGTAAATGTTTTCATGGATTCACTTTATAAGAAAAAAATCATATTAGGTATCTTCTTTATATTGTTGCATATATATGAAATAAATTTTACGGGGGCCTGTTTACAGCTTTCTTTCTTTAAACGTTATTCGTTTGCCTCGGTTTTTCTTATGTTATGCGAACTTCCAGCCACACATTCATACATTGAATTCCAGCATTAAAAATGGAAGGTAAGACGCGAGAGGGGGCGATCCTGCACAGGAAACAAGATCCAGGGGGCTTTGTACAGGACAATAAGCCTGCTAGGAGCTTTGTTCTTGAGCCACCTGGACCATGGCTCACCGGTTCGTTTCTAAGACGTAAAGAGCACACAGAATTCTAACTCTTACATACAAGGTGGAATGCTGAAAAACGAATTTATAAAAGTTTGTTTTGTAAAAATTATAAATATGAATATCTAATAGGAAAAATTTATTAAAATGTATTCTGTCTCTTTCTCCCTCTCTCTCTTTCACTCTCTCAATCTGTCTATATTCTCAAATATTATATTCTATTGCGATCAATATAATAATACGTTATTTATGAAAAATGATTATAAGAAGTGTATATCTCTTACAAACTACATTTTTAAGTAAAAAAAATGTATATTGTAAATTTTTTCGTATATAAATTTAGAACTTCGAGGATTCTTCGACTAGCCTAACTGCTACAGTAAAAAGCTCTCCTTTAAATAATAGTGAGTTGGGAGATCCTTTCACATCTGAATTATAAGTAGAGTTGGCAAAAATGCGCCGCAGGACATAGGCGTACACATCATAATAAGTGTAATAAAAGAAATTAACTAGTAATAAAAGCAATAAACTGTTACAATTTACGACAATGTATGCACAACTTACCCTCTTAACTAATTGGTTATCATAAACTGAAAAAGATCTGTAAAAACTTTGCAGCATCATATATGCTATGACATGCGCGAAGATGCATAGGAGATTTAAGAAAAACTTTTTTTGTACTTGCTATTAATGCATCTACCTCTGGAAAACCTTGTCGAATAGTTTCTGCCACAAGGTGTAAACCATGCACTTTACAAGTAACATGTACCAACCTACAACCGTGTTCTTGAAGAGAACGGCTTACCAAACGCATTGTCGCGTCATCATCGGTCACAAACATCAACACTTGACTTTTTGACAGGTCAAATTTTTCTAACGTCTCCAGCACCACCTGCAAAATTATTGAAATGTTGAATAGAAATGTCGGATTAATAGGGTCGAGTACACGTACTATAACATTTAAAATAGATTTTTTTTTGCAATCTGTCGTCTCGTCAACACATAACCACAGCCGTGTATTTTTTAGTGCACATTTGATCTTATTTACAATGCCTTCGCTTACAGTTGGTACATAGTTATGTAACGTTGTGTGACATGGTCACGTCACCTTGGGATTGTATTTATTCCAGAATTCCTGAATGGTTGTTTATCGAGTATGTGCAGCGGAACATTACAGGCAATCAGCATTAAGAGTGAATCGAACATAAACTGTGTTGTCGAATGTATGCCATTTTTTTAATTTTATGTTGCAGAGAATTTACCTGACGTTTACAATCACGTTTGTTCCAGCACATCAGGTCTGTTCGCACACCTTACAAATTATTATAGCACCATTGTAGAATAAATCTGAGAATTCACGCCTTACAATGCGTAGATACGCTTTACCTACTCCAAACCCCACCGCGGACGTAAAGTCAATTTTTATTTTCAAAATAAAGAAATCATTATTTTGGGCAGGTTTTTTTGGAATTTTTCTTGTGTACATATAATCACCCACATGTTCTCTGTAAACTGACTCTTTAATTATTAAAATTTTTTTGTTTCATGATTTATTATAATTCATAAAATTATATTGTTTTTTGCTGTGCAGGAAAATGCCTACATGCAGAATGATAAAAGGTGAAAAATGACATGAGCTGCCACTACATCGGCAACCAGAAGGGCCCAGCCGTACTTGGACGGTATTATTATCCTGGCTGGATACCATTTTTTGTCAACTTTGTCCCTCATGTTAAACTGTTTGTTTTTATATATTTATATAAGAAATAAATAAAATAAAAAGTAGCCTTAATTAGAAATGTATATAAAATAGGAAATAAAGCTGATTAAATTGGAATTGGAATTGAGAATTCACTGATAAATTTATTCATTTTGTCAGCGTATGACCGTTTTTTTACCGTTGGGCAGGTCTGACATATGTACTTTATTAATAAATTAATATCAAGAATAAAATACAACAAATAAAATTATCAACAATACAACGGAGAGGAATAAATTACAATGGACACACCACGAGGCATAACAATATACTAAAATCAAATATTATTCTTTGCTAAAATAGTAAACAAGTCTCGCTTACGTATCTGAGTATTTCTCTACTTGGCACCATGACTTGCGGACCGATTTGCCAACTCTAATTATGAGTATATGTGGGCACTATAGTCGAGTGAGTAAGATCACTTACATTTAGCAGGTAGCGAAGAAAAATGATTCAAATCTTTCCGGATAATTTGAAAAAATGCTTTCGACTCAGATAAAGTATGAGTGTCAATGTCTGAAATGTGGACTCCACAATAACCTCGTATATCTTTACCTAATATAAAATCTCTGATTTTTACTGGTTGCTTGTCCGCATAATGAGAATAATCTGAATAACATGATATAGAGAAACTGGTGCAAAAGCAAACAAAAAAGGAATAGGAGACAGTATATAAAATGACGGAAACAAATGAACTAATATAACTAACAACAAAGACAGCTCAATTTTGTATGAATAAAAAGCAGCTTCTATTATATTTTTCCAACTCATAACTTCTTCCTATACCATCCCAAGTAACAATTTAAATACCTTTTAGATTTATATAAGTTTTATCAATGCTTTATAGTGGCTAGCTCATAAACTAGTGATATATGCCAGATTTATTATATGCCAAGTGCACTTAAAGATAGTTTTGTCTTAAAGAAAGGTTAAAGAGTCTTCTAGAACTTATATCAAAACTAAATTATCTTTTAGTCTTTATTAGCATATGACTGACTTATCAAGGCATCTGTAAGCCTTCAATAAAACTTTATAGCTGTTAAGTCCAAGTTAGGTGTATTAAATGTTGGTGAGAATTTAGGACGTGTTGTGATTTTATAATTGCTTTATGAAATTATCTTGGGGTAGTTGTTAATGCCCGGTTATAAATCTAAAATGCTTTGAGATCACTAAAATGTAGGTCGAACCTTTATAAATCCAACTACTTTTTTAAAGAAGCAGACACAAATCTGTAATAAATCAATCTTAAGCATAATAGAGTTTGGTTCCCTTTTTCCAGAATGTAATGTTTTAAAATATTAGTATAGTTAGGCCGCTGTAAGATTGCAACTATCGTCTTAAAGATTCAAAGCCGTAAATAATGTTATTCGGCTCAATTGTGAACGGTACTGAGACAATATGATACAATTTTCGAAATTCCACGCAGGTCAGGTGTCCGTTCTTTTACAGCACGGGGGTGAAATAATTCTCCATCTTTAGTATAAAGTGACGTCCATCTCGAGTCGAGTTTCGAATTAAATGTTTTCCTTTCTATTGATTTATGATTGTTTTATGATTGTTTTAATACGAATATTTTCTAATAAATTCACAGTTAGCATACGTTTTACCACTTCGGCTACTCTAAGTTAAAGAAAACGTAAAATGAAGAATATATTTACATTTTTAGGCAAAAACATATTATTTTCTTAGAACTTTTAGGTCTCATCCAGTTTACGTAAAAATATTTTCTATATCAGGGGTACAAAATTTTACCTGTTCATAATATTTTCTAGTTAAAAATAACTAATTTTAATAATGTCGTTACATATGATTGTAATGTGTAATGTTTATTTTAGGAATTATAGAAAACACGAAATAAATGGTTGAATGAACTTCAAAATAGAGGTACAAATATATTCATTTACTGTTTGAGATTCACTGTTCACCAATCTTACGCTACAATCATCCAAGAAAGTAGCTGTAAATAAGGCGATTATGTGTGTACCTATGCACAACTGGTCTGCTGAAAATTGAAACGAACAAATTTATTCATTTATTGACTACTTGAAGAAAGTTGCAATCTTATATTGGTTCGACTATAGTAAAACTGACGCATTAGAAAAAAACGAGGGAGCGTCGAGTAAAGATTTGAACAATTCATTAAAACTTGAGAGTTTTAATAGTAGTTTTAAAAATTGGCATGTAGGCCCTTCTCTAGGTGGTCATAAGGGTTTTAAATCAGTTTCATTGAGTTCTTTCAGACTATTTATATTTATTAGTAGTTTTAGAAATAAGCTTTGAGGATATATTATAGAGCAGTTTAAAACTAAAATTTTTACTTGAGATGTACTATGGACGGCCTATAAGCTCTGCAGCTTATGATCCGATACAGTGGTATATCCACGAATAGCTTTTTGACACTCCTAGGTCGGCTTACATACATACATGTAGATAAAGTCATGAAGGAGCGAACACGGTCACACATCAAACGTAAATAGCGCATACTAATGGCTGTGTTAGCAGCTTTGTAGTTGTATTTGTATATTTCACTGAGGGAAGATTACTGTGGTGTCTATTATCATCAGTAAATCCTTCATAGGATCAAAGTATAGCGCAAATGTGTACTTGAAACCAAGTGTCGCCAACCAAGTTGGCATCATCTGGATATGATTACAGGTATTATGTATATATGTCCCATGATTGATTGAACAAGAAGCATTATTGAGCCAAGCAAATTTGTAATTTTTATAGTTATAGCATAATTCATTAAAACATATTTTTTAGAATATTTGGATGTCCAATAAGTAAAATATGTATAAGCAA
Organism: Rhamnusium bicolor; assembly: GCA_029963845.1. NCBI lineage: Eukaryota > Metazoa > Arthropoda > Insecta > Coleoptera > Cerambycidae > Rhamnusium > Rhamnusium bicolor. The sequence continues at coordinate 474,257 of JANEYF010005694.1, read as the reverse complement.
AAAGTATCATTTTGCAGATATCTGAAATACCAACCAAAATATTTAAATTTGGCTTGCGCCTGTTTTTAATAATAAAATTTATAAAATTATATTTCTTTTAACTGAGGTCGTAACGGTAAAAGTGAACCTGACCTCCATCTTGTGGAAGTTAAAACAGAATTCTCCATATATAAAGGAAATATGATTATGTTGTCAAATATTTATAATGTTTCTTGTGCCACCTTGTATGAAGTAAGAAACGAGGTAAGGCCTTTAGGGATATGCGTGATTATTCACACCGATCTTACTACTTGCAAACTTGCCGTTATAGTTGGCAATGGCCCGAAAATTTAACCGCCTTTTCAATACGTTCATTCCAACGACACCTGAGGAGTTATTGTTAGTATCATAAGTATAAGAATATTTAGGTATGAGGGATAAAAAGCTATGCCTCGCTGTTGTAAGATTTATTCGTCGTAAAGCTTTTCTTAAACGAGTTGAGGTATGAAGGATAATTTAGAAATTCTGGGTATACCTTAGGTGGTACCAGTTGACATTTTTCTTTGAATGAACGTTTATTAAGTACTCAAACACCTGTGACAAGCAATAAAACAGAGATACGATTTTTGATTTTTTGAGGAACTTGAGAAGGGATCTAGTTGTTACTAAATTATCGAAACGTTCATCAAAAGAAAAAATATTAATTGTACAATGATTCTATTAATATTTATATGCTTCTTCTTTTTTCTATCGATTTTAAAAAAAGAACCTGTTCGTATCTGACTGGGAAGAGGAGATACTACAGTTTTACTACAGCAATGCGCAAAAAATTAGCAAAAAGAATTCAAACACGTTTGAGAATCAGTATCTAAAAGAGATAGGAAGCTGCGGTTTGCAAAATCGATTTATTTCTTTTTTTTATAAGCATTCTTTTTTATCAGAAAAATATACATATCCTGGACGTACATTTTTGCGAAAAATCTGAAGCTATAAATATTTGACAAAAATCATAAAAATAACTTAAAACGAGATGAATCGAATGGCGTAAATGGCAGCACGATATCTTGTCAAATAATCAAGATATACGAACATAAACATGTAAAAATATACCGAAAAATATCCTGTTTCATTTGAGGCTCATATCTTCGAAACTAAAAGAGATATGAATCTCCGGTTTACGTTATCCGATATATCATGCTCTTCTTCATAGACAAAAGCATTCGTCTGGTATCGAGTCGATTTTATATGGCGTCATGTAATTCTATTACTAAGATAATATTCAAACGCGAATTATATAAACGTCAGGCATCTACAGAACTTAAAATATATTTTAAAAATATAAAAAAAATTATCCAGATAGCAAGAATCACTAATGCTCTATATTTTAAGTATTTAAATGGGAATATTTTAGGAAGAGTGAGTGCTTGTGAGTTTCTCATAAGACATTTTAAGAGAAACCATTTATTAAATATCTGATGTGGCCAGCACATAACTTTCTTATACCAGTATATATCATCCTGATCTGAAAAAATCATTCTATTTAATTATTCACTTACCTTAATTAAATTTTAATAGCATACCTTGATGTTTCATTAAAATTTTTAAATAATTAATAATCAGCGTTATGCGATACTGTCAATAATAATTCATGTCATACATTTTAATAATTTTTTGTTGTTGACTTTGACATTTTTTTAACTAAATTAGACCTTTCAAACGTCAAACTGTTAAATTTATCCCATTTTATGAGGCCAAATGTGTAAAATATTTCAGTTTACATCAGCTTTATTTAAGTACTTGGAAAATATATTTTATTCTCTTAATATAGTAGACATGATTTATAATCTTTCATCAAGAATATATTTTTTTATAAAGTCAAATACAAACAAGTTTGGACTCCGTGGACCCCCTTCAGCTGGCCAATTTTACTCATCACCGAATTTTATGATTGTCTTTGGCCTTTACAACAAGTGTACCAAATTGGAAAGCTTTATTTCAAAAACTGTGGCTGCTATCGCGATACTATAGACATGCGGACAGATTTTTTTTCATAATGTTATGTTTTTTTCATTATAATTTGTCGAGATTCGTTCAGAAATGCAATAAAGTTTTTTAATTTTTTTCCCGAAATTGTACCTTTCTTCTTCTTTCATTCATTATATCTCTTTTGGTGGTACCATATTCACCAAATTTAATGTGTCACCTAAAATATTGTTGACAATCTTAACTGCTAAATTTGGAAAGTCTCCCATTATTATTTTTTGAGTTATTGCGGATACACACATACACACACACACATCCACACAGACTTATACACGAACCGACAGACATCATTCGAAAAATAGTCAGAATGGATTCAGGAGGGGTCAAAATGTATAAATCAATCAAAATTTCAAGGTCGAAAAAATCACGATTACTAATATTAGGTATAAGAAAGTAAAAATCAAATTCTTTCAGTTCCTTTAGGCGCAGAGCTTTACCTAATAACAACAGCATACAAAGGATGTGAGAAACAGTACAAGACTCCTTAAAAAATAACTGTAGGTAAAGATATATTAGGTCCGCAATATCTACCAATTACTAACTTCCTTTAAACTTTTTTCTGCACTTGCTTTATCCAGTTTTCTGTTTATATGAAACTAAATATCCTTGACACGAAGTCTACATATACATATATAATAATATTATATCATCATTGTACCCTCGTTTTTATTTATTCCATATCGAACACGTGCACCTTGAATTTGATCCTCATTTTTATTTGTCTCAAACACAAAAGGCGATTCCTAATATTCGAACCAACTGGTGTATACGATATACTTTTTATCGTGACAACACGACGTCGAAGTACTACTTTTTTTACATCCATTTTCATCAGTAGCGTAACTTGACTTGACATAAGGGAAAAAGAGTGTAGGAAACTTTATATTTGAAGAGGGGAAATAAGTAATTGGCGAGTGTTCGTTGCATTCAATGTAAAAGACAACCCAAAATGTGGTGTAAAAGATTATTTTTAGAGAAGGGGCGTGGTCTATTTAATTGCATTTTATGACCCCTTGCTGCTAAAATCATTTTTTTTAAATATAATAGCAACTTGATGAAATCTAAGTTATATAAAATTATGTATTACTCAATTAATGAAGACTTTCATTTATTTTCTTTGTTTAATTTTCTTTTAAGTGTTATTATGATGAGCAGAGATAAAAATAAATGGGTATTACAAATTTACAAAAATTAGATGTTTAGACAACTAAAAGAGCATCTAGATTAAGAAGTATCAATGGCCAATGGTGAATTGACATTTATGTTTAAATGAGGCCGGTAAAATTTAACAAAAATTCTGCGGGCTCCGATACATCAACTAGAACAAAAGCTCGTGTTGGCCTTGGATACGGTTCAATACAATCTCGCCAGTCGGTACTGGTTGTTGTTCAGATACGTACCCATTTTTTATTATTAATATGACACATATCAAGTGCATCAAGTGATATGGATTTGTTATTGGTTATTGCAAGACTTATTGTACTGAAGAAAATTACTAATAGATGTATATATTCTGACCAGCCATGAATTTCATATTTATATCTACTGTTCAATTGCTACGTTATAACCAAGGGGTTGGAAAGCATTGTAACCATCGAGAAACGATAGTCTTATTGACATCTCTTGCCGTCAGCAAAGCTGCCTGGATGCGCCTAAAAGCCATATCCAGACCAAAAAAATTTGACCGTTGAGTGAAGGGATTAAAAGGAAACGTAAGCTTGAGGGCGTCGTTAGTGTAATGGGAAGATGTGTGTAAGTTGGTTGCATAGCACTAAAACTTGATGACAATCTTCAAGCTGTTAGCAAACAAACACAGTACCGACTAAAATCCCGACCCACGATAGGTCGAGCCTTGTTAATTCCTTCACTCAACTGTTTCACTCTTGTTAACAGTAAATAATAATAGATGCGCATTTAAAGAGTAATCGACTACTGGTGAAGTGGTAAATTGTGAACTGCAACCAAAGACAACACCAGCTATCGTTTTATTTAATATAGATAAGCAGGCAAATTTCTTCTCACTATTAACAACATTTTCCTATCGAACGATTTTTTTGGCCGTAGTCCTTGCCCTAGGAGAGTAGCTTGCGCTCAGATCAACCTGGCTGTCGGTGCAATTTTTTTACTTTTTCTTTCCAAACCACTGCTAGAATGGTAAATAACTCTCCCCGAAAGACCGTAGTCTACGATCCTAAAGCATTGCTTTCTTACACCCCTCTGCCATCAAGGTGTATTCCTGCCCACGATGACGGTTTGTTGGCCACATGAAAACCATCTGTGTAGCACACCAGGAAGCCCGGGGGGAATTATTTTCTTTTCCTTACACTCCTCTCCGTTTGGAAGTGTGCTGGGTGATTTTAACTTCTGTCACTACTTCGTTAGTCTCGCATTATGAGATAGTCCTTCATAGTCTCCTTCTATATTGATAAAAAAAGCGACGTCAGGCCAAGCTGAACTTTGAGGGCAGCTGTATATGTTGTCGTCGTTGCGTTTGTAACCCCATAAATAGTCAAATTCTATGAACTTTTGCCAGCCTTCGGAGTCTAACTACCACTGTATACAACCAATGCTAAATCTGTGGGCTAAAGCCCCAGTTCCTGCCTACCATCTGGAGCAACTGTCAGAAGGTTGCCGTTGACTTTTCAATAATTTAACCAATATACTCTTCGCAAGTACCTAAGATTTTTCATAAATAGCTGGTGCTCTCCATATTTATTATCTTAGTGAAGAGGATCATTGGTTTTTACTAGGTTAACTGAGAGACATGTATCTCTAATTATCGTTCTATAATTATTCTGTAGGCTACCTGCATCCTATAACAGACAACGTTTAAAAATCGACAGCCTTCCCTCGCTATCACGTGTAGCCGACAGTCAATTAGAGCAGCGTTAACTTGGCTTTCTCCTAGCGCAGATATCACTCATCTGACCAGTACTGGTGCTACACCTCTGGTCTATAGGGCGTCATAGAAGGTTGTTGTCTTAGAATTATCAAAGACTCCTTCTGTATCGAGGAATACTGCTGATGCTACCTCCATATAATGGAGGCATTTTCCACCTTGTGCCCAACGGCACGTAGAACTGTCGATACGGACCTCTCCTTTCAGCATAAATCAGTCCACCAGCCTCTCTAATGTTTTTTGTCGTTATTTTAAGGACGTGATACTGATAGCTCTAAATGATTTTGCAGCAGTCTAGTCGTTTCTTCTCACTTTGGGAATAAACACTTTTGCTGATCACCCCAAGGGAAGTGCTATTGCTGTTGCTAAAGTTGTACGCAATTTTGTTGCTGATGACATGTATGTTTCTTCCTAGAGATTTACATCATGTAGCATTAAGATTGTATCTTGAGGTAGAGAATTTGATTTGAAATCACTTTACTCTTGAAACAATTTTAATTGGAACCATCAGTTATGAATTTAAGCTTTGAGACCCTACAATGATTGATTCTAATTAATTTATTTTGATTTGAAATCACAGTTATGAATCTAAACCTTTAACTCTTGATTTCATATTACACTTTTTTAGTGTTTAAGAGTCTTCAATTAATTTAATCTCTATTTGAAATCATTTCAATTTGCCCTAAACTTGTGAATTCTGATTAAAAACCTCTTACTTTAAAACTTTCTGTCTTGAACTCCTTCAGAATTTTATTCATCCTCCTCCTGGATACACATGCTTGTTTAGTATATGTCACAAATATTTGACAAAATAAAACGTTTAACTAATTAGATCACTCAAATGTATCTTCAGATTGAGTCTATTTATCAATTTGATCAACTTTTATTATATAGAATGGATGAAAATACAGTAAGCACGTAAAGGTTGAAATAAATTCCTTAAAATCGTGACAGAAAGTGACAAAAATTCGATCATACACGTCGATTTTTAAATGCATTTCTCATATTTTTTGTCAATTTTTATTTTAACATTTTAAAAAAAGTTATAACATCATCGAAATTTTTTTTAAACGGTAACCCCCATTTTAAAAAATGTCATTTGAAAGAGCACATTTTTCTGCATACAGTATGTTACATTCTAGGGCATGTTCCATGACGAAATTGTCAAGAAAAAATTAATTTAATAATAATAGCACACTCTTGCATTATTTATGACTCGACCCTGGTAGAGGAACATTTTTAAGACTTACATTTTTTTCAAGGTAGAAAGGGCCCAATTGTGTTTACGCTTTCTTCATTTACTTAGTAACATGGTCCTGACTGTAACACGTTAGTCTTTGCTTGACACACTGTGAGTGTTTAAAGTTCTGATAATGGTACGTTTAAGTGACATAACGAGTTGAAATTTTGAACACAACATCTAGTTTGTGATTTGTTTAATGATAACACAGGCCTACAAAACAAATTTCTCTCCTAGAAATCAGACCAAATTTTTCCCATGTATTTTGACACACTGAAACCGAATTTGGTGGAAAAGAAAATTTTTTTGGCACATCAATTTTTCTCCACGACCCCTTATAATCCCCCAAGGGTACAGTTTTTTGAAATAATTTATATAACGGTTTTTTAGGTCGCTGATCACGAATCTGAAGTCAAAAATAAATTTTGACATAATGACATCTGTCAACATGTTGTCAAATTTCATGAAAAATGTAAAACGTCATTATGTAAAAGTTCACGTTTGACTTCTGATTCATGATCAGCAGCCCAAAAAACTTAATAATATGCTCCAACTATTGACTTTTTACATTTGTGTTAGTAACAATGAAGGACAATCCTCACAAACCAAGTCGTGAAGTCGAAGCAGAGCAGTTAGTTAATCAGTCGACTGTTTTAAAACGTTTGAAAAAGAATAAATGGCACCCATATAAATAAAGTGAATTTAATTCAAGAGCTTAATAAAGATGATTTCGACGGCAGAGTAGAATTTTGCGAAACCATGGGGGAACATGTAATACCAATCCACATTTCTTAAGCCGAATTCTTTTCTCTGATAAGGCCACCTTCAGTTTAAGTGGCACTGTAAATAGACAAAATTGTCGATATGGGTCACATGAAAATCCACAGTGGATGATGGAAGCACATACCCAGTTTCCACAGAAAGTTAACATGTGGGCTGGAATTGTTGGAACCACAGTTTTGCGCCCATTTTTATTGAAGGTTCATTAACTGGTGAAAAATATTTGGAGCTGCTCCAACAAAACATAATTCCAAGACATGCCGCACTGCATCAAAATGGCGGAAACCCTTATGTACAGGGTGGGCAAATTTCGATGTTTGTATAAGGTAACTCGGTAACTGCAAGAGATACAAAAAATAGAAGACACATTCTCGATATATTTTTTGAGAGAAATTTACTAACGAAAACAAAAATTTGCTATCGTCTTTTGTTTTCGAGTTATAAACAAAAGTTCAATTTTTCGACTCTTACAATTACCGAGTTATCCTATACAAACATCGAAATTTTCTCACCTTGAACAGGACAACTCCATATGGTTTCAACAGGATGACGTACCACCGCATTATTCGTTAAGAGTGCGTACTTATTTAAACAAAATTTTTCCACACAGATGGATTGGTAGACGCGGATTAGTAGAATGGCCAGCTAGGTATCCAGACCTAACTCCATTGGATTATTCCTTATGAGGTTATCTAATATTTAAAGTTTATTTTAATAGACCGAACAATGTTGAGGATTTAAAAGACAGAATTAGGTACGAAATTCGATGAAATGGACCCAAAGCAATTACTAACGTTTTGCGAGAATTTCAATTTCGACTTGGATATTGTCGAGAAGCAAATGGCATGCAATTTAAACATTTAATTTAATTATTTTTCGTTTTATTTATTAATTCTTGTACTTTTGTTATAAGTAGTTAAGATATTTTTTCTCGTTAATTTCGTCATGTAACATGCCATAGAATTTAATGTACTGTATTCAGAAAAATATGCTCCTTCAAACAAAATTTTTTAAAATGGGGGTTACCGTTTAAAAAAAAATTATCGATAATGTCTTAACTTTTTTAAAAATGGTTAAAAAAAATATTTTTTGACAAAAAAAAATGAGAAACGCATTTAAAAGTCGACGTGACTGATCGAATTTTTGTCACTTGTTTTGTAACTATGGTAAGGAAATTATTTGAGTTCTCACTGCATACATACAGGGTGTCTCACCAGGAACTGCACCAATCGATATAGGGAAAAGTACGCACCAAAAAATTTTGAAAATTTAGGGAGCTACTAAAGGTAGTGTGGCCAATTCAACTAAAATAATTACAAGCATCTGGTACTTCCGATTATACCGGAAGTCGATACCAACTTGCTTATTATAAATGGAATATCTTATATATTTTAGGGTTTTCGAAAAGAATATAAAATTCTGAGTTAAAAACATATAGTATATCCTATGACTAAACCCAGCCGTTTCAGAGATATTTGACATTTAAAAAAATTTTGACAGGTGTAATGGTTTACAATAACCTTTATAACTTTTTTCGTGTAAAAGATAATCATTTGCTTTTTGGCATGTGGAAAGACCATAAGGTGAGCTACGCTCTACAGTTTAAAGAGACTCAATAATAGTATACCAAGTGTTCCATTTTTGACGTTACATTTTGTAAATTTCAAACCGCGAAAACTTGCTTAAGTCAAATGGAACACCCTGTATTTTTTTTACATCAAGCTTTCTTTATATAAATATTGTGGGGTTTAAGTTACAACTTGAAATATTTGCGATTTTCTTAGAAATTCAAGAATTTTTTAGTAACAATTTTATCTAGCAACACATGTCCTACAAGTTCTTGATATTACTTTATCACATTCTCCATAAATAATAAATAAATTAAAAAAGTCTTCGTGGGTGTAATTTAAACGCGGTGGCATTTTTTGACATAAGAGAATGACTGACATTACTGATTGTTTCTAACCACGGCTAATTTGATAAAATTTTTACTAAAAATTCTTGAATTTCAATGAAAATCGCAAATATTTCAAAAATTTGTAACTGAAACCCCCATAATGCTCATATCAGAAAAAAAGGAAATTAATTATGTTAATATTTTGTATTAAAATTTTTATCGTTATATTTTTCGCTAAAAATTCCTTTTTTTATTTTTCAAGGCCTTCAGGACAACTCTCTCGATGCATCACTGGTCTTTATCTACCTTTGTTCCTTATTATATTAAGAAGGTTTATATCTTGACGAAATATATGAGCGAGTTTTCAGTTGAATTGGCATTGCCTTTGCGGAAGAAGGGTTTCTTGTTTATTCTAATTGAAGCCCTAGTTAGCATTACCAGGTGTAAAAGTGGCGGAGTTTATGAAATAAAACAGGTTTTTTATGTTTCAATTTTAAGTATTAGTTGAGCCTGCATGGGCAGAACACCTGAAAGGCATGGGAATTAATTGACCTTGTTTATCTTTAAATTAGTAATGAAATTTAACAAAGAAAACTGGTATAAAAATTGCGTAAGGAACTATTTATGCAAAATGTGTACCGGAAACATTTACGTTTATCAGCATTTACACATAAAAAAGTGTGACCTATTTTTAGCATATATATATTTTTTAAATTAAATCTATCCGACATATTCAAATATGTATATTATAACTGAATAAAACGACATTTTAACCACTACCAAAAAAGAAAATATTGGGAAGTGTTCGGGTTCAAAACCTTCATAAATGCTTTAAGCAGGGGTGGTTCTACACCCAAAAAAATAGAGGGGCCCAAAAAATAGATTTGAAATAAGTATCTACTCCAAATTTATCGCATGCAACTGTAGACCTATGATACATTTTTTTAATCCCGTTCAGAAAATACCAAAAACTACCATATTGCCTTAAAAAAATAATAGCCTTAATCCCACATCTTTTCCAGATAACAGTAATACAAATTTCAAAATGGCGTTATAATACACACAAATGTACCTAATTTATACCCTACAAATTATATTTTCTTAACAGTTTACTTTGGATGTCACAAGGGCCTGTCCATACACTTAGTTGCCGCACACTATACAGGGTGTCCAACCAAAAAGTAGGCACCCTGAATAACTTTGGAGATAAAAATTTATTCAGGGTGCCTACTTTTGGTTGGGACACCCTGTATATAAAATTGTTTCGTCCATATATCCTAGCCCCTGACAATTTTATGTTTCTAATGCAATATATTTATTTAACTTATAAATGCAGCTCAAGAAGTTGGAGAGGGGACTACGCCCACTCAGGACCTTCGTAGAACCTCCCCTGGGAATAAAGTATGACAAGAGTTCATATTTTTTTGAGAGTAATTTTTGTTCCGCAGAAAATTAGTTTTGTCAATTTAAAAAAGAATGAACGGGAAATTATATAAAATGTATTACTAGGTATAATATTAAAGTTGAGATTTTATATGGTGAGAGGAATTATTTTTGGTTTATTGCAGTGGTTCCCCCCTGATTGCGTTCGCAATAGGTGAAATGGACAATAAATTTCTTTTTGCACATTGGATTCATCCCTGCTTATCTGAAAGGTAATTTTGGGTGTACCTTTGTTTTTTTTTTAATGACGTAAGCCATGGCAGTTAAGCAAAAACTACTTTCTTGTTAGGTAAAGTACCTATTCTGTAAAAGATACAGTGAAATATCAGTAAGACAAGTTATTCAAATTAATAAGTAGAGCTGTCCGAGGTCACCTGGCCGACACAGCCGTCATATGACTCATATATTTACATCATATCATAATACTTGAATAAGTACAGTAAATGGAAATAAATTTTAACAATAATGTTACATTTTATAAAAATTTTTATGAAGTAGTTTGGTTGTCGTCATCACAAAGTGGGGAAGATCTATAGTATAATAGCATCAGGTATGTTTCTACAGCTGTCTCTGTCAGCGATGTTCGCTTTGGTGAAAAAATATGTTTGTATTTTGAAAATGACCGTTCGACATCTACGGATGTAATACAGGCATAAGTAAAACAATCTGTGAACTCACTTAACGAAGTTGTAGATGCACCATCACAAATTTGTCTTAATTTGCTAAAATCAGGATCTTTCTGTAATACACTCTCGAATTTTTCACTAACGCGATTATTTTTTGCGTCATTTATAGCCTGTAGGTGTGTATTTACGTCGTCCACTATTTGCAGCGATTCCACTAACGACAATGAACTATTTTGCAATTTTTCTATTGCGTCGTGTAGTCCTCTATAATTGTTATTAATAGTTTTTAAATCTGTTTCAAGGGAAACGTCTTGAAAGCTTGTCTGGTTTTCCCTAATAGCTGCAGCCTCGTTAGGGTTGAACTGTAGTATCACAGCTTTTATTTGTTGAAAATATTCAGCATAATAAAAAGCCGCTTTCAACCACGTTCTCCAACGTGTAAGAATCGGCTCTGGTGGTTCAGGGATACCAGGACACTGTCTGTGAAATGCTCGAAGCCGTTTAGGAGATTTGAGAAAAACTTTTTTTGTATTTGCTATTAATGCATCTACCTCTGGAAAACATTTTCGAATCGTTTCTGCCACAAGATGTAACGCATGCACTTTACACGTAACATGTAAAAACCTACAATTGTCTCTTTGAAAAGAACGGCCTACCATGCGCATTGTCGCAGCACCATCAGTCACAAACATCAATACTTAACTTGTTGAAAGTTCAAATTTTTCGAATGTCTCCAACACCCCACGCGTAATTATTTCGCCAGTACACGCAGTTAGTCTTTTACTAGCCAGTAAAAGTGGAAATGTTAGTTTAAGAGGGCCCAGTACACGTACTATAATATTTAAAATAGAATTTTTTTACAATCTGTCGTCTCGTCAATACATAACCAGAGCCGTGTATTTTTTAATCCACATTTAATCCTATTTACAATGTCTTCACGAACAGCTGGAATATATCTACGTAACGATGTACGACTTGGTAAGTTCACCTGGGGATTGTATTTATTCCAAAACTTCCGAAATGGTTGTTTATCCAGTATGTGTAGCGGAATATTACAGGCTATTAACATTAACAATAAATCAAACATAAACTGAATTGTCAAAGGCATGCCATTTTTTTTATTTTGATATTGCACGGTGTTGATATGACGACGACAATCTGTTTTGTGCCAGCACATTAAGTGTTGATTACAAACTTTACAAATTATTTTGCATCCGTCATAGAATAAATCCGGAAATTCACAGATAAATTTATTCACTGTGTCCGCGTACGGTCGTTTTTTACCCTTTGGCGCGTTTGACATTATGTATAATTTATAGGTACAACCTCACGCATCAATCTTTCAAATAAGACTGCAGCGTAAATCACTTCTAAATGGGCACGTGTGACGCCATCGCAAGACCGTGGCTGTACTCCAGCCACCTCAGACAGCTCTATTAATAAGTTATGCTCCATGCAAGATTTCAAGAAGATCTACCAACTTTGACGATTTTAATCATTTTCCACAATATCTGCATTTTACGTTAAAACAAATATTAACGATTTTTTAGAGTAAAATGCAGAAACGGTGGAAAATACCAAAATCACTAAAGTAGACGAATCTACTTGTTATTTTGCATAGGAGCATAACTTTTTAATCTGAATAATTTTCCTTAGTGACATTCTGTTCTATTTTTTAAAGAAAACGTACTTTACTTAACAAGAAAGTAGTTTTTGCTTAACTGCAGTGGCTTACGTGATTTCAGAATTACATCAAAAATTACTTTTCAGATAAACTGGAATGAATCCCCAAATGTGCAAAAAGAATCAAAAATTTGTGGTCAATTTCATTTATTCCGAACTCAGTCGAGGAAGATACTGTATACCGAAAACTACCTGGTATAAACAATATTCATATTTGTTCATCAACTTGTACCTAAAAATGATCAAAATATTTACTAAAACGCCGCTTAAACATCTATAATAAAATGTCCTGATTTAGACCCTATTGAAAATTGTATGTAGGCAAGAAGCCAATAATTCCATAAATATATGATAAAACTTTTCATCATCTGCATCTAAAAATACTCTGTATAAATTTAATTTTTTTATACCCAAGTCATATCATGGTTTGATCTTGGAAAAATGCGGTCTAGAACGGAAAATTTCTAATTTTTTCTTTTTTAAATGTCTCCCCACGGTATGCCTTGTACAGGGTGGATCAAATTCGATGATATTTCGGATCCTACAACAAACAATAGCACGTCAGTTACCTACTTATTCAACACAAATTCATTGACGTAATCAGATTTTAGCTACTTATCACTTTTTGTTTTCGTTTTATTAATATTTTTTTTAAATGTATCTTGTATCTTCATTAGATTGAAAGTTCTTGAAAATGCCTGTGTCCTATGCAGTTTTTCACGACGAAACTAAAAGTGCTGTGCCATCTTTTATTTTCAAGATGTAACAACTATTTTAAAGAAATGAAAAGTTAACATGAGGTTTGCCGAATAATCAACAAACAACGACATTAACACATATTTTTTGCTCCGGCCCGATTACAAAATTCTAGACACCTTTGAAAATCGTCATCAGATAATTGTGACTTTGGTGTTTTTTTTTTCAATATGTATCTGCAGATGGCATTATTTCAACAAAAAAAAAATTCATTACATCCAAGTGGTTGGGAGATAGTCAATAATAAGATAGGAATGAATAGAGTTTAGAAAGAGGCTTCAAAAAATGTACCGATATACATAGCATTCCATTAAAAAAAAAGGCATTTGATCCTGTAATTTCGTCCTGGCTCGCCCTGTATATTTGAAAATAATTTCCGGTTATAGACTTTTTTATCTGGTTTACTTGCATTTTTTAAAATTTCTAGCTATCGTAGAACTCGGGATATCGAAGACCGACGGATTATTACCCCACCCTGTATAATATTGTTGACGAAGTTCACTAGAATGGATGTACTTTCCATTCATGAAAGTATTTGTAAACTTATAAAAATCATCATAAGAAAACAGTTTTTATATTAATTCTGAAAAACTAGAGTCCCCTTAAGACATTTTCACAAACAAGGTAAATTGAATTTGCTTTTTTTATTTTGTAGTTTTTTTGCTCTAAAAATGGCACAAAATGCATTATAGCAACAAATAACGCGTTATTGCGCCGCTGAATAATTTTCTTCCGCCCAACTTGCTATACATTGTTAGAAAGTTATTTTAACAATAAACATATTTTATTAATTGAAACAGTGTCTAATCGAACTATTTTTGATTTCTTAATTTTTGTTTTAATTTTGTTCAGGCAAAATATTTTGTTTAATATTTTTGTTAATTATATCACCACTAACTTGGATATACGTTTTTATCTTACACGCTCTTGATCTACAGATATTTTTATTTAATTGCAAAACGGTCTTGGTGTTACTTTTGCTTACAAAGGTGTCTTTCTAATTCGGGATATGAAAGATTTTGAATCTCTTGAGACAATTGCTGTTCGTAATTTTTGTTACATCTAAATTAGATTGTGCATCTGTCGTCTGGAGTCCTGTCTATTCCATACATATTTCTGCCATTCAGAGAGTCCAAAGTAGTTTTTTCAAAACAACCACATTTGCCTTAGACAGTGTTTATCCAATGAGGGTACCTCACAAAAAGTTTTTATACACTTTTATTATGAATAGCTTAATTAAAAGGCGAACTATGTACTCCATTATTTTCTTATACAGGGTGTCTCAACCAAAAGTAGGTACCCTGAATAACTTTGGAGATAAAATTTTTTTGAAAAATTGGTGAAACACGTCGACTGTGTTTCCAAGGGGGACATATTTTAATGTAATACTTGTATACTTATCATCATCTCTCTACCCTATGCGGCCACCCCCTTAAAATATTCAAATGGCAAAGGGGGTCGTCTAATAGATCTTTTGAAAGGTTTTCAATTCTCTACACAACTGTGTTTTTTTTTAAACTTTTATCGATTCGTTCCTGAGAAATAATTGTTTCATTATTTTAGGTTCGGGAAATAAAAATAAAAGAAGCAGTTTAAATTATCGTATGTATTGTTCAAAATGACCCCCACCGACTTCCATACAGTAGTACAATCTGTCTTGAAATCCTGTACGAACATTTCTGAACACATCTGGAGTCAATAAACGGCATTCTCGAACAATTCTTTCCCCGCAACTCTTCCAGAGATGCGTGTATTGTTGCAAATACCTTCGATTTCAAATGTCCCCACAGAAAAAAATTCAAGGGAGTTAAATCGGGTGACCTAGCGGGCCACTCCACAGGACCTCTTCTTCCAATCCATCGCTCAGGAAACCGATAACCCAAAAATTGACGGACTGCTATAGCAAAATATGGGGAGTGCCCCATCCTGTTGAAAAAACAGTTCGCCCTCTAAAAGATTATCATCTTCTTCGAGTATTTGGGTAATCATTGGGTCGATATTATTTTCTAACAGATCGAGGTACCTTTCGCCATTTAAATTGTCAGGAATAAAAAACAGCCCGACAATGTGATCCCCTAAGATGCCAGCCCAAATATTTAACTTCTGAGGCCTTTGGGTATGAGTTTCCATGACAAATGTGAATTTGGTTCCACTCCAATATCTACATTGTGCCTGTTTACCTCCCCATTTAACTAAAATGTCGATTCATCTGAAAAACACGTTTTGTACAGTAGATTGGCATTACCGTTTAATTGTTCACTAATAATCTCACAGAATTCAAGCCGACGATAGGGATCATCTTCGTTTAATTCGTGTACCAATTTAAATTTATATGGATGAAATTTGTAGGCCATTACAATTCGATGAACACTGCTTCGTGATAACACCGGAAGCCTCAGCTACTTTCCTGATCGATTGAGTATTATCCATCTGCAAATGACCCAGAACTGCCACTTCGACTGCTTCATTCCTAATCGGTCGCTGAGATTCATGTTTTTTGTTTCCTACAGAACCTGTTTCCATAAATTTTGTCAATAGTTGCAAAACATTCTGAGAATCAACCCTTCTATCTGGGTGATTTCTATTGAATATGCGCTCCGCAGCTTTAGCAGAATTATCGTTTTTATAATAAATTCTGACAATTTCTGTTCTCTCGTGAAGGGTATAAACCATTTTGAGAACTCACTCTGGGTAAAATGTATCTCGATTTAAAATTGGTTGTGACCAAATTAATGTTTAAGGTCTATCAAATACTTATGAGTCTTTTATTATTCTAAAATTGAACGGACAAGGAAAGTGTTTTTTGTCGAAAAAACTCGTGTTGATTTGAGAGCACAAAAAAATGTAGTTTTTTTATAAAATTCAATACCCAGTGCCGTGTATTTTAGATTTTTTAAACGATTTCAATTGTGTGTAATCATCAAAAATAAAATTATTTTCCTTAAGAACGAATCTATAAAAGTTAAAAGAAATACACAGTTATGTAGGGAATTGAAAGACCTTTCATATCACTCTACCCCCCTTGCCATTTGAATTTTTTGAGGGGGTGGCCGTGTAGGGTAGAGGGATGATGATAGGTACACAAGTATTATATTAAAATATATCCACCTTGGAAACAAGGTCGACGTGTTTCACCAATTTTTCAAAAAAAAAAATTATCTCCAAAGTTATTCAGGGTGCCTACTTTTGGTTGGGACACCCTGTATAAAATCATCCACAATGAAGTTAAGTCTGATCAAATGGTTACTAACTACGCTCTTACTGAATCAAAGCTTGAAATATTGTCTTTTTACTACCTACATTTTACTGTGTAACTTATACAGTAATTGAATACTCAACCTGTTGGGTACTTCATCATTATAAATAAATAAATAAATATAATGTAAGATGAAAATATATTTCTTTGCCTTTTACCCATCAATGACCTGTGATATTCACTTTAAAAAAGAGTAAATAGTTAGCTAATTAAATCTAATAATTAATGTCATCATTTCCAAAATAAATAACCATATAGAATTAAATATGGCAAACGTATTGACATGAGCTATGTTAGAGTTTGCAATATTAGCGATACACGCAGTATAAATCTTTATGTTGGACTAGTTCCTACCAATTATACATTTTACTTTACAAAGCGAATGAAATAAATCAACAAGAAAACACAACATAACTGGATGAAGGAATATGCTGAGGGGTCACCATAGAAAGAAAAGAAACAATCGAATCGTCTTCACGACAAACGGCAGCTGCTCATTCTTTTCGATCAACTGTTTTCGAAGCGCCAATACGAATCCACGTAAGAAAAGGTGGCCAGGGCGCTTTTCTTTTGTTCGGAACCGTGTGCCGGCTGCTCACGAGCAGCTGGCCTGCCAGGTGTGCTACTTAACATGTGTCGGTCCCTATAACCCCATCCTATAATATAAAATATAACCTCACTCCTATACGTGAGCCCGTATAAATGTAGACCGCTGAGATGATGGTGGATTTATTATTAGTTTGTTTAATTTTCTTATCAGCAGATAGTATGCTACTTGTTGCTCTTCGGTAAATAAGCACTTCAATTTGGTTGCATTCGTAGTAATTAGTTTACTGAGATGAATACCTAGTAAACTTAAAGCAAATTCTACTAATTATATGATTATCACTTATGTAATTGGGTTTAGATTTTATTAGGGTTACCAACCTCGGTTACAGAATTAAGTACAAAGTAAAAAAGATACACATATACATTTTGTTTGATATAATAGATGTATTATAATATCTATTAGGTGCACATAAACTCAAATAAAATTCCACCGAAGAGGAAGAAAATACTGTTACTATGTTACAAAATTCACAGAGCTTCATGCTTTATTTTGATTTTTTCAACATAGGATATATCTTTTCTCCAACTCCAAATTTGCATTTCAACGAGTTATGCTTAATAAATACTACTCTTCACTCTACTTTGGTATACTGTTTCTGTATCAAGATCCAAGCAAAAGTAATTCCACAGAATTCCATTATTTTGGCTAGAAGTCCCTTGTGAAACATTATTAAATATTTTAAATAAACAAAGGAAATTTGCTTTTAAATGTTTCAAAATTATATTTTCACTCTACACGTGTTTCGGCTTTTTAGGCCCTTTTCAAGAGTACAGATGAGAGGTACTAAATTATAATTTGTGTTCCTTGCTTGTATATTGAATGTTACATCTGGCAACGTATACTAATAAAAATGGTTTGAAAGATTTGGAATTTTTAGAAAAGTTAAATTACTTTATCTAAAATGTGGTGACCTACGAATATTTGTTGTTCATTTGTAACCGTTTTTTATTTTTGGAAGCTTAATTTCTAATATTTCTAGTAAGTCTAATTTTTTGCTTTTCTTTCCGGAATGAAGTAACTCTACATTATCCATATTTATAAAGTGATTGTTTTCTATACAGTGTGTTGACATGCCGGTATTATATACGTAGTTTACAATAGACTTTTTATGCTCTTCAAGTCGCTTTTTTATGTTACGTCCAGTCTGGCCAATATATATAGCATCGCAGTCACTACATTTTAGTTCATACACTCCTGTCTTTTGTAATTTTTCTGTTTTATCCTTATCGTTTATTAACATTTTTCCTAGGTTATTTTTATTTACAGATATTGTCTTGCAACCTAATTTACTTATTTTATTGCTGACGTTATCACTAATTCCAGGTCTATAATTAATACATTTATGGATGATATTGGCGTCTTGTACAGAACCAGCGTAAAACTCCTTATACATATTTTTCTTTTGTTTTGTTTTTATTAAATTATCTATGATACTTTGTATCCATTATTCCTTGCTATTTGTTTTATTGTGTTGACTTCTTTTTCAAAATTGTTTGGACTTAAAGGAAAGGTTAGCAGACGGTGAACAAAACTATGAAACGATGACATTTTTATTTGGAAAGACTGGTTAGAACTATTGTGTATTACTGCATCTGTACAAGTAGGTTTACGGTAGATTTCGAATTCTAAACAACAATTATTATGATTTTTTATGTTGACGTCTAAAAAGTTTAAACCGTTTTCATTTTCTTTTTCTAACGTGAACTGAGTTTTTCATTAAAGGAGTTAAGTAAATTTAGAAATTATTTAAACTGTCTTTCCGTACCTTTCCAAATACAAAATACATCATCTACATAGCGTATCCAAAAGAACACATTTTCTATTAAAATGTTTTTGGTGTTAAATAATTTATTTTCAAAATCTGACATGAAAATTTCGGCTAATGAAACAAACGGCTAATAAAACAAACATATTATGAACATTTATAAGACATACTGGAGACAACCCGGATAGCCTAGGGTAGAATTCATCGAGTTTGTTCCAAAGGCATCAGGTAATTTTAATTTTTATATTTTATGGGGTTGCTCATCAGTGCATCGAAGTATAGTTTTACTATTAAGGTATTTTTAGATTGTTTATATTTATTATAGTTTATGTGTATATTATTATGCATATTAATTTAGGAGAGTGTGCTGCAAGTATTTACAGCATTCTTCGTGAATATAAAGAAACACACGAACTTCATCCACCGAAAGTGTACCACAAACAACGAACAATTTTGGGTAACATCGATGATGGAACTAAAAGTGCTCTCAGATGTTTGATTCATTAATTTTTTAAAAGGAACGAATCACCAACTCTGAATAAAATATTAGCGGTGGTGCATGAAGATGAACATCTACCTCGATTAAATCGGAGTACTTTGAGGACATTGATAACAGAAATTGGCTTTCGGTGAGTAAACTAAGTTTTTATTTCCATCTTGTACTGTAGTTATTGTGTTTGGCACTAACGGTTTGCACGAAATAGTGTTCTTAGGGAAAATAATGATTCGCGACATGCAAAGCCAAGAGGAAAAATGTGGTAGCTTGATATTGTAATGGATATCCTAGTAGAGCCATTGAACACATATGTAGGGGATGACTCTTCTTTGTCGGAATCTGACTCGGATTAATGCTCAGTTGTACCTAATGGCGTTCGAGCAGATTATTCGAAGATATTGTTACTACTATGTTTGATAAATATATCCATGAAATAATTGGAACACAATTGACAGGCCTGAATTCGAAATTGGGCGATGATATACTGCAGACATTTTAAATTTTAATAGCATTTCATTTATAATAATATTAAAAAGCGTTTTTATTTTAGAAACCACTTATATTCTAACTGGTGGTGCAATAAAGGTCGAGTACTTAGTAACAGAGGTCGAAGTTTAGTATTTACTTTCATACAGGTTGCAGTATGCACATCTTTTTTTATTGTTTATGTTTCTCCATTTGTATTTTCTTATAATGTAGACTGATCTCTCGTTAGTCTCTTCTTTGTTCTTCTTACGAGTAGTAATCGAACCTTGTTAACTCATGCAATAGCATGATTTAATTTTTATTTTATTTAACATTACAAAAAAAAAATATCTTTTAAAGATATATTAAAGATGTAAATAAAACGTAATAAAATATTATAAGACTAACTTTTTATTAAAAATTAAGAAAAAAAATATATATCTAATTGGGCACAGTATGCTTATAGGCTGCATTTTAATACATATTGAATTTGGATGAACCTCTACAAAGCAATTGTTTTTCCCATAAAAACACAGGTGTGCTTTACATTTTTGACAGGTAACTCTGCTTTTACTCTTGCATCCCACCTTTTACGGGCATAATATCAGCAACTTGATCAACTCGTATAGGAGGTCAGTATTACCTTGCATTTGGCTGTTTATAATTGATATCCATATGATGATATCCAAAAATCTTTGTAACTCTTACTTCAATAAATGCAGTGGCTTGTTAGGCCGTATCTGAGTACTGAATAAAACTGTTTGACAAACAATAAGATGATATCAAAGAGGAATTGTCAACTGTAGGACTTCCGGAGGAAGTATAGTATTTTCTAGAAACTGGGTATCTTCTGCATTGGTATTCGTAATAAAATTCTTCCATTTGACTTCAGATGCTTTACATGTCGAGGGCACAATAGAAAATAGGTCAACTAAAGGTATTTCAGCATCACTACTATAACAAACTGGTTCTTCATGCTGTGTATTATTTTCCACCAAAATGTTGGATCCATCAATATCATCCTCCAAAATGACATTCTCGCTGTGAGAAGGAAGATCTCTTATGTGCGTCGAGTTTTTTCCATAAAAGACTTTGGGTGTCATAATTATCTTGAATTTTAAAAAAAAAATTTTTATTCTACAAACCTATGTATTACCAATTATACGAAATGCGGCGTCGTGGAGGATTTACTTTCCAATAATATATATATTTTTTATGATGTATATATTCGTTTTTTTTTTTTGTTACAAATAATAAACAATTTTAACCTGTCACCTAACCTAATTATTTCAATTCTCCAAAAATCTAAAAAATATTTGTATTGTGTGAAACAGGGTTTTGCAACCGGAAATTCAATAGACTCCTCCCCAATTCTATGTGTTCATTAAACGGTGTATAGCTGATAGTATTTTTTAACAGCTTATAAAACAAATGCCACGTCTATAAATGACTTAATCGATGAACATTTTCATACGCTGTTAATAAATTTTCATCTATTCTATCTAAAACTAGTTTTACAAATATGGAAGTTCATGTTAACAATTATTATTAAATCCTTGTTAACTTTACGTATGTCAATTGCTAAACCGCTTTTATTTAACTTCCTCTGGTGACCAATTGCTTTGATTTATGCTTCTCAAAGTCCCAAGTAATTGAAAACGCGATTTACTTAAACCGTGAATGAAAGCATATATCGTGTAATGCATATTTGTTTCCGTCCATAAAATGTTTGTACATTTATCTACTGAAAGTGTGATGTATAATAAAACATGACCACATTACCGACCATTACCTTTTAGTTTCCTAAGTATGTGTCAATACTTCGATGATTCCTCAAGTTATTAATAAAAAAAATCATGTGTATACAGGGATCTGCACTTGAGCTTTGGTCTTCGATTGCTCACCTTTCATAGCTAGAAATTTCATCCAAACACTGGATTAAATTAAGGAAGAAGGGGCTAACCTGGGTATTATTTCTGAATATACAGAATATCTCAAAACAAATTCTGGGTGGTCTGATCCGTATATTGTTGCATTTTTTGAAGTGTTTTGATAGTGCCTATCCACACATAAAATTTTGAAATACGAGTGGTCAGAAATAATTTCACAATTTCGAAAATTTCAAATTTATTATTCTCAAACTTTTAAATTTCTCAAACTTTTAAATAGAATACTCTGATATTTTCACAGAGGGGATGCAGAACTAATTTATGAACTTGTTTTGTATTCATGTCCTTATGGCTATCTTCAGTCGTTTTCGAGATAATCAGCAAATTTCTATAATATGATCATATAGGGTTTTCGAAATTGTGAAATATAATCTGACCACCCTGTACCTATATCACAGGATTATCCAATTTTAACTAAAATTTTACCAACCTTCTGTAACAAAATATTTTATTATATTTTTTTTAAATGTGATGTTTCTGGTTGTGGAGATTTATCTAATGGTACCATGCGATTTTCTTTCAAGAGTTAGTTTATATCAATGTTAATTAAATAATTATAATCCGCAGATGCTATTTCTGATTCTCTTTACCGACGAGGCCCATTTTATGAGAAATACTATCATGAATTTTCATAAGAATCATATATGGTGTTGATTTTCTCATTGGTCCCTATTTTTTTCTACATGACTCACCAGCGTATCATATCAAATTTCTCTAGAAGAGGAACTGCCTGGTTTGTTGATCTACCCATAGTAAAAAGATCTATACGGTTTACGCATGATGTCGCCCAAGCACACTTTAGGCTCGATGAACGTCAATTTTTGAACATGACATATTCTGGTCACTGGATTGGTCCAGAAGAACCACAATTATGGCCTTCTCGATCACCAAATCGTAATCCTCTGGACTTTTTCTTTGGTGGCATTTATAAAATCGTTATGCCACCTACACGGAAACTGAAGAAAATCTACAAAAGGTTTGTCGGTCTACCAGGAGAAAGATAAATTCATGTAACATGGATGGTTGTGGTGATTTCCAGCAGTCTTTTGAATATTCTTTTTTTATGTTATTGATTCAAAAATAGTTCATTTATAGATCCATCCTTTTCATCATGTTCTCTTGCACACCTCGAACTCAGTACATTTTTTTCGAGAAACAACAATGAGACTATTTTTGGTTGCAATGGACTTGTTTTTCATAAAATGTACTAGAACTCAGAAATAATTCTTCCTCATGAAAATATGCCAGTTTTTAATACCAATTGTTTTCATATTTTTTTTATTTCGTTAATGCATCGTCACCTTTGTCCTCCAGTTTGTTTTTATCGCTTTTTGCTCTCCATGCAGGAATCTTTTAACAGTATGTATGTCTGCTAGTCTCATAATATACAGTGTGGAATAGCCAAATGGAATAAATTCAGTAGCTCAATTATTGTGCATATTTATAAAAAATCCCGAGACACGTCGATTTCGGATTCGAAAAAACGACATTCTGCAACGTAAAAATTTCATCCCTAAATTTAACCCCCTTCGAGTGGCATTTGCAACCCCTAAATTTTTAAATGGGAGGTAGGATCCTGTGATACCTCATTTGAAAGGTCTTTTCATTCTCTATTCAAGAATGCTACGGTTTTAATATTTATTACAAAAATTAACAGTAAAAAAATAAATTCATTTGCTTCACGAAATTCGCTACAGCAAACTAAAAAAAAAAAAATTACTCTCAACGTAGAAGTTCAAAATGAGTTCCTTGAACGTCTTAGCAGCATCCTAATCTTAAATAAAAATGTCTTCTAACGTTTTCCAACATCTGAGGCGTGACCGATCTTACCGCAACCGCTATTTTTCTTCTCAAGTCAGCTACATCGCTTGGCTTAGTTTTGTATACCATACTTTTTACATATTCCCATAGAAAGGAATCTAAGGGTGTAAGATCAGGATAACGTGATGGCCATTCTAGCGATCCTCGCCTCCCCAGACATTGATACGGTAATGTGGTAGTTATCCATCCTGCTGGAACTATATCATATCGGCTGGAACTTGTGGGTTTGCTAAAGCAGGATATAAGTTTGCCAAAGTTGGTACGACGTTATTTTGGAGCAGAGCTAAACAATTATCTCCATTCAAATTACCATCAATGAAAAAGGGACCAATGACATGGTCTCCAATTATCCCCACCCAGACATTAACCTTTGCAGGATTTTGCTTATGTAATTCTCTCATTCAGTAAAGATTTTCAGTAGCGACAGTTTTGTAAAGAGTAAAAGTATACTCAATCATCAAAAAACAAAACATTTTCTAGTTGGATAACATTATTATTTAACCTTTACATCATTTGTTCAGAAAAATACGTTCTTCTATCAAAATCGTCTTCACTAAGCTCCTGAGTTGGGGTCAGTTTATAGGGATGCATTTTATTTTCTTTTAATAGGCGAACAATCGAGGAATGGGAAACATTCAATGCTCAAGCTGCTTGTCGACTTGAACTATGTGGGTTTTCTTCAAACTCAAGCAGTATATTTAATTTGGTATCGTTACTCATTGCATTGGAGGTTTTTTTTATCTGCCGTACATGTCCATTTTCGCGAAACTGTTTTACAATTTTGGTAATTGTATCTTGGGATATAGGCGGCAAATCAGGAAATTTTTCTTGAAATAGGCGAGCAACTTCGGCCTGTGATCGCATTCTCTCTCCGTAACCAACCATCTGTATAATTGTTGTTTTATGCATTTCTGTTAAATAAACCATGTTTAGGAATTGCAGTTAGCAAAACTCAAACAATACGAAAAACACTGACAACTATTTATGTCAATCAAATAGCAAGTAGCTACGGCGTTTTCGATAAAACTGGCAATGCAAACTATGAGGAATTTTAATGTCTTATTTTTAGTTGATAATGTTGATAAGAACACAAATTGTTTTTGCTAGCCTGTAAGAACAAAACGCTGTAAGTTTTTATGTTTTTAATTTGTAGTAGCGAATTTCATCAAGCAGACCGTTAATTTTTGCAATAAATATTAAAACAATAGCATTTTTGAATAGAGAATGAAAAGACCTTTCAAATGAGATCTCACAAGTCCCTTCTTCCTATTTAAAAATTTAGTGATTGCAACTGTCACTCTAAAGGGGTTAAATTTAGGGATGAAATTTTGACGGATGGAGGATGTCATTTTCTAATCCAAAATCAACGTGTCTGGGGATTTTTTATAAATATGCGCAATAATTGAGATACTGAATTTATTCCATTTGGCTGTTCCACGCTGTATATATATATATATTATTGTGATAATAAGGATTTGTGTATTGTTGTATTTATTTATATAATTTGTAAAAATTTTGAATTGTTTTATTAAACAGTTATAGAATTGAAAATTTTGTGGTTTATTAAAATCTATGAAAATTGGCGCCTTTATTTTAAATTTGTATTTATTTTTTTATTTATGCCCTTGTATACCCAAACTAGCTCATATTTTAATTTACAAGTTTTTACTTACTTTTTATTTTCTTTTACTCTCACTCAGGATGCAGGTTCAATTTTGTTCTTTCTATAGTATAATTTCAAAATTTAAATTCACAAAATCAGTACACATAAAAAAAACTAAACACTTTCAGAAAACAATAAAGGAGTTGTTTTTAATTTAATAATTTTTTTAAAATTTTAACAAATATATTTATAATTTTAACTTAAATTACCCCAACCAAAATTTTATATCTCGAGATTTTACCTTGTCTTCAATCCTTACAGTTGGCCAACCTGTCGTTTCTTAGTTCTCAGCTGTTACCACACTTTAATGTTCAGCTATGGCCGCTCCAATTTCCTACTATACTTGTGTAGTTTATTTACTTTATTTTGTGCTTTGTGTCCAGCTGGATTTCTTATAACAAGTAAGTACTTACAAAAATTTTTTCTTTACTTTATTTCTCTGGCTTGAATTCCTATTTTACAACCTTCTATTTACAATAGTTTACTCCTAACCTTTATTTTCTTAATATTTCTTCTATTTAATTGCATTCGATTTTTTCAAAATTTTTAAAAAACTCTCTTTTTTTATCAATAACAACCAACTATCACTTGTTTTCTCTGCTTACTTTTCTTTTGTATATAGTAAAATCACCAAATTTCAAAATTGACTAGTTGTGACAAATTATTTTTTTATGTCAAATATTTTTAATTTTGAAAATAAAAACTTTTATATTACCTTTTTGTTGCCTTTTTAATACAATATAGTTTTCTTGATACTTTCCTGAGAATTTTCTGTAAATTTGCATGTGTTACGTTCAATATAAAAATTTTTATCTTTCACATCTCATTTTTTTTAGAATTTTCTTAGCAAGTGCCCTATAATTTTAAACAAACTCCTTTTTATATAACTAGAACTAAATAACTACTGATAACAAATCTTTCATATCTAGGTTAACATATCTTTACTCAATACTAATATTTTTGTTTCTACCTTTTGTAGGCTGTCGAAATTGGTTTCACCCCTTTTACCACACTTTAACACTGTGTCTTGAGCTACCCCCACTCACACACGAAGCACTGAGTTTCTTCTTTGTCCTAATGGCATGTCTTTGCACATCGATGGATTTCCTGTTTAGTTTTTGATGAAATTATATTTCAACTATGCTGTCACACATACAAAAATCAAGAAATGTTTATGTTTCAACCCCAATATTGGAGAAATTATTATGGCATTGATCTAAACACATTACTGCACCCCTGTTTGGTAAGTTTTATTTCAGTTTATGTTCACTTTTACAGACCATGCACTTTTTATGTTTCGTTATGAAAGTTTTAAGATAATTTACAATATTTTCCCCTGTTCATTGATTGTTGCTTTTTTAACTTTTATATAAAGTTCAATTACATTGACTCTATACTAGATTTTCATAAATTTCCCCTTTTAAAAGTTTATACTATAACAATTGTCTCTTTTGTAGGTAAGATCTTTCCCCTGAAATTATGCAACTTTTGATACTACTGGAGTTGATTGGAGTGAATTTTTATATGGGACTACATTGGTGACACCTTTTCGATGGCAGGAAATACACAATAGGTCTCTCGTCAGCTCTGCCAGTGGAGATCCAGGACTTCGACTTGACACCTTTTTCTTGTTTTTTATTTGTTTTTCATTAATTTTTATGGCCAATTTGGCTTTGCAAATACCTTATAACTAACTACATTTTTTATATGAACAATAAATACTTAATTCTACTACACATATGTTAAAAACTAAATTAAAATTGTTTTCTGAAATTGTTCATTTTTAAATGTATGCATGCTACTGTATTTATTAAACCTTTTATTTTTACTGCACGTTTGCACTCTATTTTTGTACCTCTATTTATCTGCATTTTATTATTCTAATGAAAATAATTAAAAACCTTTTAAAATAATTTATAATATATATATATATATATATATATATATATATATATATATATATATATATATATATATATATATATATATATATATATATATATATATACACCACTATTGCTCTGTTTTATCTAGGTGTTCACCTCATACAAAGTCTGTAAGAATATCCTAGAACGAGCCCACCTCTAAATGTGAACAACAACTAACGGCTCTTCATCAATGATTGAAAACCAAGTGACCAATTAATTCCCCATAACAACCTCGTCGAGTGCCGTCAGCAAAAGATGGTTGAAGACGATTTCTTAGACACATATGTATGTGCAAAAATCCTCATCAAGTACTGTCGTAATATGAAAGACAAATTTACGAATTAAAAAGTTGATTGATCACGTGGATTTGAATCATTTATGAAGGCTCTGCATTATGTCTTAAGTTAAGTATTCAAATAAAAAATCGTACCCTGTGTACAAAATAACGGAGAAGAGGATAAAAATTGGCATTGTCCCTCTTTAAATTTCTTGTGTATGGTTGAAAAGAATTTAAATGCTTACTTATCATCGTAGAAATTACAGACTTTCACGCGCAAAATTAAATTTGTGTATTTTAAATTGCGTTCTCTGTATTATACGTCAAACTTAAAAAAATATTTTGATAAGGATTTAGTAATTATTAAGACAAAAAACATGCAATCACAATGTTAGATATAAGAAAAATTAGTTTATAAGATAGACATCAGTTAAATACAGTTAAATTATTCCAGGTAAAACAAATCTTTTACTAAAGGAGATTCAGCGAAACGTGAACCAGAACTGGTGTTAATAGCATATAATTGCTATTTAATATAATAGTCCTGTGTGTAAGTAGGCGTAAACACTGAATAAAAATCATCTGCACAGAAAAGGTAAATGTTTTGAAATTATTTTTTTCACACATACGGTTTTAATTTATCTTATACTTTATTCTGTGCGAATTTGGGGGCATGCAGCGTTAGAAGTGATAAAAGCGACCCTCAAATCAGTACGTTAAAGAACAGCAAACGACGGTAATCTAGGCGGCTGTAAAATTTACTATTATTTGCATCATTTGGAATACATGTAAGACTAGGAGAATCCAAGTTGGCAATGAAAATACTCTCACGTTATTGTAAGAAAGGCTGCTATCTGAAATTGTACAATTTTCTGCCTCTGTCTCCTCAACTTTGAACTACAAATTTGAAACTAAAATGATTCGAATTTATTGTACTGTATTACGTATGAATATTACAGAATCAAAGCATCATAATTCATCAGTACAGAAGAAAATTATGTCAATTTCTCTGCTTCTGACCTCTTCATGTGCGATGTTTATGTAGTATAATTACCACATCAGACAACAATAATTTCTTCAGAGAAATTGAGTTAAAAAATTTTAAACTATTTGGTAACGTCAACGAAAGCACCTTAAAAATGTGTCCTAACAATGTACTTATTAAAATATCACCAGTCATCAAATTAGGAAGATACGGGAAGTTTCTTAAAACGCAACTTTACAGTTTTTTGAAAATATCTGGGAAACAGATACGGCTAGGCCAAATTTATAACCGGCATCGAAACGGTCATAAAATTCTTCAAAAAAAGTCCCTTTTTAATCGTTTCTCTATCTCTAATAATAACCGAGATAGCAATGCATGCACCCCCAATTTGGGACACAGTGTATTTCCCCGTAAATTTAAAATAAACTTATATTAGGCTGATATGTGGTCCTACTCAAACAAATTAAATTAGAATAGTGAAAAGCGTAAAAATTACTTTGGAAAATAGCTGTTAAAATATATACAAGGTGCGCCAAATTCAATGCTTTTGGGGGTTTCTCCTACCGCATTTCGATATCTTCATTCATTTAAGAGGTACCGCGTTATTTTCATTTTTACACATTTTCTATGTAGACTTTTTTGTTTGTGAAATTTTTTTATTTCTGCAAAAACGTTATACATACAGTTTTTTTCGTAAAATGCAGTTTTCTAAAGTGTTGGGTTTTTGAGTTATAATACAAACTTATGTTTTTTTTAAATAGTACACTATATATATATACCGGGTGAGTCACGAATTGCGCTCGCCCCGATATCTCCTAAAATATTTGGAATAGAAAATTGAAATTTCGAGGGCTTATTATACGACTAAAATGCCATCTTTTCAATAAAAAATCAAGTTTGGTGTACATCCGGTTTGACCGGAAATGCCCACAACTTTCGATTTTTAAATGAAACACCCTATATATTTTTACATTTTTGGAATCCAGAGGAAATTTTGAATACAATACATCCATATTGGTCACTTTTTGATAAACATTAAAAATTTTATTAAAAAAATCTATTTCTGAATCCAGAGTGCTGTGGTGCCCAAAATATATTTTAGTTTATGTACTACGTTACTATAAAAATAAAAAGAGCAATATGAGTGCATTGCTTAATTGTCTAGAGGCGTTTAAAATTTTTAAATGTGATTTTTACCCACTAACTCGGTTTTTTTAAATGGGAAGTTAATCGTCCACCAACATTTTTAAATACCCCATTTTCATACGAATCTAATGATACCAAAATTTTGAAAATCCGCTCAGAAATATTTGAGATTTCAGCCAAAATACAATGCAACCAAGCTTTTAGAAACATGCGGCTAATAGATTAGTGGGCTTTGGAAACTAAAATGACACATTTCTGTTTAAAATCTGGTAACCTAATAACATTGGAAAAATCATAGTAGCCATTGAATGTAATAAAACAATATAAACAGCACTCTGGATTCAGAAATAGATTTTTCAACAAAATTTTTAATGTTTATCAAAAAAGTGACCAAAATGGATGTATTGTATTCAAAATTTCCTCTAGATTCCAAAAATGTAAAAATATATAGGGTGTTTCATTTAAAAATCGAAAGTTGTGGGCATTTCCGGTCAAACCGGATGTGCACCAAACTTGATTTTTTTATTGAAAAGATGGCATTTTAGTCGTATGCTAAGCCCTCGAAATTTCAATTTTCTATTCCAAATATTTTAGGAGATATCGGGGCGAGCGCAATTCGTGACTCACCCGGTATATATATATATATATATATATATATATATATATATATATATATATATATATATATATATATATATATATATATATATATATATATATATATATATATGTAATGTACAAAATGTTTTTTTTAAAACGATATACATATAATAATATATCATAAAATACATTGAGTGTTCTATTTAAAAAGAATATAATTTTTTATTATATTATTACTTAAAAACGGTTTCACAAAATTCTGCTTTTTTACACAGAATCATAGAATTTTAAGATCTTTCCGATGATCAAATAAAAAAAAGTGCTGAATGAGCCTATTACATAAAATTTTAAGTCGTTTGCATATAAGAGACATGTACAAAATTTAAAAACATTGGCAACATTGTTGATAAATAGTAGAAGCTGTATTAGGCTAATGTACGATCCCTGTGGCATGCTAGAAGGTACACGCACTTGATCGTAGAACAACTTAACTTCACTATTTGAAAGCGGCACTCATCATGATTGCATCCAGTGTAAATATCTCAGAGGTACTAGAGACGAGTTATCTAATTAAATGTTCGTGATTGACACTATCAAATGTTTTTGATATGCCTGTGTAAATAACATCCGTTTGATAGCCTGCCTCAATTGAGGTGCATAAGAAATCGTGGAAAATAGCCAAGTTGATAACTGTTGAGCGGCCTTTAAAAAATCCATATTGTTCTCCGGCAATATAATGTTTATATGTTTCAAATAATTCATCCGTTATCACTATCAACTATTAAATTGCTGTGAGTAAATTTAAATAACTTAATGCTCGGCTTCATTTCGTCTGGCAATTTTCCGTATTCGTATGAAAAACTGCATTTTTCATTTTTGTGTCATAAATAACTATTTGCTGCTAAAGCAAAATAGTTTGTCAAACTTAGATAAAGGTAAAAATTTTTCAACGATATTTCACTGGCAACAATAAAAAATTTAAACAAATGTTTTTATCGATGTGCAGCAACTTATTCGGAAGTTCATAAATCCGCTATTTTTAAAAATAACTATAACAAGTTCTACTTTTTCGAAAAGAGAAAAGATCAAAACTGGTCGAAATATATATGGCCACTCTGTATCAGAACAAACCAAACGTGAATAGGAACTGGTGTAAAAAGCACGTAATTGGTGGATTTAATTTATTAGATGTAGGTGCAAGCAGGTGTAAACATGGATTAAAAATTGCCTACATAAAGACGGTAAAGATTCTTAAATTTTCCGGGCTAACACATTAAGTTAATTAATGCTGAGTAGTAGCGTTTGATTTTTCTAAAGAAAATGTACAGTAAAATGTTACTAATTAGCAAAATTCTCGGATTGAAGGTACGAGTTTTAATTTAATTACAATGAAAGCAAAATGCGAATTTATTAAATTTAATTTTTATGTGAACATTGTAATAAGCACTTTATCGTATCATTGAAAACTAAGATTTCTTTAAGTTAAGTCTTTATTGATAATTATTAATATCATAACATTACAACAACCTCACAATAACTTAGTAACACATAATACGTTAGTTACCATATCATAATACCCTAGATACGAATTTTATTTTATAACTATTATTTATGAACATTGACGTGAATATTTTGACAGTTTTCAAATTTGATAGATACACCTGATACACCATTATTATCCAAAATGATGGGCATGTCCACTGAATCTTGCCTAGCAACATTCTTCTTCAGTTCGATGATATCTTTAGTACATGATACAGTGTTTACAGAAATGTCTCCAACTTGAATTTTTCGCGCAATTGAAACCTTCTTATTCAAGTTATCTTCTAAATACCCTCTTGCAACATTGCTCGATTCCCAACCAACAAGTTCTTATAAATCTAATATGTCTCCACCAGCATTAACAAGAAAAGTTGCTGAAGATCTTCTAATACAATGACCAGTATACATAGTTGGATTTTCAAGTTTGAGATACATAGCAATTCTCACAGGTATTTTAGAAAAGAAATGGGTACCACAAGACTGAACGGTGCATTTTGCGTTTCTATATGATACGAACAATCTTCCATGCGGAGTATGAGTTGGTCGTAATGCTATATATTTTTTAAATAAACCACAGGATTAACGTCGCCGTCAGATATCACCGCAAAAAAACCTTTTCTTGTGGGTTTTTGAGTCAGGCATTGTGATTACTAGCTTGCTCTCCAGAATTTCAACATTTTCCATGGACATTTTCGTTAATTCATTGGTTCTACAAGCTCCACCAATTCCAATTAAAAAAGCTAATTTCATCATTAAAAATGTCTCGTCTGGGGCGGTACAAAGAAATTCACTAACCAGCTCTTTCGTGAATACTTTCGATTTTTTAGCTCTATATCCCACATTTTTTCTTAATGAATCGTATCAAAGCGCCATACTTGTCGATTTCCACTCTTTCCTTCAACTCCAAACAAGCTTGTAACAGAATATTTAGGCAACAAAGATATTCTTTTTCATAATGGATTTTTGATTTATCCGGAAGCAAATCTAATTTTACAGTGTTAGCAGCAGCAAGTATATTTTCAGGAATATCAATATCTTCCATGATTTCGCCAAAGTTTGTCGTAATTAAGACTATCTTAATTTTTTTGGCACGCTAAAATGACAACCAAAGTTGTTAATTTCTTCACGTCATCGTTGTCAATGATACGATAAAGCTTTGAATGTAACTCGATTATTATGTGATTTAAACCATCTCGATTATTATAAATCACATAATAATCTCTTTACATTAATAGCTATAATGCTCGACTTCGCCTCGTCTGGCAATTTTCCGTATTCGTATGAAAAACTGCATTTTTCATCATTGTGTCATAAATAACTATTTCACTGCTAAAGCAAAATAGTTCGTCAAACTTCGATAAAAGTAATAGTTTTCCAACGATATTTCACTGGCAACAATAAAAAATTTAAACAAATGTTTTTATCGATATGTAGCAACTTATTTGGAAGTTCATAAATCCGCTATTTTTAAAAATAACTATAATGTTCTACATTTTCAAAAAGAGAAAAGATCAGAATTGGTCGAAATATATATGGCCACTCTGTATTACAACAAACCAAACGTGAATAAGAACTGGTGTAAATAGCACGTAATTGGTGGATTTAATTTATTAAATGTAGATGCAAGCATGCAGGTGTAAATATGGATTAAAAATCACCTACATAAAGACGGTAAATATTCTTATATTTTCCGGGCTAATACATAAAGTTAATTAATATTAAGCAGTAGCGTTTGATTTTTCCAAAGAAAATGTTACTAATTAGCAAAATTCTCGGATTCAACGTACGAGTTTTAATCCAATTACAATGAACGCAAAATGCGAATTTCTTAAATTTAATTTTTATGTGAACATTGTAATAAGTACTTAAATACAAAAACATGTTTTTTTACCTGTTTCACTCGATCAATGTAAACGTTAAGAATCTGCCATAACCGCAAACTCTAGGAACGTATTTAAAATTTCGATATTTTGCTGCTTGGCGTCTAATAGGACTAAATATCGAAATTATTAATAATCACAACCTCAAGAAGATGCTATAAAAGAAACTCGGCAGCTAATGTGAAATGTGTGCTGATTAACGTATTCGACAAAATCACTAAATTGGCCCCTTGCAGTTGCCGGATTTTTTTAATTAATTCACACATTCTAATATAGTCTTATTAAATTTTAGCAATTATCAAATCTGTTTTAATATTTTCTACCTGGAGAATGCTTAAATTACTAATTGAACAGTAGATGCTAGAGGTGTGTCTGAAAACGCTGCGGTGAACGGTACGCTTATTTACAATTCCTATGCCAATACAGTCACGAGGGTGACTGAATTCGCGTGGTTTTTGTTTGCAGAATATTATTTACATAATCTATTCTATCACAGTGCAAAAATGTACCAAATTGGTGTAGAATTTGTAAGTAGAATTTAAGGTTAAATATTGGCCAAATGCCTACATTGTTTAAGTCATTTAAATATATTTAAACTAGTGATTATAGTGTCTAGGAATGAAAGACTAACCAAGTATTTACATAGATTTATTATTATTTCATAAACTTTGGTCACGTTTTGGTAAACGTTTAAAAAAAATTAAAATACACATATTTGCGTAAAATTGAAAACAAGTAAGTATAACTAAAAAATGATCTTATCTAGAACATAGGTATTTTGTAATGTTATTGAATAGTGTTAAGTTAATGTTTTTTTGCACTGGATTAATTTCTTTCTATACTAAGGACAATGTTGTGAGTTTCTTCCTTTTCGTCTTTTTGAGTGTGGTTGGTCTTCCAGATTGTATGCGATTAGTACCTTTAAGTCCCCTACCTTTTCTTCGAGCTACAGCTGTTGAATGGTTATTCATTATAAATTACCCACCCCTTATCATCGTTATTATTGCCTATAGAAAAAAAGTTTTAAATAAAAGTTGTGTGGTTATGAGTAAATTTTGTTAAAATGCTATCAAAAGTACAGTAGCGTGCAGATTTCAGGGGATACAAAAAATAATACATTTTTTAAGTAGGATACCCTGTATTTTATTAAATTTCTAAAATGATACTTTGTTTCTGATTTCAAAAATATACCATATGTTACCCCTACCATATACCGCTTTTGAGTTATTACACGTCGAATATCTTAGTTAAACTAGTTACTGCAAATATGGAAAAGTTAACATTATTAAAGTACCCTATGAAAATGACAACTATTATGTTTGATAAGTAACATTTCTTTAATGAAATAATCAAAATGGTTTCCAGTGAGGAAGAATAAGTATTTACTTGTTATATACAAAATAACAAAGATAAATATGCAGCAAAAAGAGTATATAGGGTGTTGTATTCAAATCGTCCAACACCATCAGAAAATACGTTCAGAAATATGTACCGAACGGTGAATAATACCTCCAGTTTTAGTAGAAAAAAGCATGGAAAAACAACTAGACATACTGCTTCATTTCGAAGGTAAGCCCATCTATATTTATTCGCGAATAGACTTTTTTTGAAACATTGTATTATTTTTTAGAAAATTCTGAATGTCGTATAAATAATGCAGTCCATCAATTAGGTAAAAGTTATTCCAAAATCCAACGTACGTTAAAAAATTACAGCTACAGACCATATAAAATTTTACCCGTACAAATTTTAACTGAGACTCATAAAAGGACTTTTCCCGCTAGATGATTCAAAAGTTGGATAAAGATCCTGATTTTTTTACTAAAATATTATGGACTGATGAATCATCCTTTTCTACGGCAGGAGTTTTTAATAGGAAAAATTGAAGGTCGTAGGAAAACAAGCACAACAGAAAAAGATTGATAAAACAAATAAAAAAATCAGGAAGAAAAACCGTTAGCGTTTGGTGTGGTATTTTCAGAAACAAAATTGTTTGGCCTATATTTTATGATATACTTTAACTGGAGTTACCTATCTGGAAATAATTATCCCAGAAGCAGATAATATCAAACATTTTCACAGCTCAATTTAATAATGTTTACTTTTTCATATTCACAGTAACTAGTTTAACTAAGATATTCGACGTTTAATAACTCAAAAGCGGCATATGTTAGGGGTAACATATGGTATATTTTTGAAATCAGAAAAAAAGGATCATCCCAAAAATTTAATAATATACAGGGTATCCTGTTTAAAAAATTAATTATTTTTTTTGTATCCCCTGAAATCTTCAAGCTACTGTACTTTTGATAGCATTTTAACAAAATTCAGTCATAACCATACAACTTTTATTTAAAACTTTTTTTTCTATAGGCAATAATAACGATGATAAGGGATGGGTAATTTATAATGAATAACCCTTTTTCGGCTCCTGGCATATCGAGTTGTGTGAGAAAACATGGACATAATTTGTGACGGAGTCTGCACTTTTTGCAATGTAGTCACACATTTTTTTATCACTGTGATAATGGAAGAGCATTGATATTTTATTAATAAATCTGAAAGTCTTATAAATTCGGCTTGCATTCTATCAATAGTTGCGTTGTAATCTTGACTGAATGTTTCGGCAATTTGCAAATCAAACGATCTGTTCATAGTTTCATTGTGACTGAACAGTAATGTTATTTTCTGGGCAACACGTTTCACTGCTTCCCTGGGGATAATAATTGTTGGAATTTATGTCATCATAAAAGATGAAAAATTGGTTGAATACATTTCACCTAAGGTAATTTTAGCAACATCTTGCCGATCAGTTTTTGTCAAAAACAAGGAATTTTTCAACGAAAGTCCGTATTTTTGTTCGACTGCACATAAATGATTACAATATTGTCCTCCTTGACCAAAATAACAATTACAACACTCAGTTTCAATATTTATTTCGAAATAGTCACTTTTATGTTTAACACAGTAAACGAAATCGTTGATCTGTATTATTTCTTTCAATATCTCTTATGTTTCGAGAAAACTTATTATAAGCTAGAGTTAAATTTTGTCCTCTTGTGTTAGCGAATTTTGGAAGTCTATTTTTGTGATAGTTTTCAAAAATTCCTGTGATAAAATCAGTGTACATATGTCAAATGCTTTACATCGTTGCAATATAATGTCCCTGAAAATTCTGATGGAAGCTTCATAGTAATTATTTGTATTGTTATCCCTGTGCAAAACGTCACTACGGAAAGATAAACACCATTCTTCTCGACGGCTCCAAATAAGTTCTAAATAAGCTTTAGCATTATTATACTTGTTTAGAGTTTGGTCATTCAATAACTCAAACATAAAGTTTTCTGCATCTGAAGTAGTTTTAGCAAACAAAACATGGCGGAATAACGTCATTAAGATCTTTCGATCATCTTTCTGAATCTTGTAATTAGAGTTCCATAGCTATTCTGGAATGGAAAGAAAGAGGAGCCCGACCTGGCTGGAAGGATATTTCAGACAAGGCAGTGGGATTGAAGGCTTTGTGGGTACAATGGGATTCCTCAGAGTAGAGGATGAACTGTTGAAAAGAGCTTGGGAATGTCCAGACATTTCTTTGAGATTGGTAATTCCTAGGTGTCGCATACCAAAAGTATTCCAGGAAGTGCATACTGGCGGACATTTTGGCATCAACAAAACTCTCACAAAACTACGCGAACGATTCTACTGGGTGAACAGCCGCCAAGATGTAGAAGCTTGGTGCCGCAAATGTGAAGTTTGTGCGGCAAGTATGGGGCCACGGACAAGAAGTAAGGGCCAAATGAAACAATATAACATAGGGGCTCCTTTTGAACGAATTGCGATCGACGTAGCTGGCCCATTCTCCATGACAGATGATGGGAACAAATACATCTCAGTGGCCATGGACTATTTTAGTAAGTGGCCTGAAGCTTATGCCATATTCAACCAAGAAGCAACCACTATCGCTCAAGCTCTGGTAAATAATCTAGTATGTCGATTTGGCGTGCTCCTAGAATTACATTCGGACCAAGTAAGAAACTTTGAATCAGCGGTGTTTCAGAAGATGTGTCGCTTCCTGGGAATTCATAAGACAAGAACAAAAACCGTACATCCACAATCAGACGGAATGGTGGAGAGATATAATAAAACTATGGAGGAGCATCTATTCACAGTGGATGAGAAACATCAGAGAGATTGGGACCGTCATTTACCTCTTTTCCTTATGGCCTACAGGGCCACCATTCATGAAACAACAAAACAGACGCCGGCTCGCGTGATGTTTGGACGTGAGATTAGACTGCCATGTGACTTGGTGTTTGGCACACCAGATGAGGAGCGACTTTCCATAAATGACTACGCCGATGAAGTTGGTGAACGACTAAGAAACATTCATGAGCTGGTACGAGACCGAATTGCCATAGTAAGGCTCGTTATGATCTTAAGGCGAATTCAGGAGGGTTAAAGGCTGGAGATTTGGTTTGGCTATATAACCCACAACGAAAGAAAGGCAGGTCCCCGAAGCTTCACCCGCCCTGGGAAGGTCCTTATACTGTTGTCACCAGATTAAACGACGTTGTATGTAGAACTCAGCAACGTCCAAAATCCAAGATGAAGGTGGTGCATATAGAGAGACTAGTCAAGTATGCAGGGAACAATGAATTGCCTGATCGGGACGTTCAGACTTAAGGAGCGGGTAGTGTTACACTACTGGACTGTGTAGACTGGTTAGATGAGACTGGAATTTTATGCGAACGGCCGGGAATATTCTGGAATGCTCTAGACCGTGTGATTGGTTGTATAAATAAGACGCACGGTGGGCCGAGACTCAGTCTTAAGTCGAACGTGAACGAGTAAAGAAGAAATAAGAAAGAGACTTACAATTGCGATTATAGTTAAGACAATAATTAATCTATTGTTGTTAATTGTTAATTAGTAAATAAAAAAAGTGAGTAAGTGTCACCTGGACTTTCAATCAACGAGTCTACGAGTATATTTGTTTGTGGGGATAGCAAACACGTAACAGTAAACTATCTCCTATATGATTCAAATGTATTGAGCCCTCATTTTATACGCGAATATTTCAAAAACGGAGGAGAAAAAATTGGAAAAATTATATGTTCATTATATGCCTACTGTAAACCACATACTGAAATTTTAATAACTTTACGTTACGAAAATTCTTTATTTTATACGAAAAAGTATCCATTTTTAACGATACTTTCGTCACATTAAACTTTAAGTGAAATCACATCAGTTTTATGTAAAATTTTACCAAAATTTCAATCCAAATAATTAAGCTCTTATACTGTACAAAAAAACTTTACACAAAAACTGTAGATATCAAAACGTAAGTATCAACACGTATGGTGCCAGAAACCCACGATGCCAAAAATGTCCAGCAAATCTTTACGTTTAGATTGCTAATAAATCCGATTTACAAATCGAAAGTAATCAATACTTCTGTATTAATTACCAAATGAAATAATAGACAATTTTATCCGAAACTATTTTCGAATCAACCAAAAGCCAAATGTGCTTTAACAAAAGCCATACTTCGGCAATACCATGTGTTCTTTATTAATTTCTTGATGGAAAAGAATCGGCCTTTTCGAAACTCACTAGCTATTTGGGACTAACGAGGTTAACAAAAAATAATACATGATACGTTGTCACGATCAATTCAACAACGTTAAACTACTAGATCTTTGGATTTTGGATTGGGATTTCAAGACAGTGATAGTACGTTCACAAATTCCAGTTGAAAGATTAATGATGCGTTCATAAATTCAAGTTGAGAGACTAATATTCTTGTACTGATTTTTAGGATGTAATAAATTTTAAATATGTTCTCCTAATTTCCCAAAACGAATCACACAACTTGAGGTTATACACTTACAAACAACATTTCTTGATATTTTTTTTTTGTAGAAAAATGAGAACAATATCGAAAATTCATAAAAAATAATTGGGTATATTTTAAAAAACCTCGATGGGGTCATCACACAAACTGTGATGACGTCATGTTTAAATTTTAGATGCCAAGAGATATGTAATTGAAGTAAATAATCACCGTGCGAGGTTTTTTCGAAAATTTTGTGTCAACAGAAAAAAAATATATTTATTTCGTGCCTTTGTTACATACTATATTGGGGTTGCTTATTTAAATAAGCAAGTTGGTATCACTTCCTGCATCTGGAAGACCCTGTACACAGATATATTTTAAGTTCCTCAACTTTCTACCAGAAAGAACTGGTAACATCAAACATAATTTTGCTACATAAATAGACCTTCTATTTGAACAGATCCGAATAACAAAACAAAATTCAGGTAGAATCTACCAATTTAAAAGCACAATAGGTCGATGTTTGCCAGAAAATATCACCATTCACCTACCGTATGTCGCTGGGGATTTGAAAATATTTTCTTAGTAGTTGGTAAACGGATCTCGATGTTTAAACATAATAGAAAGTTTGCTTAAGCCGCAAATAGAATAATAGATTAGATATGGCGTAATAAGAAAAAAAGTGTAAGTATACGGATGGACGTTCAACCTTATTTCTTACGTTAAAGCGAGAAACAGTTGTTTAAATGTTAAAATAAGACCAGAAACCAACAATTTTTTGCGTTTACCTGAACTGCTTGAAATACTTTTTATTCTTGATTTTATTGTCTATAAGATATTTTCCTTACCTTGAAAAGTAAATTACGGAATTTTCAAGAAAGTACGCCGGATAGGAAAAACTTGGAAAACGTCGAATTGGCTCAAAAGAGAACTAGCCTTTTACCCGTATGAACAATTTTAACTTCTTTAGCAAAAACTGGAATAAAACTTTTTTGTTATTTAAATTAAAGTCATTCTAATTTGCGTTAACAATGCAATAAAAGGTAAGAATTCCAATATAAAAAAAAGAAAAACAAAAAGTATCATCATTTGCGTCTATTCCTTTGGTAGTTCTCAAACGATAAATTTAGGTTTATACGAATTTTTAAATATATCATGCTCGCCTACAAGAACAGAAAATTAAGACAAATTTAAATTCGAAAGATCATTTCATCAAGGCTCTTCAGAGCGACTAATTACCAGAAATATCTTAGGCTGCTAGTTCAAAGATTTGAAACAAATGGAAGTGACGAAAATCTAGCAAATCCTGGTAAACTGACTATTCTTGGGTAAACAATTATTATTCTGAACTGGTTGTAAATCTTGATTCGCCAACTTCACATGTAGCTGCGGTATATCTACGACTATTGCCAGAAGAATAAATATCATCCATTTAAATTACACATTTTACACAAATTTGGAGATGACCCGGATAGACGAATTCAGTTCTGTGAAATTATGACAAGAAATATTACAAAAATCACGAGTTACCTAAAAATAATCTATTTCAATGACGAATGTATTTTTTTTATAATGAAATTCTCAATTGACAGAACACGAGATACTAGAATAATGAAAATTCTCTTATAGTGTTTTCGTAAATTCTGTAATGAATGCGGATTCAATGACGTGCATGCGTGTGAAATAATAATAATACAATAATAATGATGAATAATTTAATTAAGGATATCCCCCCCCCCCGCTGTATTTAAATAGTTCCCCTGTATTCAAATAAATACTCTTTCACTTTGATAAATACCCGACAAATTTTTTCTTTTACTCTACAGATTTTACGAAAACACTATAATTTCTGCGAAAATCATATACAGAACACAAAATTCGATGTATTGATAGGGACAATATTGTTGCAATCACTTTTCATTTATAATATTGTCACTGGAAATTTATACCTTGAAATGTTGGAAAACACTCTTGACCATTTAATCGTTGAGACTGAGGAAAAAAATCCTTATGAGTTCGACATAGGCAATATTTTCCAACAGGATGGATTATCAACTAATTTTAGCAGGCAGGTCGGGAATTTCTCGACGCCACATATTCAGAGCGTTGGTCCAACTGAATGGCCTGCTCGACCGCCGGATCTGATCCCACTGAATTTCTTTTGATGGCGTCACATATTTTCACGCAAAAGTGACAGATATTCAAGTCTTAAGACTATATTCAATGAAACAAAAATTACCAAGGTTGACTTCTTACGCACTGTGTAAAAACATCAATTGCTAGTTTTTAATTATAATTTGTTATAACTTAAATCACAAAAAGAGGGCTCCCGTATTGGGAGAATGTTTTATGGGGACTGCGTCATGTGCAAATATACTTACTTTATGAGTATTTTAGGCAGCTGCTAAAAAATAATTGTGTTATATTTATTACAGCAAAATTGTTTTACAAATACTGTAGGAATCGAGGTAGGGAGGCTAGTACAGTCGAACTATAAAAATTAATATTTGTATAAGCCCGTGTACAACTAACAAATATAAATACAAAGATGAATATGAATATGAATATATATAAAAATATGAATATGAATATGAATACGAATATGAATATGAATATAAATATAATTTTAAATGCGGCGTTATAAACGATTATACCTCAATCTGCCACAGAAGTATTCCGTAAATATATACAGGGATATATAGGGTGTTTCAGATTAGAAGTGGCATAGTGCTATGAGAGGTATTTCAAAAACGATTCATACAATAGGGTGGAGCGAAAATGGCAAAACAAATTTTTTTTTCGAATTTGATTTTTCCTATATGTGGAAAAGTGGCTACATGTAGGGGCAATTTACTGTGAGAAAACTGAACCTCATACGATTACGTTTTCCGATGCCCTAGGCTCTTCAAATTTATGACTTTTTTCTAAATAAATGAAACTATAAAAACTTATGATTTATGCAGCTCTTTGCTTGTTTTAATATAAAACAACC
The DNA here is from genome assembly GCA_029963845.1 of Rhamnusium bicolor. Taxonomy (NCBI): domain Eukaryota; kingdom Metazoa; phylum Arthropoda; class Insecta; order Coleoptera; family Cerambycidae; genus Rhamnusium; species Rhamnusium bicolor. The sequence continues at coordinate 431,697 of JANEYF010005694.1, read as the reverse complement.
CAGAACTCACCACGTGGCGGTAGCTGTATGTCAAGTTCCACCCACCCACCCTTCTTACCTATACTGGCTCTTCAAATCAAGGCCATTAAGAAGTCAGATTTAGTTTAAAATTTTGGCAAAATTTCTCGAGAAGCTATTCTACTTCTAATAAATCCATCTCTTGCCTCTTGTCCACAAACAGATGATGAGGCTTCTGTAACTAATTTCACACCTCTCTACAGCCTGGGAATCACAAGGGACATTCAAAAGTGACATTTGGTCTGGAACATTAGCAATCATTTCCTTAAGTTCATCTGTAGAAAATTTCTTAGTGATTGGTGGCTCAGTAACAACAACTGATTGCCAGTTTATTAGCTCATAGTATTCATTGGCTTCAAAATTAATTTGTGGTATTTTGAACTTTCATATTTCCGTCTCAAGAATATGATCTCTAGATTTTAGAATCCGCCTCAATCCCAATTCTCGGATGTTAACGCGCGAATCAGCAAGCATTGCTATCAAAATATTCTCTGGATGTGCAAAATATCCATTAATTTGAATTATTTTGTCAACTATTTGTCTCAAATGATATGGCATATATCGTGACCGCTGGATTAGTTTGAATAAATGTTGTGGACCATATTTAACTTCAGAATGTACTTTAATTGAAAACCGTGTTGGAGCATAAACCTTCAAAACGTATTCTGTTAAACACTGCAAATGTTCAGAAGGGTTTGAAGTTGCCACATACAGGCGTAACACTATTCGCAGTAGTTAACCATCTTGTGTGAGTCATTTTCCCAGGTTTTCTGTTGGCCAAATCCTCCGATATGTTACCCCTCGATACAGACAAACTCATGTTATACAAATATTTTTGGTCTGTGCTTAACATTTTGAAGTCAATTTCGGGAAGTTCTGTGGTAATCTTTTGAAACTCTGTGACTGGTATAAATTCGCAAGATGGTAATGCTTTTCCAATTTCGCCAGAAAACCCAGAAGGGCCAGTAGCTTCCCCATCTAAATGTTTCATTAAATGACGCAAAGGTAATTCATTTGCGTGCAACATACAAATGAACCACTGTAGTAGTCTTCCAATATGCATTTCTAGATTCCTATTTACACCATTATGAATTCCCGTCAGATCTAATAGCCACTAAGTTCGTCAAATCCATATGTTGCTGCAGAAACTGTATTAAATTTTCGGAAATTGCCTTTGCTGTGCCACATGGAACAATGATATGTTCAAAATATTTAGATCCGGGTTCTGAAACAATCACAATATGTTCTTCGCTAACTGTAGTTCTGTGATTTTTATTACCAATTAAACGCTGAACGAGGGTATTATCTTTTCGTCCGCCGAAATAAATGGCTTGTAAAAAATCCTTGTCTTGCTTGGTTTTTAAAATATTTCTTGTTCTTTTTCTCTCTCCTTATCTTACTTCTATCAATTATTTTACAAGTTTCTTCTATGGTTACCAGTCCAATCTCTTTTAATGCAGCAGACACAATAATAGGAGCGGATCTATCAGAAACACCTGTGCGATCGCACGCTTGTGCGAGACTTGGTAAGTTGATACGCATTTGTTTAGATCGTTGGCATTGTAATTTTGGGCTAGCTTCCTGCTTTGTATTAGAACTGTCATCAATATCATCTGTCTCTTCACCATCTGACAGTTCCATATCCAGCACATTGGAAGTAGAAGTTGAAGGTAGCGATCTTATTTCCAAGACTCTCCGATGTAAGGATCGCTCAATGTTTCGCGTAGCTACCGGATCAATTGTGCCAATAAACATTTTTCTCTCAGTTCTCTGGTCTACTAGAAATTCTCTTTCTCTAACTGGCACTTTGTTTTTACACTTACACAATGAAAACTTCGCGCACTTGCAGGACGAAATATCGAAAAGTTTTGTTTCTGCAATTTCTCTAAATTCTTTCACTTTTTGTCTAAGATCATCATTCAATCGGGATTTTAGAGGTTTTTTAAGGTTTCTCAATTTTCCGTGATATTGTCTTATCATATCTAAAATTTGTTGATCTGTCACCACGGGAATAGACGCCTTAGACCAAACAAGTTTCAGCTCTGCAATAAAAATCTCTGCAATGTTACCTAAGGTCGGTTCTGCTTTATTTTGAGCTGAATCAATTAAGGTTTGACGTATATATGCATAGTTTTTCATCACACCCGCATATGTAGGTAACGTATTTTTACTAAACATGGAAGGCGCTCCAAATACAGGACAGTCGATATCTTTTCTAGTTTTTGGCATATTTCACAAAAAAACTTGAATATCAAAATTCACTAAATAACAACCAAGATAACCGAGATACAATTACGCGTTTGTAAAACTATTTTCAAATGAATATCGGCAGCTTAAACGCACTCTCACCTAATGACAGTCGCTGGGAATAATTGAATTGGCTTTGTTTCTGGCAGTCGGCGACAAATTTTGGAAGTGGTGGGGGCACCGCTAAACGTTATCCAATCGATTCCAGATTTTGCAGGGAATTAATATTACTTAGTCCACCACTTTTCCGCATATAGGCGTTCAAAAACTAAAATGTCGGATTTTTCACTCCACCCTATCATACAACGTGAATAATAAATTTAATTAAAATGTACTTAATAATGGAATTTTAAGCGAGTCCAGCCCTGCAGAAACCATTAATTTTTCAATAAATATGTATTTCTTGTTTAAAAAATGAAGAAGCTTAATTAGTGTAGGGTATTTAAAAAAAGTTAATAAAATAGTGACATTAGCGGGTTGACTGTTTTATTTGTAGAATTCAAAATTTGGTCAATCAATATTTTAGAAAATTTATTGGAGAATAATCTTAAAAATATTATATTATTTTATAAACTGATCCATTGACTTTTTAAACGTTCACTAACATTTACCAAAACATGATACACAAGGTGATGTTATCGACACTAAGAGCTACATTATAAAAATTGAGTCTGGTCCCTGAATTTTTCTAAAATAAATTGGTCTAAAAGATATAATATATAATGCATAGAAGGTTTAGTGCCATATCCCCCAAAAAAAAAAAACAATTATGCAGCTACAGACACGTGTTTCGCAGTTATTGCCCCTCAACAGCGTAGCGTAACTAAGGAATTGGATCTAGGATAGGATAGATCAGGAACAAGAACTAAAATAAGGCTGGAAAGTACATGGGGATATGGCACTAAACCTTCTTTGCTTTATTTTGAACCCCAATAAATCTATCTTATAATATATAATATTTGTACTAAATTTTATCCAAATATTTACAGAATTATGGCTGACTAGATTTTTAGTAAAAACCATGTATCTCAAAAACAGTTAATATTACTCAGCTAAGTGAGGTCTATCTCCCATTACACCTTAAATCTTAAACACCCTGTATAATGAAACTGTGGAATACAGTTCCATAGGTATTTGCTGTCCATTTTTTATTAGCCAATCGGTCATATTTTTATTAAACTGCTTGTACTACTATAGAGTCCATTCTGAAAAAAGTCACAGCAACAACATTTGGCAAGAAATAGGATTAGAGCCTGATTCCCATAAAGAATTAATTCATTACAGTCTCCAAATTATGCATCTACCGTAAATTTGTACATTTATTTTGCGTTTACATATTGCATAAGCTAAATCATCCTATTTTCAAATACTTATAATAAAACTCAAAATGAATACAACACTTCTAATAAAAATTGATCTGCCAATTGGATTGGAACAACGCGAATCTAGCACTGTCAATAATACTTTGAACTTTTTGTTTCCATCTTCATTTTGTCAGATTTTTGATACAATCCGTCTCTATACATTTTTATGCTATGGACACTGTGCCGTGAAATAATAATAAAAAGAAATATTGAATTTATACCACGCTTTTTTCTATACTGAAAATGAAATTCTAAATTAATATTTACAGACTGAACCCCAGCGATGGAGATATTTAAAAAATTACAACCTTAAAATATGTGGGGACTGATGCTGAATAATATTCTGTAAAAAAAGTAATAAACATTCCTTTTTCCAATAAAAGATTGACACACATTAAATACATGAAAAACAAATTTTGTTTGTAAACGCTTTTCTGTGTGAAGTTAAGAAATTCAGCAGATATTCTTTTATTGATAATAAAAGTAATATCTACACCTGGGATCTGGAATATTTCAGCTCTTTAACTTTTCTTTACTTATTACATAATTCTAGTAACTAAAAGATAACAAGGGTCCATAAAGAGGCTGTAAAATATTTAGCTAAATTACTTCCATATAAATCTGTGCTGTCTTTTATTATTTTAGACCCCATGATAATTTTATGGTGTAATAACCAAAAATGTAATATACCCGATGGTTTACTGCTTCTCAGTAAAATTAATCAATGGGACTTTTATTGGTCACAATTGAAAAGTTTAGGAGCATATAATTTGCAATATTTAACTTTTGACTAATAAAACGGATTAAAATTTGACTTTATATGCAGTCCCAAATAAACAAAATGAATAATGATTATATACCTGGCGCTTTTAGAGATTTGAGGTTTAATGTGAAGCTCCATTAATTACGTTTTATGTACCAAAGAAATTTTGTACTTTCAAAATTTGAGTTTTAAGTGAACTTTTTAGGACATATGTTTTTCAATTAAGAAGTATTACTTAACATAAACAACAGTGTTCCTATACTTATCAGTTTGAGTACTAGATTCCAACTATGCCATATAAACAGTCTTGAAGAGATCAATTTTTTAAAAAATAAAGAAATAAAGAAAATGTATTGCCCCTGAGGTTTAAAAAAAATGTTTTCTTAACCGCCTGTTAAGTCACCGAGGTAACTCCCAGAAAATCCTAGGATTTTGTGTTGAGTAAAGAGAGACAAGGCCCTACAGTTTATTGTGGAGTCCGAACCACATCTAGGGCATCGACAGTTTTTCCCATCTTAGTCCGAAAAAAAATTATAAATAAAATTTCTAACTTGCTCCGGGATGGATTCGAACCATCGATATTCGGTGCCATTTTCCATTTCCAGCATTTGTTTTTTTAATCTATTTTATCTTAAATTTTTTGTTGCTTTTCATAGTGTGCTTTTTATATGTGAGGGGGGCAGAGGACGGAGGGTGATTTGGTAGGACAAGAGGAGTGTTATAATAGTATGTTGTCCATTTGTTGTTATTGTTACCGTTGCCCGTCATACACTGGTAGTCTTTCGTGTATGTACCTGCGCGCACTTTTTGAGTGGTGACTACGCATCGTTGATCCTTATTCGGAATTTCCTGTCGCTAATATAACTTCTAGTAAGGCTTACCAAGTAAAGTGGTAAGTCTAAATTATTTTTAAGTTTATATAAGAGACCTGAATGCTAAACAGTATTAAAAACCTTTTTCACGTCCAATAGAAATATACAGGTCGACTGTTTTTTATTAAAACCTTCTGTGACGTCCTGCACGACTCTGCACAGTGCAAGTGCCGTGCTATGTCTGCTCCTAAAATCAAATTGAATATCGAATAAGATGCTTTTTATTGATTATATGATTTAGTCTTTTCAAGATGATTTTTTTCTGCTATTTTACTCATTGCGTTGAACAATGAGATTGGCCGGTAATTGTTTTTATCTTGTGAATTTTTGTTCGGTTTTAAGAACGGAACCACCACGGCAATTTCCACCTTGAACAAAAATACAGCAATTTTATGATATTGTTTATAATATGGGTGAAGATGACCAGGACTTTGGTAGGGAGGTGTTTTAGGATTATATTGGGGATATTCTTGGGTCCGGGGGCTTTGTTGTTTGGTAAATGTCTTATAAATTCTTTGAGTTCTTGTGGTGACGTTAGTAATTTAGTCAGTTTCCATGGGGGTATTGTATAGTGGTCTATTCGGTACCGAGTAAATAGCTATAAGCGCTTTACCCACTCGGTTACCATGCCCTCAATCAATATGCGTTGACAGCTGAAAAATGTCTTGGCAGAATGTTTTTTTCTATGTATTTTCATCATTCTGTTTAGTAGCCAAATTCCAAAACAAAATAGTAAAAGAAAAAAGCCAAGGAGTTCTAGTAGTTCCATAGTGGGTAGGCCAACCCTGGCACCCTCTTTTCCAAAAACTACTTACCGGAAAGCCTTTAGTATTCACACCTAATAAAAATCTTTCATTCTGTCCGTTTAGGGAAGCTCACCCCTTCTGGAGGAGCCTTACATTGGTGGCAGGACATTTGACAGAACAGCTTTTTTACGAAGAGGTTTTCCAAAGGTTGGAATACACGAAATATTATCTTCCGTAATCAAATACCTTAAAGCAATATAACGTATGTTTTAAAAAATGGTAAGAGTTTCGTAAGAGTAAGAAGGCCAACCCCTTTGCATAAAACGTAGACATTTTTATAGTTTTTCTAAATTTTCACCATGAAAAGGAAAATCATACTCTTCAGTCAATATTTACAAATCTGCAATGACAGTTGTTCTTCCGATATATAAGAATGACAGAAATTTCATAAAAAGGTTCCCCAGAGGGACATATAAAAAAAATCCTTCTAGTCCTAAGTATTCTTCCACTTGGGATTCTTATCCTGTTTTGGAATACCTGGGGAAACAGTATCCTTTGGGAAATTTATCTTTGCAAGACCTTATACTTAAATTGGTTACATTATTGGCTTTAATATCTGGCCATAGAATGCAAACGATAACAAAAATTATGATAAGCAGCATCAGAATTGGTCCAGGCAGATTAGCAATACATGTCACTGGCAGAATAAAAACCTCAAGTATGAGAAATACCCAGACGACTATAATCATACCTTTTTTCTCAAACAAACCCAACTTATGTTTAGCCTCATTTTATCATTTAAAAATCCAGTTCACCCAGCAACGACGCAAAGCATCAGTAGGTGGTTTAAGCAGGTCTTACAAAAAAAGTGGAATCGATACCTCGATCTATTCTAGTCATAATACACTTCACGCTGTAACATCCGTCGCATTCAGGGGTGAAGTAAACATCGAGGAAATAAGGAAAACGGCTGGTTGATCTGAAAGATCGCAGGTCTTCAACATCTTTTATAACAAACCTTTAGCGACAAACAAAGATGATTTTGTAAGGTGTGTACTTAAAGGTGCAAATATTGCAATATAGCCTTAGTATGATGCTGAGTACATGAAAGTTGATTCTAAATAGGTTAAGGAGTATATACATATGTATTATATTAGTTATCCCGCTTGTTTCATATTATACAGTGTCAGAATTATGTTCCTAAATTAATAAATAGGCTTGTGTTAGAATTTGTAGTCTAGAATAAGACAACAAACCTAGTATAGCAGTTATTATTGTCATACTTTAAATAAACATTTACTCGAATCGCCTCTTAACCTCTTTAAACATCTATAAGTTGTAATAATTTCGGACAGGACTGAGAAGTATAATTAAATGATCAAATGACTTACCTCTAAGGAAATTTGAACCAAATTATTCGAGCAGTCCTGTCCGATATTATTACGCACCATCCAAAATAACTGTTCGAGTGTTTTCCCCAACCCTTTGATGCAATGTATGTAACTTCAAATTAATGACGATTTGGCGCCAGGGCTGCGACTACGCCGTGCACTACGAGCTACGACCACAGCACTATGACCATGTCCTGACCACGATGCCAGGATCAACTGGTGCCCATGAGGGTTTCTCTTTAAAATTGTATTGATTTGGGGCAAGAAAGCACTACATATAAGAAGAGATGAGTACAGTGAAAATAACTATGATATATTAGGTTTAATTGGCATATTTTTACTTAAAGAAACTATACCCAAACAGTGTCCTATATGTTTTCTGAGTCTTACGTTCACACTGGGCGAAGGGCTGATGGACATAGCAGTATTTCATAGATGACTGAAGTATTTAGGAATAAATTTCCTCATGTTGTTTTTGATTACAATACATTTCGATGTACTCTGGACTGTTCTCTGTAAAACCCTTCTGTGTTAAAGGAAAATAAGATAAAACTTCTGTGTGTGTTTTGGCTCAGGTAACTGGTGTGTTACGTGTCACAGTGTTTTGAAGAAAGATTTGCACTTATTTCCATATCGCCCTACTTCTTTCAAGAACTGCATGAAGTCCATTATGCACGTAAAAAGGCATTCTGTCAGCAATTTTTAAACAATTTTGATGATCAGCTCATTGACTACATTTTCTTTTCCGACGAAGCATGGTTTCATTTCAGTGGTTATATTAATCCTTAGAATATAAGAATTTGCAGTGCTGAAAAACCAGAAAATTTTTATGTTCGAATCCCTCTTCATTTGCAGATAATTGATGTTTAGTATGCCATTAGTAGAAGAAAAATTATTGGTCCAATTTTTTTTTTCATGGAGCTTTAACCAGATAGAGATATCGTGAAGAGATTTTTATCCCCTTCATTAATTAGATTGATGCTAATGAAATGGCTTTCGATTATATTTCAAACGAGATGGAGCCTGATCATGCACAGCATCCGCCACAGTCGAATGTTGGAGGCCGTTTTTCAAGACCGTTTAATTAGTCTTAACGCTGAATTTCCTCCAAAATCATGTGATATTATTCCACGCGATTTCTTTTTGTGGCCTTCTTTTAAAAAATTTTGTTTTCCAAGTTCCTATTCCTGACGATGACTATTATCAAATCAAAATTGTTGAGAAAAAAAAGCGAAGGAATCAACAATCAACTTTATACTGAATAAGATTTGCAGGAAACAACTACTCAGCGGACAAAAGCCCCCGCTTGCATTGAATTAAAACTGTAAATCTTGTTTGGTAGCTAAGATCATTTGTCAATTCCTCACTAGACATAGACCGGTTTCGAACTTTTTTTGTTCTCGTCAGTATGCCATAAGGAATGGAAAAGACAAATAATAATAGCAAACCAGGCTCGCCTAAAGCAGACTAAGCAAAACAGACATAGTGAGTGATAAGTATATCCCTCTGGTGGTCAGTGCTACTACCAGTCAGTTCGGTCTCTTAATGAAACTGATAACTTTATTGGGTGATAATGTGTCCAGATCCTCTGGCAGAAGTTGCCCTTTGCCAAATATTGAAAATTGGATCCTCTCTACAGCGGGACAGGTGCATAAGACGTGGTCTGCCTTCTCATCACCTTCCAAGCATAGATGGCACTTTGCGTTTTCCGCTAGGCCGATTTTATGCAGATGATAGTTTAGTCGGCAGTGCCCGGTATATAGGCCTGTTAGAGTTATCAGGTTTATCCTGTTTAACTCTAAAAGTTTCTTAGTTCTTGATTTCAAAGAGTATTTTATAAACGCCTTCGAATAAACCAATCCTGGTAACTCTTGCCAATACTGGAGAGTTTTCCTTTCAGTCCAGTCAAGTATCGGTTTTGGTCCGATGATTCATGATCCTGCTTCTTCTCTGGCCAAGGAGTCGGCTATTTCGTAACCTTCCATACCAGAGTGGTCGCGTATCCAGACCAGAGTCACTTTGTATTGTTCAAATGATACTGAGGACACTGTTATTTAATTCGATGCATTTTTCTTGCTCCTAGACTGAGTAGTTGTTTTAATAGTTTCTGTGATAAAATATATTGGAAGCGTTGTTTTTGATTCATTATATGCCTAAAACTTTTATACTAGCACATTCAGATAAGAATGTCAGTATAAAATATAAATGTATATAGATATTTATTATTACTATCATTCTTCTGGAGCGATCCCTTGATAATTTTCTGGTTTTACTTTCTCATAAAACTTTACAATTTTGGTAAAAGTTTGGTTAGACTAATTTGACGTTTCTCTTCTTCCTCTTTCTGTTTAACATGAGCGCACGAGTCTCATGACATAAATTCTAAATATTTGGGGTCTGCGTATGATTAAGTTTTTTAAGAGGCAAATTAAAAAAGATTTTATATCGTTTCCTGTTACTGTATTGTTTTTGTATTTGGCTGGAAATGAGGATATTGAAAATTACGTTCTTATAAAATGTAATTTTGATTTTAAAATAATTTACATTGCCATGTGGATAGCAATGAAGTTGTAAAATGTAGGAAGTTCTGCCGTTTTTCCATAAGTTTATATTTACAAGATTTATGCGCAAAAATTGGGTTAGGTGTTTGGTGGATTGCCCAGTGACTCCGGAGCGCTCTTAATGGAGAATTATCCACGCCGTGGAAATTGTAGCTATTATGACTTCTTGCGTTTTTCTGCTCTATGTTGCTGCAAGTTAGGATGCGCTTGCTCGCTCACGTCGTTTTTATATGATCCAAGACACAGACTGACGTCGATTAACAACTTTACCTAAATTCTACAGCCATTGCTGCTAAATAAAACATTTTTTCTTCACTGATCCATTCAAATGGAAATCAATTCACCAACTCTTAGTATGTTATATGTATCAGGTATACTATTACATAAATGGTATTTGACCAAATTGGACGTTAAAATTTTTTATTACAACAACATTTAAACAAATATTTTTTATTTATTGTGAAAATTGGTAGCATTTTATTCATTATTTTTACTTTCTTACACCTAATATAAAAAACTATAGTACCTAATCGTGATTTTTTCGACCTCGATTTTGATTGATATATAAATTTTGAACCCTCCTGAAATCATACTTATGTCAATCGCAAATAAATCTTCTTTATTTTTTTCCAATTTCCTTTGATCATAGTAGGTATATTTAAATTCGGAATAATTTTTTTATACATTGTACTGATTCTGCGGTTGGATCCTTGTGAAACATTATTAAATATTTTAAATAAACAAAGAAAATTTGCTTTTAAATGTTTCAAAATTGTATTTTCACTCTACACGTGTTTCGGCTTTTTAGGCCCTTTTCAAGAGTACAGATGAGAGGTACTAAATTATAATTTGTGTTCCTTGCTTATATATTGAATGTTACATCTGGCAACTTATACTAATAAAAATGGTTTGAAAGATTTGGAATTTTTTTAGAAAAGTTAAATTACTTTATCTAAAATGTGGTGAACTGCGAATATTTGTTGTTCATTTGTAATCGTTTTTTTATTTTTGGAAGCTTTCTTAATTTCTAATATTTCTAGTAAGTTTAATTTTTTACTTTTCTTTTCGGAATGAAGTAATTCTACATTATCCATATTCATAAAGTGATTGTTTTCTATACAGTGTGTTGACATGCCGGTGCTATATACGTTGTTTACAATAGACTTTTTATGCTGTTCAAGTCGCTTTTTTTATGTTACGTCCGGTCTGGCCAATGTATATAGCATCGCAGTCACTACATTTTAGTTCATACACTCCTGTCTTTTGTAGTTTTTCTGTTTTATCCTTATTGTTTATTAACATTTTTCCTAGACTATTCTTATTTACAGATATTGTTTTGCAACCTAATTTACTTAATTTATTGTTGACTTTATCACTAATTCCAGGTCTATAATTAATACATTTATGAATGATATTGGCGTCTTGTACAGAACCAGCATAAAACTCCTTATACATATTTTTTATCATCAAATATTGTTATTCGATCTATAGACGCTACTAAATCAATTTCTTTTTTAAATACAAGATATTTCAGGGGGTACTGATAAAACTAGGACACTGCATGTTTTTCTCCATCATTAGCACGCACAGGCTTGTTTAAAAATGTAATTAAAAACCTTATTACAACCCATAAAATCCTTATAATCTCTACAATCTCATTACGACAGTTTGCGAGCTCCACCCAGTATGCATTATACCAATACGTATATGATGGTCATCAGGAGATAATTTAAGGCATATAAAAATAAAATTACTCAAACTGTTCCCCATCTGTCCATCGTAGCACGTGTTTCCGGTATCTAGAGTGCCTTTATGGCAGGTGTTGGCTTTTGTTTTTATTTTTTTAAACAGGCGCGTGGCACCACGATATAATTTATGTGATTAAATTTTGGTTGGCCAGCATGCCAGATGCTGCCGTGTGATTGGCTGTCAGCGTCAAGAAACGAGGACAGCTGTGAATTTTTGTACACAATCTGTAAATCGAGTTTTGTTATTACCTGGTAGAGAAAAGGATGTGTTGATTTCGTCAAAGGTAAAAAATCCGTGGGGATCCGGAGATTTCGGCGATAGGTAGTTTGTAGGCTTTAGTATAAGTGAACGAGAATGCATTTTGTATTTCACAGCAGCTGCGGTGAAATTCATTATTTTTTTTGTTGTGTTTCATCTCAGCCTGTATATGCATTTGTGGTTTCTTATGTTAAAATTTTATTGGGAATATTAATTTATGTGTACGAATTACTGAAAACAAATAATGTTTGATGTTAATGATCTCATTTTGTTATGTTATGGAATTTTGAACTCTTCATCACAGACTGGATGTGATTGGCAATCGCAGGACCGGCTTATGCGTATGGCTATTTTACAAAATACTAGTTAAGTGTATAATTATAAATGTAGAGGACCATGAACAGGAATCATTTTTCTACATTTGTATATTAGTATAATCAGAAAAGGACATAATACTAATTTGAATAAGAACCTCGACACCTAATATCAATTAAGAAATTTCTTTGTCATTTTTACAGAACATTTACTTCAATTTAACAAAAAGTTGAATCAATTTTCAATGATAAACAATCTGTTGAATACTTGACAACATCGGATGTCACCCAAGGATCCATCTTTGAACCACTTTTATTCATAATTTTTATAAATGACATTGTAAATGTTTTTGACGTAAATTGTCTCCTTTATGCTGAAGATTTAAAGATTTATTCAGTTGTCAACGATTTTAGTGATTGTCTCTATTCTTCAGGGTAATTTAGATAATATGTACGTCTGACGTCAAGAAAATAAATTGACCTTAAATGCTAACAAATGTAATATCATGCCATTATCAACGAAGTCAATCAGCCATATTCTGTAATTTATTGGAATTAAATCAATATTGACATTTAGACATATAAATGATATCTGACAGAAATTTCAATAAACATGGTCGTTTGCTATTCTGTGAAAAATAATACATTAAAATCAAATCAAGTTATTGGAATTAAATGAAGTGACCTTCAATGTAGTCCATATTTTCAATTGAAATTTTAAGTCAATATTGACATTTGTCAATTGAAATGTAGCAAGTACTGAGAGTTTTTGTTTAAGACTTGCCAGGAATATTAAGTTTCGAACTATTTGGTGAAACTTGTCTGTTTCAAAAATAATGGAGTTAATAAGTTATATTAGATGTGTTGGAGGAACAAATACCAATAGGGGCTAATAAAAAAAGTGGGCAACTACATATCAACTAAAATAAAGATATCTGAATATGTCATTACGTGACCATCCAGAGGAGGTCACGATCACAGTAGTGTGGAGTATACAAAAACCAAAAACCTTATACCTATTTATTTGTAGGGTTGATTTTAATCGCGATAGGTGATTTTAAAGAGACAGCAGCAATCCCTTGATGATCCCAAATAAAATCTTTAAATTTAAAGAACTGTTTAGGATAAACAAAGAAATTTTCCATTGGTTGTTGACAGAAATAGGGCCTCATATGAGGGATGGTATGAAATCAAAGAGGCACTTTAGTTGTGCTGAAGGAGCTTTTTTCGGTGGCATCTAGAAACACATAATTAATTATTATAGTTAGTGTAGTATTATGAATAAAATAATCGTAAATACCTGTATTATAAATGTATTAATTAACATTTACAACATACATAAGTTCTTTGTTCTTAAGTTCTTTGTTCTTTACTAGAAACGAAACAAAATCACAATTCTAACCTTAAACCTGACAACCGGTGCGCGGCGTGAGGTAAAATAGTTCCAACTTCAAACAATTATAAAGTTAGATCTACGACAATAGATCAAATATAGTAACTTAGCAACGTTGCCGCTTATATTTATTGACTTAATAACAACATTGAAATATTTTAACATCTTCTAATCAATGTTGAAATATGATAGTTAGTGAATAGGAAAATTGTTTAATATTGAAATAGAAAATAATTTTTATTGACATAATTTCAATATTAACTTTAATTTCAATATTTTAGTGAATATGGCTGAATATATATTATTTTCGATTATAATCTTGATAACATCATTCTAAATTGTCCACCAACCTTTCGCGATCTTAGTGTTATTTTCGATAATAGACTTTCTGTTGAAACACACATAGACTCCATAGCTGGAAGGACGTACGAATTTATAGCTCGAAATTGTCGAGATTTAACCAACGTAAATATGATTAAATTACTAGAACCCTCACCCAAAAATAAGTTCCTATCAATATGGGTCCACTTTTGTTGACAGTTTTCTCATTTTTTCAGTTTTTTTCGAAATATCTCCAAAGCGACTTAGGAATTTGATTGAAATTTAGATTGTGAAGAGTGCTTAAAATCCTACATATTTTAGTATTAATATGGTGTGGATAGCTTCACCAGGGGCATGCGTACGGGCTTGCAATTTAATAATTTTGGTAAAAAAATATGTACGCCCCTGTCTTTGTACTTAAAAAAAGGTTCCTCTTGATACGTTTAAGAATTTATGTGAACCTTGTTACTTAACACAGAATCAAAATTGCAATTATCTTCTAAACGAAACCGAAATCTAAAAGAAATTAGTTTTCCCGAGTTCTAAATTAGATTGTACTTATTCAAATTAAAAAAAAAAAACATAAAAATCATCCAAGAAAAGTCGTTTATTTTCCTAAATTAATACACCTAATTGATCTATGCTTAGGGTTTGAAAATTCTTCTTTTGGAATTTTATTAACTAGAGAATGGGAAATAACTACTAATTCTATTATGTGATTGTCAAGTTTTCACATGTTCTGTTTTTCTTTCATCACATGCCCTACATACTTACGCCACTTCTCTACACTTACTTATGCCAAAGCCTCTTCAAGATAGTTCCGTCCATCTCTCAGTTTGAATACAGTATATTTTCTTGCCACATAACATCACTTGGACCAACACTAATTCTATCGGATTAAGTTCGCAATGATACGGTGGTAGTCAAAGTACAGTAATGACAGTATATTTATTTAAATTTACCTCAGAACACACTTGGTCGATTGCCATATTGAACCTTATGTTTCTCGATTAAAGGGCTTAGGTTCTGGACATATTATCACTTATGGGAAAACTTTTTTTTGACAGTAAAATGTGAAAATGTATCTATAAATGTTCTCCCTTGTTCGCGATAGCGATCTAGAATATGATGCACCAACTGGAAAAAATTCTGTACAATACGATGATATCACCATTGTCGCCGATAGTAGTAGCACGCACTTAAATCGAATTGAGCGGCCAATAGAGCTTAGTGTTTATCTTTTGTCTAATAAGCGTAACTATAAACGCTCTCGAAGAAAAAGATGATGATAAATTGCTTGGATTATTAAAAAAATAAAAAAAATTCGGTGATATGATTACAAGAGGGGACTGCTGTTCGTTGTGTTAGTATAGCCGAACTTAAAATAGAATTTAAAAAAATGATTCCGTCGCCAATTATCATCCATATCGTTTATCAATTACCGAAAGAGAAAAAAGTGCGCTTTATAATTGAGGAACTATTACAAAATAGTACGGGAAAGTAAATCACATGATTGCAACTGGTGTGTCCAGGGATAACGGACAATTTGAGAGATATGTAGCCACAGTTGTTAGTATGCTAACTATTGAAATTCGTAAAGTGTCAGAATTGACAAGCGCAGTTCCAAAAAAATTGTCAGATAATGGCGGTAAGTCATTCTGATACTTAGAATGGACTGTGTTGGCCGTGTTAGCTATCTGTCCTGTAAGAACTTATTGTCTATTTTGTTTATATGCTGGAAGGATATTGTTGAAATCCTATAGATTTTATTTTTATTAGTTGAAATGCTGGAAAGATATTGTTGAAATTCTAGGAGCATAGATTTTATTTTCATAGGAACATGTTTATATCAATTAACGCGAAATTTATTAAGAAAATGTCACAAAATAAAAAACTCAAAAGATTAATCGGTAGTACGTCAAAACAAAGTGTTTCTAAAAAAGTTCTCAGCATAGTAGAAAATCACTCCTCACAGTCGTTTGATAAAGAAGAAATTGATCTCATTAACAAGGGATTAAATTTTGCATTACCTGCCTCTGAAGGCATTTTAGATGAGGTTGTTTCAAGCGTTGAAAGTTCAATTCAATACCTTCCTGATTCCTCCAAAGGATTTGTCAGAGAAGCTTGCAGAAATCAAATCTCGACAAATATTGTTACTAAAGTTAATAAAAAGTCAAAATCTACAAAAGACAGAAAAATTATCAAACGGTTGCGTGAAAGAGATTGTTTTTATTTAAATGCTGATAAGGGTAATAAGGTCGTTATTTTAGATAAAGAGGACTATTATGAAAGGGTAGACAATCTGATTAGTAATGGTCCTTATAAAAAACTTTCTAGAAATCCATTATCAAAAATGGTTACTGAAGTAAGAAATGTACTTAAATCCTGCAATAACCTTATTAGGTACTCCAGCTTTAAATAGGAAGTTACATGTATCTAACCCAACTTTACCTAGATTGTACTGCTTGCCTAAGATACATAAACCAGGAAAGTCGGTACGTCCTATTGTTTCAGCAATCGGATCGCCGACTTACCACCTATCCAAATGGTTAACAGAAGAGTTCGAAAATTTACCTATTGCACCACCTAGTTTCTCTGTGATTAATTCTAACGATTTCATTAATGGTGAAAAATATTCAGTTGCAAGAAGGTGAAATTTTGATCTCCTTTGACGTTTGTTCATTATTTTCAGGTGTACCGATACCACAGATCTTGGACTACCTTGAGGATCTACTTGAATTAAACAATCTCAGTCAAGATGTAGTAAAAGAATATCTTAAACTCACTAAACTTTGCATGAAACAAAATTGTTTTTGATTCAACGATAATTTCTTCGAACAACATGAAGGAACAGCAATGGGTAACTTTTTGTCACCATTTATTGCGGGTCTCTTCATGAACAGATTCAAGATGGAAGCAAAAGAAGAATTCGAGTATTTCCCCAGGGTTTGGCTTAGGTATGTGGATGATATCTTTGCAGTGTTCGATACAAAAGTCGTTGATATTGATAACTTTGTATCTAAATTAAACAGTCGTCTCGCGTCAGTTAAATTCTCATATGAAATTGAATTAAACTCCGAACAACTACCATTTTTAAATGTATTAATAATTAGAAATAGTGAAAATAAGTTAGAATTTGACATATACAGAAAAGATACCAGTACTTTAAGATATATCCTTAGGGACTCTCACCATTGTGCTCAAAACAAAATGGTGAGTTTTAATTTTCTAGTCCATCGTCTATTAAACTTCCCCTCAATAAGGAGAGGTTTGAAAAAGAAAAGGCATTGATTAAGGATATAGCTGCGAGTAATGGATATTCTGTAAGTTTAATTGATAAAATAATTAGGAAACGAAAGTTTAAAGTGTCGCTTCGAAATTCCGCGACTTTTCAAAATGAAAGAGAAAATCCGAAATTTGTATCGATTCCATTTGATCTTTGATTCACCCGTGGTATTGGTAAGATTTTTAAAGATGTAAGTATGACAATGGTTCATTCATCGGGAAACAAACTACAACAACTTTTAGGCAATCCAAAAGTCAAAATCGAAACAAACGAAAAGTCAGGGATTTACGAAATTAGCTGTAAGGACTGTAATAAAAAATATGTAGGACAGATTAGACGATCAAATCAAACTAGATTCAAAGAGCACATGGCCCATCTCAAACATGGTAGAACAGATGCGTTTGAGAACAACCATGAAATAGATATTAGCAATTTAAGATTAATTAGGAATGTAACAAATACTAGACAGCTGGATGCATTTGAAAGCTTGGAAATCATAAAGTGTAAAAATAGTATGAATAGTGATAAAGGGCTAATCCCAAATAGCCCGCTTTATTGATTAGTGGGTCACGGTTCACCGAACGGTCACGGTCACGGTTCGTTAAACCGTGACAATAGTTTAGATATAAATAGGGTAGATTGTTAGCATAAGTTTAGTTTTAATCATCTCCAGATGATGCCAACTTGGTTGGCGAAACGCGCGTAGAAACCAATAAAAATTGGAAGGTGTTGTTGCAGTGTGATATTTGGTATTAGTTGTGAATTATTTTGAACTGTTTTTTTTCTACTTTTGTATAGTAAATTTGGATTTACATTAAATGTTTACTAAATTGGTTATCAGTTGTTCACTAATATTTATTTCTATTCAATACAAGGTTAAGTATTTCGAGAACGAAATACAGGTAAATTTGGCCGTGTTAGCAAAATACAAAATTTTGATGACTAGGAAAAAAATAGCTTGGGCCATGGTAGTCAAAAGCGGAGACAGCAGGAAAAAAGAAGGCGGCTGTCACTCCGGGCTGAATGTCAGATTCATCTTGAGTACCGAATTGCCTAGATCGTGATTTTACTTAGGTTGATTAATTTAAATATTATTTTATCATTTGATCCATAATCTAATATACATATAAAAATTGACACCAAAATTCACAATGTTAACTGAAATATCTTTAAATTGAAAAATTATATTAGAAAGCTGCACTATACGATAATAAACAACTTTATTACGCTCTTTACAACTATTAAGCAATTGACTTGACTTTACTTGACACTTTATTTTGTTTCATAAAACCCCAATATAAAGTTTATTTATGACGCACAATAAAAACTTACAAGTATATAGTAATATAATAAATAACGTATATTTTCATTTGGGGTACTCTCTTTTGTCCATGTTTTAAATAACAGTACATTCAGTTGAATTATATTAAAATCAACAAGTTATAAGGACTCAGGTGTCCACTAGTAAAATATATGATTCAATAAAAGAGGGCTGAGGTATTGTTTAATTATATTTCTAGGCCTCCCTTATCCAGTGGAGGCCTAGAACTATTATGGTTTGGCGCTAAATCAAAATAAAACTTTCGTGAAATACGATGCTTTGTAGAAAATGCAACCAACTTGGATATGATTCTTATTTTCAAAAATAAATAAAATGTTAAAAAGAAATTATAAAAAAAAATTTACTAAATAATAATAAATTAATTACCAATTATACTGAATGGATATGTGCTACTAAATATCTGATAAGGCTAGAACATAACTGAATATACAAAAATATCCTTAAGTGTAATCGTTTCGTTTTTTGAAAAAATCAACACAGTCTCCAAAACGAAGCAGTTAAGGACAAATCTTTATTTTAGTCTTTCATCTCAAAATAGGTTCAGGAATCATCGAAATTTTCTCGATGTACTTAAGAATCAACTTGGATCTCAGTGAATAGCTCGAAACGGATTCGTCAAAGAAAATTATCAGCACCAGTCATTCCACCATTCTTCTTTCCACCAATCGTAACACAACAAAATGAGTCTTCAAAGTGGTGACTTTTTTATCACGCTTCTACCATTCTACCGCTTCTATCTTTATTCATGCTTTTAAACAAACCACTAAGGCAAATCAAAATACAAATTTTGATTCTTCTTTTTACTTTCTTGTATCTAATATAAGGAAGTATGGCGATAGCAACCACAGTTTTTGAGATAAAGCTTTCAAATTTGGTACACGTGTTTTAAAGACCAAAGACAATGATAAATTCGGTGATTAGCACAATTGGCCTGCAGGTGGTCCACGGGATTCAATCTTTTTTGTATTTGACTGCAAAAATATATATTCATGATGAAAGATTATAAATCATGTCCACTGTATCAAGCCACTAAAATATATTTTCCAAGTACTTGAACAAAGCTGCCCCTGTTAAGCCCGGCTCTGCGTACCATGCTATAGTACGAGCATTCTGAATACTCTGTTGTTAAAAAAACATAAGGAAGTTATATCTCACATAACAATATGGTAAATTTATTTGCCCAAAATTTATTGTGGTTATAAAAAGTGGATCAACAAGTTGTGAAATTCATGGGAAAGAGTGTACGAAAATAAATTTATGTGAGGGGTGTATCTGAATGTTAAATAATAATAGAATTTATCATGAGGCATTGTAGTGTAGAACAGCAAGCTATTATTATTGCTTTACACTTTTTTAATATGTGATGAGTCGCTGCGTTATACAAAGGACAAACTACTCTGAACAATTAGTTACAGAAAATAATACAGTGTAGAACGAAATACAACGTGTTTCACGAGGAAAGGAAACTATTTCTGGAGGTCATTTTAAGCAAAAAAAGTTCATATGAACATGTGTTCTACTCTGAATGGTTTCGGCGAAATATCAGTTTTTATTTGAAAATTAAAGAAAACTTATCGGTGTCAACAATATCCATAATAATCGTCTTCATCAGAAGAAACATAATGAATGAAAGAAAGGTAACATTTTGGGTAAAAAAATTAAAAATTTTGTTTTGCATTTCTGGATGAATTAGGATGAAAAACATAACTTCAAGAAAAAAGTATATATGCATATTTAAAGCAGCAACAGTTTTTGAGAAAATGCCTTTAAATTTGGTACACATGTTCTAAAGGCCGAGTATATACTGGTATAATAAAGTTCTGGTCACATCAGATGTTTTTAAATAATAACCCAAGTATCAATATTAGTTTTAAAATGCTCTGTAAGATATCCTCAAAAATTATCTCTAATTGTAAGACTACTTATAAACGTTGATAGTCTGAAAGAACTCCATAAAACTGATTTAACTCCATAAAACTGAGTACAGGGGCCTACCTAGAAAAAGACCTACATGGCAACAACTGAGAATGAAAATTTTCAACAACGCTGTGTTTACTGTAAAATATGGGTTTGATAATTGTTAAAAATTTGTGGGCACCCTAAAAATACAAATTTTAAAAATTATATGGGCAATATTTTTTCTCGGGGGTCAAGTCGGAACATTCCCAATATGGCTGACCGTTATACATCTCTTGCCGCTAAAAATAATGGCGGCGGCAGTTCGTATAAACCTTATTAATCTTGTACAATTCTACTTCAGACATGTTTTGTCTAAAGTGCCTATTAAATTACTAATTGCTCTTTAAATATGCCGCTTTGTTCTTGTAGAAGTCTATATTAAGCCTCATTGCCCTTATCATATTGCTTGAAACTTGTAGACTTATCTTAAAACCCGTTTTAAGCCCCTTGAGCACATATCACAACCCCTTTAAAATCTATAGGATTTATGGTGCCCGGATAACATAACCTAAAAATTCAGTTTTTCACGACGCTGCACATGTCTGCTCTGCGCACTTCCCTCGGTTTTTATCCAGTGCGTTAGTTTCATTATAGTCGAGCCGGTGTAAGATTGCATCTTTCTTCAAAGAGACAAAATCATAAATAATTTTATTCCTTTCAATTTTCAGCAGACTAATTATTGTGCATAGGTATACACAAAGGCGACTTATTTACGACTATTTTGTTGGATGATTGTAGCGTAAGATTGGTGAACAGTGAATCTCAAACAGTAAATGAATATTTTGTGCTTTTATTTTGAAATTCATTCAACCATTTATTTCGTGTTTTCTATTATTCCTAAAATTAACATTACAGATTAGAATCATATGTAACGGCATGAGTAAAATGAGCTATTTTTAACTAGAAAAGATTTTGTCCAGGTAAAATATTGCGTTCCTGATATATAAAATCTATTTACGTAAACTGGATAAGTCCTAAAAGTTCTAAGAAAATAATATATTCTTGCTGAAAAACATAAATAAATTCTTCATTTTACGTTTTCCTTAACTTACAGTCATGGTAGCCGAGTGGATAAAGCGTTTATAGCTATTTACTCGGTACCGAATATCGATGGTTCGAATCCATCCCGGAGCAATAAATTTTATTTGTAATTTGCTTCGGATTATGATGGGAGTGAACTGTCGATGCCCTAGACGTAGTTCGGATTCCACAATATATTGTAGGGTCTCGTCTCTCTTTACTCAACACAAAATCCTAGGATTTTCTAGGAGTTACTTCGGTGACTTAAGAGGCGGTTAAGAAAACATTTAAGTGTAGCGGAAGTGGTAACATATTCTAAAACCGTGAATTTGTTTATTCGAAAATATTCGATATTAAAACAATCATGAATAAATCGAAAGGAAAACATTTAACTCGAGACTCGACTCGAGATGAACGGCAGTTTATACTGATGGTGGAGAATTATTTCACCCTTGAAAAAGGAAATGATGGACCCTTGATTCCTGTTCGACCTGTACAACAGCGAACATTTGACCTGCGTGAAATTTAGGAACTTGTATTATACTGTTTGAGGATCGCTGACAAGTGAACCGAATATTTTTGTTTATGGCTTTGACTCTTTAAGACGAAAGTTGCAATCTTACAGCGGCTCAATTATAGTGCTATTTTAAAATATTATATTCTGGAAAAAGGGAACCAAACTCTTTTATGTTTAAAATTGATTTAGTAGAGATTTTTGTCTGCTTCATAAAAACTCTAATAAATAGTTGGCTTTATAAAGGTTCGACCTGAAACTTGGTGTACACAAAGCATTTTAGATTTATAACCGGGCATTAACAATTACCGCAAGATATTAAGCAATTATAAAACCGCAACACGTCCTAAATATATAACATTCAATACTCCTAACTTGGACTTAACAGGTATAAAATTTGCTTGAAGACTTGGCAAATGCCTTGATAAGTCAGTCATAGGCCAATAAAGACTAAAAGTTAATTTAGTTTTGATACAACTTCTTGAAGACTTTTTTAAAAATTTCTTTAAGACAAAACTCTTTAAGTGCACTTGTTACAGGATTATTCATTATAAATTACCCATCCTTTATCATCGTTATTATTGCCTATAGAAAAAATAGTTTTAAATAAAAGTTGTGTGGTTATGACTGAATTTTGTTAAAATGCTATCAAAAGTATAGTAGCATGCAGATTTCAGGGGATACAAAAAAATTATATATTTTTGTGTATCCCCTGGGATACCCTGTATATTTCTAAATTTTTGGAATGATCCTTTGTTCCTGATTTCAAAAATATACCATATAGCATTTTTGAGTTATTAAAGGTCGAATATCTTAGTTAAACTAGTTATTCTAAATATGGAAAAGTTAACATTATTAAAGTGAGCTATGAAAATGACAACTATTATGTTTGATAAATGACATTTCTTTAACGAAATAATCAAAATGGTTTACAGTGCGGAAGAAAAACTCCAAATATTTACTTGTTATATACAAAATAACAAAAATAAACGTGCAGCAAAAAGAGCATATAGGGTGTTGTATCCAAATAGTCCTACACCATCAGAAAATACGTTCAAAAATATTTACCGAAAGGTGAATAATACTTCCAGTTCTAGTAGAAGAAAGCGTGTAGTTCAAGCAAACCAGGAAGAAGAGCTAGATATACTGCTTCATTTCGAAGGAAAGCCCATTCATATTTATTCGCGAATAGACTTCTTTGAAACATTGTGTTATTTTTTAGAAAATTCTGATTGTAGTATAAATAATGCAATCGATCAATTAGGTAAAAGTTATTTCAAAATTCAACGTACGTTAAAAAATAACAGCTACAGACCATATAAAATTTTACCTGTACAAGTTTTAACAGAGGCTCATAAAAGGAAAAGGCTGGACTTTTGCCGCCAGATGAATCAAAAGTTGGATGAAGATCCCGATTTTTTTACTAAAATATTATGGACAGATGAATCATCGTTTTCCACGGCAGGAGTTTTTAATAGGTAAAATTAAAGGTGGTGGGAAAACAAGCATAACAGAAAAAGATTGGTAAAACAAATAAAAAAATCAGGAAGAAAAACTGTTTGCGTTTGGTGTGGAATTTTCAGAAACAAAATTATTGGGTCTATGTTTTATGCTTTTACTTTACTTGGAGTTATCTATCTGAAAATAATTATCCCAGAAGCAGAAAATGTTCTTTTGCAGAATTTTCTAGAAGTTAAACTTGATGATATGATTTGGATGCAGGATGGGGCAACTCCGCATAGTGTCCTACCCGTTTGAAATCATTTGAATAATGTATTCCCAATATGGATAGGAAATAAGGGACCTATTAAGTGGACACCTAACAGTCCGGATTTGACCCCTATGGATTATTTTTTTTGGGGATTTCTAAAAGATGTTGTCAATAATAATAATAATAGTATTCAGGTCATTAAAGACAGGATTTGATTTGAAATGAACAATCTGAATGTAAATAATGAAGCCATTTCCAGTGCAATTATAAATATAATAATTATATGTTTCTTAACCATGAAATTGATTGTAGGTTGAGGATTACTCTTCTGTTTTCTTGAGAGTTATGGTTGTTAAAGGTTATTAGAGAAAAAGATATTATTTTACGTTTCGGAGAAGATTTTCTTCATCTTCAGAAAATTTATTAAAATACAAAATACATGTTATCTGTAAAAATAGGATAATTAAAGGAAAATTTTTATTTTTTATTACAAAACTTACCCAAAAAGTTTTTATATAATTATAATAGTTCCAGCTTTATTTTAAAATGACAATGCATGGTTATCCAGTAGATTATTACTTTTATTTCGTTTTTTCTGATATTGGTACTTTTCTTCCAGTAAAATTAACAATTATTTCGAAATCATTACAAAGTTTGAATGCGTTTATAATAATGGCAGTACTCATCTATACACAATATTAATAACCAACACCAAACTAATAACAGTTCTCTAGAGATCTCTACTATTTTTCAATAAAATTAACTACTTTAATAAAACGTCTATTTCACACAACCATAATATTCAAATATAAAAAACAAACAAAATGGTGAGTACTGCCATTACTATAAACGCATTCAAACTATGTAAAGATTTCGAAATTGTTAATTTTACTGGAAGAAAATATACCAATATCAGAAAAAACGAAATAAAAGTAATAATCTACTGGATAACCATGCATTGTCATTTTAAAATAAAGCTGGAACTATTATAATTATATAAAAACTTTTTGGGTAAGTTTTGTAAAAAATAAAAATTTTCCTTTAATTATCCTATTTTTACACATATTATGTATTTTGTATTTTAATAAATTTTCTGAGGATGGAGAAGATCTTCTCCGAAACGTAAAATAACATTGATGAATTGATAATAATGGTGGACACATCAAACATCTTTTATGAGTTATCATTTATTTATATTTAAATTTTCTAAATAAATCTTTGTTATCTATTTTGTACAAATATTTGGTTTTTTTCTTCCTCACTGTTAACCATTTTGATTATTTCATTAAAGAAATATCACATCAAACATAATAGTCGTAGGGGTAACATATCGTATATTTTTGAAATCAGGAACAAAGGATCATTCCAAAAATTTAATAATATACAGGGTATCCCATTTAAAAAAAAAATTGTATTTCCTCAAATCTGCACGCTACTGTACTTTTGATAGCATTTCAACAAAATACAGTCATAGCCACACAACTTTTATTTAAAACTTTTTTTTTCTATAGGCAATAATAACGACGATAAGGGGTGGGTAATTTATAATGAATAACCCTGTACATAATAAATCTGGCATAAATCACTAGTTTATGAGCTGGCCACTATAAAGTAATGAAAAATCCTAAATAAATCTAAAAGTCTAAAGCAATTATTAAATTTTTTTCATACGTTGTCTATTTGAAGAAACAAGTTCTCTTTAAGTAATAGATATAAGCATGTCTTTTGTCTTTTATATATCAATGTTGAGGCTTGAATTTGGAATGCACTATACACACTTTCTAATTTAACATACAAGTTGATTTGACAACTTTTAATAGTATATTCCTAAATTTTTGCTCGCTAGTCGTTTTGATATTGATTTATTTAGATGGCAAAATTATAGCAACCCCTTCGAGCAAACTATTAACTTTTCCATTAGATGAAGTATTAACCGGCAATAACTCGATTATTCTATCAATTTCTATATTTAAAGTGATGGAACGGGGTTAATAGCGTAGGGTGCATAGTCAGAAGAGGCATAAGGGTGGTTTGGCATTACTCACCCTTTTATATTTGCATATAAATTATTTTATGATTAGTGTTATTTATACGAGTTGTTAAAACTTTTGATGAGTCTTGGTTTATCAGTGCATTAACTTGTTATTGTATACAGAAATTACGATTTATTTGAGGAATTGATGAAAATGTCTACAGAGGTGTTGGGGATTGTAGAAATCTTTTAGACTTGAGGCAGTTCAAATAAGTATAAATACGAGCATCAACACAACACAATCAATAATTGATCAAATCTATTTTTGGAGTTTTGGACATTTCCAAAGAAATATTCGTCTAAAGATTACTAATAGTTATTTTTGATGCTAGATTGCGCAATGCCATTTTTGCATTCGAGAATGAAAGTTTTTTTTGCAAGTGATAACGAGCAAAAATATCATTCAAAAATGCAAAAGAATTCAATTGAGTATCAAACAACATTTTTTCGAAAACTGTATCCCACAGTTCAAAAATTGCTAAAAATGTGGAGAAAATTTTGACATTTACAATTAATTCATTTGACATATATGTCATCTACAACTTGCTAAGCATATTTTAATATGAAATATTCTTTGGCGCGTCAGTAACTATAGCAACGAAACAAACAAGCTTTATAATTTCATTGATTTTTGTAGATAGATGTAAACAACAAGTTTAGAAAAGCAAAGTTTTACTAAACGAATATAGCTTTTGAGTACGAGCGAGCACGGCGAGCGAGTAAGTTACTATATGAGTTTAGTAAAACTGAATCGCTTTTTGCAGAAATGAGTTAAGTACACAAAACTTACTTTGGAGAAAACTTAAAAAATCGTTCGCAATTTGGGGTTTTTTAAATTAAAGTTATGAATATTTTTTTATATAATATCTACAGACCAAGAAACATACATATGAACAGAAAATTCAGTTTTCTTCTTGGAATTAAGAAAAAAAGTGAAAATATTGACTTTTTGCATAAAAAAACTCTTTTTTTATTTATATTTTTTTATAATACAATACATTTAAAAAAAAAATTTATTTTCAAAAAATAATTTTATTTCTAATCCTCCCCTGCATAATCTGCATCTACAGTAGTTGTTGTAGGCCATGTCAATATGTCTTCAAAAAAAATGTGTGTTCTTGATTTCAAACTGAATACACTTCTCTATACCTGTCATTTTTTTAGATTTAATTGGCAATTTTCCAATAGGATAAGCTTGTTGTGCTGGTAAAGTTGGTAAGAAGTTTACAAAATTTCCAGTTTGTTTCATATCAAAAGTGTGGCGCTGAAGTCCATCAATGAATTCTAATGTTTGCACACGTCCAGTTTCTTCAGAATCGAATGTAAATTGGCAAAATTTACTTATAGCACAGAAGTTTCTATTCTGTGCTTATAGTAAATGCATATTTCTCATTTTTAGGTATATAGCGTGTTTCTCGGGAAATAACTTTTTTTTATAGAACCTTGGCCACCAGTTTTTGAAATCTAAAATCTCACAAGTCGAAATTTCTTTTACCATAAACTTGTGAACATTTGAGGAATTAGCTATGATCTCTGTTAACTGATGAACCGTAAAAATTCTATCTTCTTTCTTCAGTTTTCTTTTAATCATTGAGAAGTTTCAATCACATGGTAAAAACGAGTAGGTACCCTGTGATAGGAAAATATTGCACAATTTTTTTAAATTTCCCCGTATCAGTCATTGCAAGGAGCATTCTTATCAGTGCATAATTTTTATTCTGCCCCCAACAGTTATCGCTGTAGAGGTGAATTTCGGTAATACCATCTGAGTTTTCATTTATGTAATTAAGCAACAAAGAACAGACTTCATTAGGGGACTTCTTGGCTATACCTTCATGATAAATGTACATTGTGGCGGTATTTTTTTTAATATCGTGTATACAAAATGTATTGACAGTCAGCTCATTGTAATAAAATACATCTACTGGAGTCACGGGAAGTTGAATGTTTTGCATGAAATCGAAACATATACACAAAATATGTGGTTCATTACGTGCTGGGTTCGCTTCAGACTTAAGTTTAGAATAAAACTTGTTACTTCTCCTTTTATGTACCATAAGCTCTGCCTCAGCAATCTTTTTTGCATCTTTGTTAAGATTTGCATCTTTTAATTTAATGGTCAATCTTTCGCAAACAGCGCACACGTCTACTTGGGGTCGTCCAAAAGACAGTTTAAAATTTTCCATGAAAAACTTTTAGTACGTGGTGTATGAAACCTTTTCTCCAATAGAAAATTTTTCTTTAAAAAGCTGATGCATTTTTTTTACATTCAAATTTTTGTCCAAATACTTATATTGGCGTTCTGAATAATGACTCTCCTTAACAGAAAACGATTGAATATGTTCCCTCATAGCCACTCTGATTTGTTCAGGGAATGCATTGCCACTAACGTTTTGTCCCCTCATATCACGCGGCGACTGTCCCAAGACAGATAACTTTTTTATTCGTTCTAAGCGTTTTTTAGTAACCGACAATATCAATAAAAATGCCTTCAAACAAACTTTTACTTTATACCCAGCATTGACTAAAAGGTAATACTTGAATGAATGCAGTCGTTCTTTGCCATTCTCCTTTCTTTTACGATGTTTTGCAACCATACAAACATCAGTCATGCCCTGCAAAAACCCATCTTGCTCGTCTTTTGACTTTAGCCCATAAAACCTACTGAATATTGCTAACCGTTCTTCTTCGCCAATTTTGTTAAAACAGCCTTTTTTTATCTAAAATTTGTATGTCAGCCACATACCTAATGAAATCTAACCTAAAACTTACCGACAATCCTCACCAATGGATTTTTCTGCAATATCCGTACCTCTGTAGTTTTTATATACCTTGCCAGCTTTACGTGCTTCTCTGATAATATTCCTCTTATGTTTAGACGGATTTGCTCTTTTTCTTTTTTGTTCTTCATTCATTGTTAATAACGAATATTTTTTAAAGCAACACAATACTGAACAAATTAAACAAAATTGATATGTACTATTAAGTTTTAAACATAAATCGTAGACTTTAAACTTAGATATCTAACAAGCCAGATACGAAAATTAACTCCTTTCTGCATGAGACGATGTAAGGAAGTAAAGTGGAGGCATTTCGCGAGAAAACCCGATTTTACCCGAAAATGACTTAACTCGTTTCTGCAAAAAGCAATTCAACTGATTTTCTTACGAGGTTTGTTTACACTGTTTATTCGCATTCTGTGTTAGTAATTATAAGCAAATAATCATAGATATAAAAGCATTACAAAGTTAGAAATTTAAAAAATTTCATAGTAGTAGGTACTTGGATAGGATTTCCGTAACCTAGTAACCCGACACGGCTTTGTTTATTTACATAACAACAGTTAACATGTTTCATTTTTGTGTAAGTTACATACTGATAATAAAAATGAGTCTTGCTACTGAAAACAAGTTAGAAAATTGTTCTGAAGTCATTTTAAATGTCGCTCGAGAAGCGTCTTCGAGCTTACTTCCTTTAAAACCCAAGGAAAAATACGAGAAGATATATGAAATATTTTGTGATTGGAGGATGATAAAAAACGCACTAAGAACTGATGAAAGTGTAATGCTAGCGTATTTTTTTGAGAAGGCAAGCTATTTTTTATACATATTTTAGTGTTTTTCATACAATGTTTTCATTATTTTAAGCAACAGATCTTAAGGCTTCCAGTCTATGATCTACATATACCATGTTGAAAAATACTATACATTCTGAGTTGAACTACTACAGAGTGCGGTTGGTGTTAATAAATTCGTGAAATTAATTTAGTTTCCAAAAGAAAATATTTGAATTAATCGTGCTATCTAGTATTTTTATATAAAAACATTGTTTAGTGCACCCATAAGCATATTATAAATAAAATATGTCTGGTGGTGAATACGGTGAGGGCGGCCTACCGCCTGATATTAACTTACAGACAAATATAATCATACCCCAGGAAAGCATGGATCAGGAGCAGACCGGTGAGATCAGTCCTAATACTTTCTTACAAAAATGTAACGAAAACTCTGTCTCCAAAAGTCTTAACAATACAACAGGTGTATTAAATAATCTAATGCAAACCTTTGGAGGACAAAAAGCAACCATACTAAATGTCAATGAAAAAACGAATAGCATAGAACAACAAAAACATTACGACTTAAATACTCGCTACCGGTCCTCTGATAAAGGCCCGTTTTTTGTTTATATCGAATCTTTAGATAAAAATATTGGCAAATTGCATGCTATAAGAGTCGGTCATTATTTAAAACAAGATCCATGTTTAAAGTCGGCAATTGTTGATATTAAAAATTTAGGCAAAAATAAAATTAAAGTCGAATTTAAAACTTACAAATCAGCAAACGACATTATAACACATGTATGTATAAAAGAAAACAATTTTGTCGCATACATACCGAAATTTTACGTAGAACGTAGGGGTATAGTCAAGGGCGTAGATACGTACTTTAGCGAGGAATATCTATTAAACGAAATAAAATTAGAAAATCCTAATGCTGTGAATGTAAAACGTTTTACGCGGAAAATTGTACAGTCGGATGGCGTAGAAAAAATTGTACCTAGACAGCTCATTAGTGTGTCTTTTCTTGGTACAAGTCTCCCCAAACATGTAATCATTAATCAAGTAATTTTCGAGGTAGAAGCCTATATCTATCCCGTAATTATATGCAATAAATGCTTGCGATATGGGCACGTAATGCAAAATTGCAAGGGTAAATCACGCTGCAAAAATTGCGGTGAGACTCACGAAGAATCCGATAATTGTACTCTTATAAAATGCATTTATTGTAACTCTAACGAGCATATATCTTCTTCAAAAGAATGCTCTGAATACCAAAATCAAAGAAAATACAAAGAGACTATGGCCAAATTCAATGTGTCATTCAAAGAAGCAAAACAAATTAATAAATTTCCGGATTATTCAAAAATATTGACACAAAATAAATTTGACATTTTAGACGAGGTAAAAGATTTTCCGTCCTTGCCTAACAAAAGCACACATTTATTTGCTTCAAAGCCAAAAAACGTAGTGTCAAAGCATAATTTTATTAGTAAAAGTCAACCATTACATCACAAAAAAAGGAAAATAGATGAATTTCCTCAAAATTATACTAATAAGAGTAATAATGTTTCAATATTACCTAACCCTCATAGAGACGAATTTATTTCTTATAAAGAAAAATTAATAGACGGAATGGCTCTTTATATAAATGACTTGGTCAAACAAGTATTAAATACAGATTTACTTAATGTAACTGATTTACATAAAAATATCAAAGACAACGTAATTAGTTTAATTAATAATATATCAGATCCGTATCCTAGAGAAAATGGCTTATAAAAACACGGAATTAAAAATTTTACAGTGGAATGCTAGATCTATATTATCTAACAAACACAGTTTTCATAGTTTTTTGGTGACCGAAAATATTGATATTGCTCTTTTACAGGAAACATGGTTAAAACCTGAAATTAAAATTTCCTTTCCCGGGAATCATATCATTCGCAATGACAGACCTAATGGTAAGGGTGGAGTGGCAGTGTTAGTCGCTTCCCATTTAACATACCAAACATTAACCTTTGATAATTTAAATGGCACAAATCCAGAATTATGTGGAGTTAAAATTCTATTTAATAATAACTGGTTACACCTTTTAACAATTTATAGGCCACCTACGGTGTCTGTAAATGAGAGATTGTGGGTTAGCATTTTTTGAAAAATATTCATCGAATTTAATAGTGGGGGGAGACTTTGATGCCCACAATTGTTTATGGGGCTCAGTCAGTACTAATAAAGATGGCAAAGAGTTACTTAACGCCCTTGATGCGAGCAATCTAATAGTTTTAAACAATGGAGCTCCAACCAGGCTAGTGTCACCTAACATAGCTAAATCATGTGTAGATATTAGTATAGCATCACCTAATATAGCCCCACAGGTACAATGGGATGTAACGACAGACAATTTGGGCTCGGACCATTTTACAATCATTATGACATTAAATAATCATAGCATCAATAATACGGTTATTTATCCTGTTAGAAAATGGCGTCTAGACACTGCTGATTGGCAATTATTTACTAACACACTAGAAAGTTCGTTTATTAATGTACCCAAAAATAATGGCATAGAACAAAAACTTGAATACTTCACAGATTCTCTAAATAGTGCTTGTCAGATATCAATGAAACAAAGCAAACCATTTACTCCAAAAAAATCCAAGAAAGCAATTTGGTGGGACAATGAATGTGACTTAATGGTCGAAAAACGAAAGGAAATTCTTCGCAAATACAAACTGCAATCCAGTGAAATCAATTACATAGAGTGCAAAAAAATAATGGCACAGGCAAAGAGATTATTCAAAATAAAAGCTGCAGAACAATGGAAACAGTATTGTAACAGCCTAAACAAAAGTACACCTTTAAATAAAATTTGGAATAAAGTTAAATCACTAAAAAACATTAAAATTAAAAAAACTTTTATAACCGATGCGATTGCTGAAAATATTTTAAACCATTTAACCCCGCCACTGGCGGAGCAACAGTACGAGATAATAGATAATTATGATTCCAACCATTTTCTTACTAAGAAATTCAGCCTAGAAGAACTTAATACAGCTATAAAAAAATCTACAAATACGTCGCCTGGATTGGATCATGTATGTTATCCCATGCTGCAACATATGGGTACTTTGGCTAAAACATACTTATTGGGAATTTTCAATGATATATTA
Organism: Rhamnusium bicolor; assembly: GCA_029963845.1. Lineage (NCBI taxonomy): Eukaryota > Metazoa > Arthropoda > Insecta > Coleoptera > Cerambycidae > Rhamnusium > Rhamnusium bicolor. The sequence continues at coordinate 399,107 of JANEYF010005694.1, read as the reverse complement.
GTCTATTCTGATATACCTGAACCTCTTAAAAAGTCCGTGGTTACATTAATACCGAAACCAGGAAAGGACCTCGCAGATGGTGATTCGCACAGACCAATTACCCTCATGTCATGCATTACTAAGACACTTGAGCGCATGATCAAGTTTAGATTAGAATATTGGCTACTTAAAAATAATTTATTACCTGATAATCAGTATGGTTATAAACCTGGATCTGGTACTACTGAAGCTACTACTCATTTAGTGACAGATATTCAAAATTCCCTAACGGATAATCAATGCACTGCTGTTGTTTTCATTGATATTAAAAATGCATATAATAACATAGACTTGAAAATTCTCTCAGAAAAACTACAGGTTATAAACATACCTGGACGTATTGTAAAAATTATAATCAATTTATTTTCCTCACGGGAAGTATTTATTAGATATAATAGCTCTAAAACTGTTGGTCCTAGATTCACGTCTTTAGGTTTGCCTCAAGGGTCAGTATTAAGTCCTTTACTTTTTAACCTATACACAATGGATTTACATAATATTTTTTCACCAAATATAACTTGTATACAATATGCAGACGACTTTGCCTTATACTCATGTAAAAAAAATGAAATGGAGGCTGTTTCAGAATTAAAATACATTGTATATTGTTATAAAGAATGGTGTTTTACAAATGGTTTTACTATATCTTTGCAAAAATCGGCTGTAGTTTTTTTCACGCGCAAACGTTTAGACAGTAAAATAAACATAATCTTAAGCGGCCTAGCATTTCCGGTACAAAAATACTATAAATATTTAGGTATCTGGCTGGATTCCAAATTACTTTGGAGTAAACATGTTGATTATGTAGTTGGTAAAGCAGAAAAAGGGATTAATTTACTCAGACAAATATGTAACTGCTCCTGGGGTGCAAATCAAGATATAGCTCTACTATTTTACAAAGCTTACATTAGGTCAATTATTGACTATGGCTGTTTAATATATGGTTCTGCCAGCAACATACACTTAAAAAAATTAGATCGGGTACAATACAAAGCGATAAAAATTTGTTTAGGTTTGATGAAATCTTCTCCTAACGAGGCAGTTTTAGTCGAAAGCTTAGAGCCTCCCTTATGCTATAGACGTGAATATCTAGCTTGTAAATACATTCTTAAACAGAACACAAAAAACTCTAATATTTTTAAAAAAATTCACCAACTGTCTATAAATAATCTGTGTCAAACTTATTGGACAAAGAAAAACGATCCGCCTTTAGCTAGCGCATATATTCAATGTCAGGCACTTGACGTATTAAAGTTATCTGCAAAATCGGCAACATCGATCTATAGTACTCAATACGAAGCATTGTTTTTTAAAACAAAAATTTATTACCCTAAATATGAAGAAAACAACACCAAACAAATCTTCCAAGAATGTATCTCCCAAATACGTGCAGAATGCACCTTAATTTTTACTGATGGATCCAAAACTTCCAGAAAAGTAAGCGGTGCTTTTTATGTTCCATCACATAATTATCAATTTTCCTTCATCATGGATGATTTTCAAAATATTTTTTCTGCGGAAGCCGCTGCTATTTTGCATGCAATTAAGTGGTGCATCACGAATAAAATTAAGTACTCTGTCATAGCATCTGATTCGATGTCTGTGTTAAAAACTATTAGTAACTTCTCCACTCAACGTCAACATAACATTTTTATTATTAAAATTATGGAAGCCCTGTATACAGGATATCAACAAAATTGTGAAATTTATTTTGTGTGGGTTAAAGGCCACTCCGGTATAACTGGGAATGTTAAAGTTGACATCATAGCAAAAAAATACCTGTAGCGAAAACTGTTATCAAGAAAAAGATATTAACCCATCGGACTATCACGCTAAATTTAAGGAAAATATGCATAATAAATGGAACATACATTGGCAACAGTATGGCCAGATGTCAAATACTTTTTATTTTAAAATTCACTCAATCATCCCAAAATTTCACTGGTATCAGGAAATTAACGCAAGTAGAAAATTCATATCAACTATAAGCAGAATTAAGTTAAATCATGGAAGATTTCCCTCACACCTACATAAAATTGGAATATTAGATAATCCACTTTGTGTCTGTGGAAAGGTAGCAGACTTGCCTCATATACTCTTCAATTGTCCTAGAACGTCCAACGAATCTAAATGTCTCACTTCAGAACTATTTAAAAATGATTTTGTTGCCCCTTTTTGGTTGCCTTATTTATTATATGCAGCCGATGCATCTCTTTTAAGACAGATTTATGAATATTTTTTAAAAATACACCTGGAAATATAAATCAGTACTTGCATAATATACACAATTGTGCATGTATTATTAATGAAATCAAGGTATGTTAAATAATCATCTCCTTCTGTCAGACCTAATGTATGTTTACCCATCTTTCCGTAGTCTAACATTGTATTGTCTTGCAAAAATGCCCTGAACGACTCCTGGGCGAGAAGCGTGTAAACCATGTACAATCCTTTACTCTGTCACCCACACTTGCTAGAAGGTAAACTGGCAAATACATGTGTGCATACATGTGTGTAGATGTGTGTGTAACTGCGCGTATATATGTATATAATAACTTGTTATTTGTTACTTATACGAAGAAAATAAAGGAGTTTTATCAATTTCGTGCTACCAAGAAATTCGTGGCTAAAACACTTTGTATGTAAAGCCAAAATGCAAAAAAAAAAAAAAAAAATACTATACAAATAAACGAAAATGTGGATATATCACAATACAAAAAGCTACTTGCTATTTTAAAATGTCAAAATGACACATACGAAGCAAAGAAATCAAAGTTTTGACTATGGAAAACGTTATTATGTTTTTAAAAGCGGCTCCAGACGATAAGTTCTTATTAATGAAGGTGGTACTAATATTTGATTTAAATGGAGCATGTCGGCGTGCAGAATTGTGCAGCTTAACTGTAAAACATATAGAAGACACGGGGAAAATTTTGGTTATAACTTTACATGATACCAAAACCAAAAAGAAACGTGTATTTATCGTAGAATCAGAGTGCAACAGATATGAAATTTATCATAAGTATTCACGATTGGGACCCAAGCAAGTGAAACACAATAGACTTTTCATTGACTATAATCATGGTAAGTGCACAATACAATCATCAACAGTTTTGCGAAAATTCCCCAAAAAGTTGCAGAATACTTAAATCTCCCAGATGCATTCTAGTGCAGTAAAAATAAATTATGACCTGGGCAAAATTGCAACGCAAATGATTCTTTTTGCATTATACTGTGTGAAGTGTCTTCTTTAACATATTCAAAATCCCCATTAATGCCGGCTCAGGAAGTCAGTGAAAATCCAAGATGGCGGCTGAATTTTTTTTTTATTTGCAACAGCGGGAGAAGGTGATACAAGTTATGTGCTCGATGGAGCGTCCTTACTGCATCGCCTGCCATGGCATAATGACAGTACATTCAAGGATATAGCAAGATGTTATGCGTCGTTTGTGACAGCTAATTATGGGCAAGCAACTGTAGTTTTTGATGGTTATACATCAGAATACACAATAAAAGACATGACCCATAATCGCCGAACAAATACAATTTTCCCCTTCGTGAACTTCACACCAGATATGACATTCACAGGAAGTAAGGAAATGTTTCTCACTAATAAGGGAAACAAGCAGAAAATAATTACTCTAATCGCTGAAGAAATACGACAACAGGGATGTTCAGTAATTTATGCAGTTGATGTTATTGATGTTGACATTGTTAAAACTGCAGTGGAATCTTCAAAAATTAAAAATACAACAGTGATAGGAGAAGACACTGACGTATTGGTATTGCTGATTTATTGGTGTAATCAAGCATACCACAAGCTGTCTTTCAGAAGTGATAAAAAACCTTCCAAACAGAATAATATTTATGATATCAATGCCATTAGATATTCGCTCGGAAATGACTTAGCGAACAGTCTATTCTTTATACATTCGTATACAGGATGTGACAGCACCTCCAGGTTGAAGAATTTGGAAAGAAGATAATGGTATGTATTTTTGGTGGAAATCCAGATGATACACTAAATACACTTAGGTATAGAACTATTATTGATAAAGTATCGAAGGCAAAATGTTTCGTTCAGCCGCAGAACCTTCCCCCAACGGAATCAGCTGTCAAGTACCATAGCCTACGTGCATATTTTCAAATTTGTATATGGAAGCAAATGCAAGAAGGCTTGAACCCAACAGAGTGGGGATGGAGTATACATGATAATATGTATGTCATTGTATGTACCGAAAAAAATGGATTTGCCACCAGCACCTGAAAGTATATTACGCATAGTAAGATGTAACTGCAAAACCGGCTGTGCTGCCATGAAATGTAGTTGCCGAAAGAATGGTTTGGAATGTACCAGTTCATGTGGTCCGTGTCAAGAAACAAATTGTGAAAATAGTCCGCAGCGAATAGAAGATGAAGAAATGGAAAGTAGAGATGAAGATTATGATGAATTGTGAAAAAACAGCCAAATCATTTTAATTTTTGTTCAATAAAGGAAAATAACCCATACTTTGAAATAATGGTTTTTTGTTCTTGTAAGTCTAATGTGTAATAAAGTTTTCTCTAATGTATAATAGGCAATTTGAGTGATTCAATACCTATCTTACCTATTTAATACCTATTTTATGCTTTTATCTTTGTATTTTAAACATTTTTGCCAAGTTACTCCTTATAAATACAAAGTTATACACAGTTATAAATTTTGTAATGAAAAATACAAAATTCAGCCGCCATCTTGGATTTTGACTGATTTCCTGCGCCGGGATTAATGGGGATTTTGAACATGTTAAAATAGACACTTTTCACAATAGAATACAAAAATAATCATTTGTGTTGCAATTTTGCCCAGGTCAAGGGAATTTTTACACCATATTGACTGCACCATTCAGTTATACTGGCCATTGCATGAGGAGGACGTGTGCTACCTACCTCGCTGACAGTAGAGCTCACATTCAAACACTTAAAAGGCATGGAGGATGGCTGTCAATTAGTGTGGCTGAAGGGTATATCGAGGAAAGCATCGCCAATAAGTTGAAAATTTCAAAAAGTATATTTCATCAGTAAGAACTAGTGGCACCTCAGGATCATTCAGGGATGCAGATGGAGAATAATAATAGTTTTCAGAAAGAACAAATAGAACTGAATACATTTGGTGTTGTTAAGTTTTCAAATTTGACTAATTGTACTTTTAATATATATATTATATAACAATGTTTCCAATATTTAAATAAACAATTTTCTGTCAAACTGTGTTTTATTAAAAGTGACATTACTATATATTAAAGTGACACTTTAATAAACTATTTTGATTTTAGTAAAATAGCACATTATCAGTCAAAATGCGAAAAAAAGTCTTTTATATTCTTTGATGTTCTGTAGACAAAAAAAATATCATTTTGACATTTAATAAGTATCATGTAAAATTCAACTTTTAATAACAGTTTTCGAAAAAATCATTTTTTTGATATATGGACCGATCTTATAAAAAAAGACATTTTTTCCTCGACATTCTAAAAATGAGTTGAGTACAGTTACATACTTTTGACTAATGAGTCGAATTTCGACACTATCGACAAATTGTACTATTGCAGATCAATTGGTTGAGAAGTTCTTCATAAGGTTAGAGAGTAACTTTATTATTGTCTAACTAATGACTAGATTTGGCAAATCGGTCCGTAAGTCACAGGCGGTGCCAGGTAGCGGAATACCCAGATACGTAAGCAAGACTTGTTTACTATTTTAGCAAAGACTAACATTTGATTTTAGTCTATTGTTATGCCTCGTGGTGTGCACAACGTAATTTATTCCTATCAGTTGCATTGTTGATCATTTTATTTGTTATATTTTATTCTAGATATTAATTTAATAATAAAGTATGTCAGATCTGTCCAAGGGTAAAAAATGGCCATACGCTGATAAAGTGAATACATTTATCAGTGAATTCCCGGATTTATTCTACAAAGGTGCTGTAATAATTTGTAAGGTGTGCGAGATAGACCTGATGTGCTGGGACAAACGTGATTGTAAACGTCACGTAAATTCTATGCAACATAAAACTAAAAAAAATGATGCCTTCGACAACACAATTTATGTTCGATTTACTCTTAATACTGATTGCTTGTGATGTTCCGCTGCACATATTCAATAAACAACCATTTCGGGAGTTCTGGAATAAATACAATCTCAAGGTGACGTTAAGAAGCCGCACAACGTTGCGTAACAACTGTAAGCGAAGACATTGTAAATAAGATCAAATGTGTACTAAAAAATACACAGCTGTGGTTATGTGTTGACGAGACGACGGATTGTAAAAAAAAATCTATTTTAAAAGTTATAATACGTGTACTGGACCCTCTTAAACCGACATTTCCACTGTTACCAGCTAGCTAAAGACTAACTGAGTGTACTCGCCAAACAATTACGTGGGTGGTGCTGGAGACGTTAGAAAAATTTGACCTCAAAAGTCAAATGTTGACGTTTGTGAGCGATGGTGCCGCGACAATGCGTTTAATAGGCCGTTCTCTTTAAGAACACGGTTGTAGGTTGGTACATGTTACGTGTAAAGTGCATGCTTTACACCTTGTGGCAGAAACTATTCGACGAGGTTCTCCAGAGGTAGATTCATTAACAGCAAATACAAAGAAAGTGTTCGTCTTCGCGCATTTCATAGCAAATGTCCCAGTATTCCTGAACCACCACATCCAATTCTTACACGTTGGGAAATATGGTTGAAAGCAGCTTTTTATTATGCTGGATATTTACAACAAATAAAAGTTGTGTTACTACAATTAAATCCAGACGAGGCTGCACCTATTAAGGAAAGCCAGACAGAACTCGAAGATGTTTCTGTTGAAACAGCTTTAAAAACTATTCACTATAACTATAAAGGATCTATATGCCTAATAATGTAAGACGTGAATCTTACCGGCACACCGTGGCATTGCTATTTATAGTTTATATGGTCGCGACGAAATATTTGGTTATTGTAGATTGGAATATGGCTCGCAGAGATTCCAATTATATCTGCTGCATACGCGCGTATAATGTTTCCTACGTACATACGTCTATGACCAGCGTTAGATTTGCCACGCTTTAGAATAGGTAATAGTTTCCAAATTGCTCATCATTTTTATAATTTTAATATTTTTTAAAACTGGTGTGTTGAGATTATATAATCTCAACACACCAATATATTATATTCACTTATTTTATATTTTTTCTCAATTTATTTTAATATGTTTTTCTATAACTGTATGAAAATCTAAAAATGTTTCCACAATCAGAATTTTAATTCTGGAATTTCATTTTTAATTCCTTAATAAAGCCACCAATTTGATAATGAGGAAATTAATTAGTGCTGTATGTTTTTGGCACAGACCCTAAAGCAGTATTTGCAACTGATTAATTGAATAAATCAATGAAAATATGGTGATCCTACGATATACTGATAATCAGGAGATGCTAGTAAATACGGAATTATTAACTAAACTCAATTACTTCTTTGACGTTTGTGATGAGAACGCAATATGTGCATCACCACTGTTTTGCCTCCCATATTTTGTAATAAAATAAAATATTAATATTAACTAGTTTTAGAGCCTATTACTACTGCATTCTGTAAAACATATATTTAGTTTAATTATAAAAATATCCCAATGTTATTTATAACTCTCAACAACTCTTGACGCTCCAGGCAATTTTTTTTTAAACATACAAAGGGAACCAAAACATAATTTTTTTGTATATTAGAGCTAAGACCATTAACACTTGTACAGATTTTATTTTTTAGAGTATTACGGGTATTTAACTTTGCCTAGCTAAAGAAAAAAATCATTGTTTCAGAAATAATTTAAAATTTCTCACCAGTGAAATGGTCCGTATTAAAAATGAAAATCATTAATAAATGATTTTTTTATCTAAGGAAGCGGGATAGGACAGGTTTCAGATTCTATAATATTTATTTTTTGCGATTTCTGTCAAATGTTTCCATTGATTGATGGCATGAAATCTACAAATTTATTTAAAAATTTATGTGAAATATAGCAGATATTTTTATCAAACTTCGATAAAAGCTACTACTTACCAATACTAAAGATGTGATCTTGTAATAAATATTTGCGAATAGAGGAAAGAAGAAAAAAGCAAAATATGTTTCGTATTTAATTTTAAACACCGAATCCAAATATCTCGTTTTCTCCTACCCAAATAAAATGCATTACATTAAGTGATACCGCTACGCTCTTCCATTATTTGAAATAAAACAAAATTTCAAGTAATTTTAAACAGGGAACATCTGTTCCAGGTGCAACTATTGCACAAACATCTCGCAAATCTGAACGTTGTCATACCTGGGACGTATACTTTACACCATTTTTGATTTATCACTACCTGAAAAATAATTTAACAATAGATTTACGAGGACAGGAATTCTTTTGTCGTTATTCATTCAAAATCTTCAAATTTAAACTATAACAATATGTTTGGGTACTTTTCTCCCCGCTACTTCTGGTATAATTAATAATAGGAGTTCTAGAATTCTGCTTTCCACAGAACCGTACTTAGGAACATATACATGCAGTGCGTCCATAAAGTAACGCATAAATTCATTATCAGGTAAATAAACAATATTATTGAAAATTCCCGAAACACGTCGATTTTTGATTTTAATTTACTGTTTTTTTCAAATAATAATTTAATATACAGGGTGATCTACCTTCGAGTAATGACGTCATCACCGGTTTTTTTTAAATGGAACATCACTTTTTTTCCCAATTTCCGGATGTCCCTTGCTGAGCTGATTCCAAAAATGTATCACAAGTTGCTTCAAATTGGTACAGGCTGGGCAATAAAATTACAAGTTATTTACAAATGAATAAACGTACTACAAAATTAAATGAAATTAAGGTATTGTGATACAACTACTTTGATAATCTATTAAAAAACACCCCAACCACATTTATTAGTGATCTTTGCCCCTCGACTATACCGTACTATTTTTATTGTTTGTAGGTATTTTTTGCCATTTGTTTTTTTAATTGACGTTAAGAACTGTCATAAAAAGTTCACTTCTGTATTGTTTACGCTTCAAAGTTGGTACGTTTACGTGAAATCTAAATCTAATTTATCATATTAAAACTGTTTTTTGAAAATGCTTTTAACTGAAAGGGAGAGGATTGAAATTTTAATGATGATTGGTGTTGGCGATAGGATGCAGATTCAACAAGAGATATGCAGATTATTCCATGAAATGTACCCAGTTCGTGAACCTATTTTACAATCTGTGGTAAGCAGAATAGAGCGAAAATACAGAGAATTAGGACATGTGAGGGATGCACCAAAGCAAGATAGACGTAAAGTTAATGAAAATATTCAACAAGACGTAATTTTGTCGGCAGTAGAAAATCCACATTGTACAGTGCGGGGAGTATCTAGGGATTTGAATATTGGAAAGTCTTCAGTGTCGAACATTTTTAAAAAGGTAAAATACCATCCTTATAAAGTACGTCTCATCCAAGAATTGGCTGAAGACGAATTTGACCGAAGAAATGAATTTTGCGAGTATATGATGGACCAAAATAATCGAAATAACAATTTCATTGCTAACGTTTTATTTTCCGACGAGGCAACGTTTTACTTGAACAGGCATGGATATAGGCAAAACACTCGTTATTGGTCTCAGCAAAATCCACACTGGATGCAAGAATACCATACGCAACGACCACAAAAGGTCAATGTGTGGGCTGGTATTGTGAGAAATACAATTGTTGGTCCATATTTTTCTGATGAAAATTTGACAGGAGCATTGTATCTGAATTTCTTACAAAATACATTAATTCCTGATTTGACCTGGCTTTTTCCTGATATTCAAATAGCCAATACTTTAGATAGCAGAATCTGGTTTCAACGGGATGGCGCACCGCCACATTTCGCTGCAGCTGTGCGCGAGTTTTTACACAGAACCTTTCCAGATCGGTGGATAGGAAGAAGAGGAACAGTGGAATGGCCCGCTAGATCACCTGATCTTAGTCCACTAGACTTCTTTTTATGGGGTTATTTACAGTCTAAAGTCTATACCAACAGACCTGGCAATATCCGTGAGCTGAAAACCGAATCAGGCAAGAAATGTTGAACATAACACCCGCTGTGCTACAAAATGTCAGAGACGAATGTATTGCCCGGTTAGGTCATTGTCTAGCGGTCAATGAAGAACAATTTGAACATTTATTTTAAATTGTCTTTTGTAAAAATACAGTAACGTATAACTTTCTAATTAAATATTTATAAACACCTTTTGTATTGTTGCCCACCCTGTAGCAATTTGAAGCAACTTGTGATACATTTTTGGAATCAGCTCTGCAAGGGACATCCGGAAATTGGGAAAAAAGTGGGGTGTTCTATTTAAAAAAACCGGTGATGCCGTCATTACTCGAAGGTAGGTCACCCTGTATATTAAATTATTATTTGGAAAAACAGTAAATTAAAATCAAAAATCGACATGTTTCAGGAATTTTCAATAAATGAATTTATGCGTTACTTTATGGACGCACTGTATATGCAGTTTGAGTAAAAGCGATTTTTAATAAAAAATCACCTTGTACGTCTATAACTTTCTCATCTTTTTTTTTATTCACCTTTAAAGCGGAGGTTTGTAGAAATTGGAAAAAATCTCAGATTGACTCGTTTAGATTAAGTTTTTGCTTTTTACATGGATATAAAGAAGTAGCATGGGTAATAAAAAATAAAAAAAAAACAAGAAATAACTAAAGCCTAAAATAATTTCGATTAACAAGAATAGTTTGAAGTGGTAGTAAGTATCAGAAAATGTGTTATTTAACTGAAGTTAATCATATAACAATCGCAATTATAATTGGATATGGAGATAGAACTAGAACAAAACATAGGTTTTTATTCTGCTATTCTTGCTATTCTTTCATGAAAAGTTTTCTGATTTACTCCGTATATCACAAGGAACAGTAAGGAAGATAGAAAAACAGTTCCGTGAGATCGGACATATGAGACATTTACCTGAAACAGAATATTCTGTTATTGATAAAGACATAAAATTAAATGTAATGTTGGAGGTAGAAGAAAATCCCACAATTTTTTCAAGGCAAATTACACGGAATAATGACGTAAGTCATACATTCATCATGAAGTTGTTTAGGGCAAATAAATTGCATCCTTACAAACTTCATCCAATACGTGAAGACGATTATGATCGAAGGGTGCAGGAAATTGGACCAGAATAAATTATATATACATAAGGTGTTATTTTCTGATAAATCATCAGATTTGCAGATACTGGTTCGGAGAAAAATCTCAAAACTGGAAAAAGTTAATGTCGGGCTGGCATATTATTTGGGGGTAACCTAATCGGAGCTACATGTTTTTTTCTCCAAACAGAGCTTAATCTTGATAAACTTATTGCCCAATCCAAAGAATCCAGATATACCAAATTTTTCTTTGTGGTTTCAGCAGGATGGGGACCACGTAACTTTATACTTCCTGTCTGAGAATATTTAGAGTATTATCGAATAGATGGATAGACAGGTGCTTCGGAAGGTCGTCTGTCATGAGCCCACTGGATCTATTTTTTGTTAGATCATCTAAAAAATGAAGTCTATCAAACAAAACCTGGAAGAGTTACAGGACGGAGTAACGGCCGGAATAAGATCCATTACTCAACAGTGTTCGAAAACGTCAGAAAAGAGTTTTACTGTGGGTTGTATTGCTGTATATTATTTATGTACAAAGTTTCATTCTAGGGTATAGGTACTACATAAGTAAATTATTTTTAAATAGCTATTGCTAGAATTCGTTAAAATCTCTGTATATTCTCGGTGTACTTTTAAAAATTTTAATATTTATTTCACAATAGCCCACAATCCGATATAATTTGCAATTAAGAGTACCTCATTTTATTACTAAATTGTCATCATTAATAAAAATCTGATGAACTAAAGTTTTTGAAAATTCTATAAACTCCATTGGTTTATTTATGATCTAAGAAAAGTTGCATGAATCAATGATTTCAGTTAATAGATCATGTAAATTAAATAATCTAACATATGTGTTTCCATTCTGAGTAAAAACACTTGGATATAGTTATCGAGAAAAAAATAATATGTTTCAACCCTACGTAATATTTAGACATTCCACAATTAAATCATATCTTGAGTCCTATGAATGGAATTCGTAAAAGTAGTTGGTCCATGAAGACATTGTCAAGCGACATTCCTATTTTGGTTATTTTACCCAACTACCCAGAATAAAAATTGCAAAAAGAATAGACTTTCTTTTACATGTGATCGTAAAAATGGTCGTGTTTTCAAAGAGAGGCATCTGAAAATAAATATAGATGTAATAGCTCAGGAGTAGAAGTTCACGTAACTGAGTGCGAATGAATAAAAAAGTAACTCACCCAGAATTTCGGATAAAACTACATAAACCGAGGTTCTCAACAATTTTGCACCAGATCCCATCATCTCTATCCTCATGTAGCTAAATTGACTCATTTTTCTGTTGTTTGGTGCACAAGGTGTTGAAAAGAAACAAGTTATTCCCTCACAAATTTCAAATTCTTCACCAACACTGAGTTTATTTTCTACATTAATGTTACATAACAGTGTGTCTCGCTTAAGAGTGTAACAGCTAAATAATTCTTTTGTTTTTTGTCCGATTTAAATCAAACTGATCTCAAAAGATAAAGGTCACCAAGGTCTATTTAAGACCACAAAATCACTTTCCATCTTTAAATGCAAGGCCATCTACGATGTTAAATTATATGAAAGAAATCAAAAAATCCTAGTAGGCATTTTTTAATCAAAAAATTTTATTAACAAAACTTGTTCGAAATCATTCAGAAAACCTGAATCCGAGGTTTAGTTAAATTCTAAAAAAATGAGGTTTTGATCAAAAAAATCATTTGGCATTTTAATAAAAATTATTTCTAAATTTGAAATATCAGATTGTTGTATGCAATTTCGATTGAAAATTTAGTTTGCAAAAAAATTAGGAAACATTCCGCATTTAAATTTCTCTCAAAGAAATATGGCCCAATTATTTGTTCATTCAGAATACCTCACCACACATTCACCTTTTCTGAATACTGGCGTCGACAGTTTACAACCCCATGAATGTTTTCAACGAACCAATTTCGAGTATTTTGAGAGTTAACATTAGTTGTAAATGTCGCTTGATCTGAGAATAAAATTGTTTAAAAAAATTAGAGTTGTTCAACAACTCTTCCTGACACCAAAAGCAATATTCCAGCCGCCTTTCTTCGTCTCCTTCTTCTAATGTGTTTAAGAAAACAGGCATGAAGGGACGTAATTTATTTCGACAGAAGCATCGCCAAATTGTGTCCTTGGGTACATTTAAAATTGTGGACATTCTCCTTAGGCTACACCTTGGATTTTCTCTCACAAACTGAAGAATTTCTGCATCTCTAACATGATCCCTCATACGTTGTTCTTGTTTATTGCACTGTGCCAGTTCTATTGAATAAATTATTAAATCGCCAAACTTTTATATGGTCTATTGGGGGTCGATCTGGATGCCGATTATTAAATTCTGTAGCAGCTTCCCTTGCTGTACGAGAATTATCACCAACTAATCTAACAATTTCCGCTTTTTCCACAACTGTAAGCATTTTAATTGAAATAAAATATGCTAGAATACAAAAAATCAGACAGAATGCCAACAAATTTACTTGACAACTAATCTGACATTTACAAACTTATCTTTTAGTAGAAACAAAGAGGTCAGAGCATGCTTATCTAAACGAGAAATTTGGGACTGGATTTTTTTATCAAGACCTCATTTTCTTTAGAATTCAACTAAACTTCGGGTACAGAGTTCCTCAATGATTTCGAACAAGTTTTGTTAATAAAGTTTTTTTGATTAGAAAATGCCTACCATGATTTTTTGATTTCTTTCATATAATTTAGCATCGTAGATGGCCTTGCATTTAAAGATGGAAAGTGATTTTGTGGTCTTAAATAGACCTTGGCCACCTCTATCTTTTGAGATCATTTTGATTTAAATCGGACAAAAAACAAAAGAATTATTACACTGTTATACTCTTAAGTGGGGCACACTGTATATAAGGATCTTGTAGACAAGGAATTATCCTAAAAAAATCCACTTGACTTTTTGCAATATGATCAACGGATTTTTTTTTATATTTTACTGTAACTTTTGAGTCTTTCGTGCTCAACGCTGAAATTGTATATGCTATAACATCAACAAAAACAATTTTAATAGCTGTATTGTACTCTCCAAAGTATAGATAAGTATACTAAGATTTTTTGGAATTCCAATGAATAATATGGATATTAAATTTTCGAGTAGATTGGGTCATAGAAAATATACAAGATTTTTCGCTCGAAAATCTGACTTTAAAGAGTATGTACAATCTAGAAACTGTTAACTTTCAGGAATAATTTTTATAATTAATTTTTTTTTTTTTTGGAGAATTTCATGTCCCACAAAATCTATACTCATTTTTGCCATATCAGGTTTAGTTTCAGAAATACTCAGCCGGAATCAGAATTCGCAATTTCTCGATGAAAAAAAAATCCTCACTAGTGTTCCCCAGATCTAAAGTTTTTCCTCGATTCCCGTTCTTTATAAAATTTACACGGCTTAAAAAAATTAATTTGATTGCCTGGATGTGGAGAAATACATACAATTGATTGATAATTAATATCAGCTAAGTATCGTGTAATACAAAGTTCGTAGCTGTGGAACTTTGTGAGACAAAGCCTTGTTGTTTAATTCGTATACATCCATGTACTTCGGGATAAACTGGGATGATTCCAGAGGATTACTTTGGTGGCTTTTAAAGCAGTTACCAAACATTTTCAGCTATTTGTTTAATTTATACGAATTTGTTTAATTGCACGTTAAATGTATAGATTAAAAGATTATACCCACAATTAATGCGTTAATAATATTTCACACCTCGATTCACACCGTTTGCTCCTCCTGTTTCATATGATTTAAAACTTGTTAACTATGTTTTATTTCTGTTTTGGTAAATTTTCGTGTTTTATAACAATAAATACAAATTCTTATTAAATGAATACGTTATTAAACTGTCTCTTAATCACTAAAATTTGCATCATTCTTAACATTTCATAGTTCATAAATTCTAACCAAATTTCTAAACGATACAAGTTTATTACACATTAAACGTGTACTAAAATAGATTTCCTTGAAGCACAAATATGTAAATGACATTTAAAAATCATTTCCTATTCACCTTCCTCTTAAATCTTGAAGTTTAAAAAAAAACATAAAATTTAAGAGAAATAGGTGTACTCGATATTAAAAGAAATCAAAGAAGGTTTAGTGCCATATTCCCCAAAAATAAACAATTATGCAGCTACGGACACGTGTTTCGGAGTTATTGCCCCTCATCAGCGTAGCGTAGCTAAGGAATTGGATCTACGATGGGATAGATCAGGAACAAGAACTAAAATAAGGCTGGAAAGTACAGTACACAGTACTCAATTAGTGTCTTCATGCTCCCATGTGCCACATTTGGGGCCTCGATGAGCACAGTCAACACACAGAGCTCTATGTGTACTGCTCATTTCCACCTGGCACATACAAATAAAACATGATAGATTTATTGGGGTTCAAAATAAAACAAAGAAGGTTTAGTGCCATATTCCCTAAAAAGAAACAATTATGCAGCTACGGATACGTGTTTCGAGTTATTGCCCCTCATCAGCGTATCGTAGCTAAGGAATTGGATCTACGATGGGATAGATCAGGAATAAGAACTAAAATTAGGCTATTCACCTTCCTCTTGAATCTTGAAGTTTAAAAAAAAAACATAAAATTTAAGAGAAATGTCTTGCTTTGTTAGCAAGGTGTACTCGACATTAAAGGAAATTTTGCATGTAATATGCATATTATGGTGGAAAATTAATTTTTAGGATCTTTGCCCGAAAATGGTGATGGTGGTTACCGACCCGGCTATTTGCGAGTCGTAGCATCTAAAGCCTCTGCATTTTGCTTTAACAATAATAAATTCTTGAATCAACAATAAAATATATCTGCATATGTATCCTCGTTATGCATTTCTAAGATAACAGAAATAAACTACCGCTAGATGATTTCAAAACTTCTGGTTTCAAGTCGCTGACTTACCATAGCTTAGATTTACTGGAACTTAGACTGGTTATTGTGGGGAATCGCATGTTCTGTGCTGAAGGCCAACAACCAAGAACCGATTGTTGGATGGCCTAATGTGCCCAACCCACAAGAAAGTTTCCTGGAAGCTTATTGTAATCTTTGCGCTTCTGCATTTCCCGAAATCCTGTTAAAAAGTCAATCGAGATGCAAGTGTACTCTACTATTGACGGAAAATGATTTTGAGAAAAGAGTAAATTTTGCCGCTGAATTTTATGAAGAAAATAGACATGGTAAATTACATTTTATTGACCGACGAATCTCATATTGGTAGTGGTAATCCTAACCGTAAAATTGCACACTAGTAGTCTGATGAAAATCCTAACTGGAAAGTAGAAACTCAAAATCAAGTCTATTTTGGTGTTGGCATTGTGGAAAGTTACATAACTAGTCTATATTAAAAAAAAATGTGACCAGACAAACATGTTTAATTTTTTTTTGCAAAATGGTTTAGTCCCATTGTAAGCAAATTTTTTTCACAACCAAATTGTCATAAATTTATGGTTGTAACAAGATAGGGTACTATTTCATAATGCAGGCATTATCCAAAATTATTTGAATCAAAATATCAGAGATCGCTAAATTGAAATCCATGATCCCTTAATGTGGCCAACTCCTTTTTTTGGGTAGGTACTTAACAAAAATTAGTACATATATCAACGCAAGCCAGCAGATCTGGAAGAACTAAAGACGAATATCCATGTGGACCATGCGACTTAATAAGAGATAGTGACATATTAAGAAAATTTGCACGTACAACTAATGATGATGATGTTCTGATTCTTGACTAAAACTAGTTTTTAGTAAGCTTTTATAAATATTTTATATTCCTTCTTCTCCTGTTCTAACATAAATTCTGAGCGTTATGTCATCAAATTTTCGAAATAAAACGTCATAGCTTCCAAACGACTGGAGATGAAAAAAATGTTATTAACATTATTTGCTTGCAAAAATATATTCTTTCAAATACAGGAAAAATAAACGGTCTTTCTGAGAAAACAGTAGTAATTAGAGTCGCGATGCCAGAATCGTTTTGAAAAATCTGTCACTTTAATAAATAAGTAATAGATAATAGATAAGTATATAATCACTATCACTAATCAGTGCATTCTGAATTTCTTAAATATCCTCAACTATTTCGGAGGAAAAGACTTGGTAAATCGAGTTTGGCTCACCCTGTATAAGAAAAATTTTGAATTCAAATAATTTTAGATTATATTAACATTTTAAGTTGGCATTATTTTATTTGTATTTACTGAGTTTTGTTTCGCCATAGGTAACCGAGATAACTAAATTTGTATCTCTTCTATGACAATACATTTCTTTGTCTACAAACACGAGAAGTTTTTCCAAAATTGGATTATTTTTAACAAATACATAAATGCACTAAAATGTAAACAATAATTCCTGAAACATTAAGAACATTAAACTGACCTACCTAAGGCAAACTGATAAAACTGACACCCTCTCGACATCCCTTCAAACACTTAGTTTATTATGTACCCCTTACCGAAGTCCACCCCTGGCTACCATATTAGGCCACCAGGTACACGATTTTGGAACAAAGGGTCCTAAGTTGCCCTAAAGCCCATTGCCCCACCATGGTACCATAACAGTTGTTCAAGTCCACGTATATAGACCATCTTTACTGTTTGGTAGAGTCAGTTTATTCCAGTCGTTGCCGAAGGAAGTTGTGGCTCTGTTCAGTTTTTAGTGCCATCAGACTGACATTCAGTGTTATAGTGTACTCTAAATACAGTGTGTGTTGCAACCCAGTGCCTATTTTTGGATTTGGATTTATTATACGCGCTACCGGTAGTGTATGTTACATTTTTTTTTCTTTCAACAATCCAAGACATGCCAAAGAAATCGATCGTGATTGCTCTGACTGAATATTATTCAACATTTTTTATGTACCACCTTGATTGTACATTTCTGTTATAGGTTTAAAATATTTAAATATTTTTTGGTATTTACATACTTATCAGTCATATTAGTTTTTTTTTTTAATATAAAATAAGTAAAGCTACTTGACAGCGTAATTTTTACAGAGCGTGTTTTTGCAAGATTAAATAAAACAGTTAACTATACAATTATTTTTTTTTAAATAATCACTAATTCTCGGAAACATGAAAGTATCAAGTTTTTGATTTCTTTGGTATGATTTAGTCAAATTTACGAATCAATACGAACCTAAATACAAAAAAAGAATATCATAACTGCTTTAGACAATTTATTTGTTGGGGATTTTCTGTTTGTGGATTTGGTGAATCACTTCTAGCCAGAAAAATAATAAATTCTTAATTTTTTAAATAGAGATAACATACATAAAATGTTTCCTATTTATACAAACATAGAACGTAGTTTGTGTAAGAATATATGTAAACAAACCAGAATGGTTGAGTAATTTTACTTAAAATTTAAAAGTCGAGCAGACAATAATTAATTACTGTACTGTTTGTTGATTTTCGTTTACAATAATATTTGGCCAAACTAATTCTGGTTCATGAGACTCATGAACACTGCTTCTAATGTAGTAAAAAGTAAGATTTAACTTTGGTTATCCAAGACAAAGTAAATAAAAGCAGCTAGCGTATTTTCCTTGGTATTTTCTTATCAGTTTGATTGTTCCTGGCGAAAATTGGATTAGAATTCCAGTTCTTCGAATAATGTACCTAGTAAATAATGACAATACGAAATAATCTTAAACAACTAGATAACATTTAGGCCGTGCACCACGTTGGCCACCGTAAGGGAAAATAAGTTAACGTTTGTTCACGACAATTAATTACTGAAGCTAAAAAAAATATATTTCATGTGAATTCATATACTTTCAAGTGCCCTCTTTCAGAAAAAACATACCAAATAACTGGAAAATTTTAATTTTCAAAAATTTTTAATATTTATGAAAAAACTGCTCCCCACTTTTGGCCATCTGTTCCCCACATTTAGTCCCAAAATTCCCATACTTATGGTCAGTAGAATTACAGATTAGGTTTTAAAAACAACATAGTCTTCGATAGGTACATTTATAATGAAGGTCAATAAATAATAATTATTAGATATATTATATTATAAATAACATAATCTTCTTTCATCTTGTTCCAAAATCGGTTCGGGACACTGCCCTTCATTTTTACTGATGATTGGCAAGTCGTATTTTTGCTGGAAAATACTGAAATTTTTGTTTCTGTATTCTTCATTTTTGAAAAGTTTTCGACATTTTTTGACAAATAAAAAGAAATAATAATAAAGTGGATTTGGGAGTTCGACCAGTAGCCACCACTATGGCTATAAGTAGAGACATATCCATTTTTCGTTTCCACTAATGGCCACCCAGTGTTTTTTAAAGAAAAGTTGTTTATCCTTGGCTTACAAGAAAAATACAAATGCAGAATCAATTTACTTACCATTGTGTCAAGATTCAGCAGGATTTTTAACAAAAAAGTTGTTATTCAAGCGCGATGAGCCCAGCTTATTTCCTTAAGCTATTCGATATTCGAGACATGCGATCACACCTTCGGCAGTTAATTTCAAAACTATGATTTGTTTTCTAAACTTGTAGCAGTATTAAATGTTAATCGAATTATCAAACATAATAGACAGTTTAAATACGAAAAAGATATCCAAATAGTTCATTCAGCAATTTGTATGTACAACTCCATATTGAGATTTTTTAACCATTTCTTTCCGAAAAATGGTATATCAGATTAGAATTTCATGATTTAGAAAGAAATGTTGCGATAGTTCTAATGTTGATTATGAAGATGCATTTTTGGAGGACAAGATGAAAATTTTGGAAAAAATTACTGTAAAATTGTAAAAAGTATTAAACGATTTCCGAAAAGTAAATGACCAGTTTAGAATGACGCGAGTATCCTTAAAAAGAATCGTAAAAGGGGTCAATTTTTTTTATGTATTATTTTATTACATCACTAAATCTTCTTAAAATATAGTAAATCATCGGATAAATCATTGGAAATTTAAGGAAAAGAATAAACGCACTTTTTCTTATATTGACGAGCTGTTTTCGAGATATTCTTGATTTGAATCTCTGTATGGTTGGTAACAACGTGCATTAGAGTTTACATCTCAAGTTGCATCTGTTATAACAACCATTAATTTAATCATTCATAACTATGGTTGGGGTTTTGAATAAATTTAGTGTCAAAAAACCTCTTGTTCGTATGTAACATGTTCGTTAAGATTTTTAGCAGTTCATTTCCAATATAAACATCACCATTCGACGATATTTTTAGAACTTGCTACGATCAGGAAGGACATAAAATTGCCTCTGCATTTGTCAGAGTGCATAATACAAGACATGATCAATAAATTAAAACGATGGACGACAAACTGTGCAGAAACGTAATATGTAATAAATAGTAAGATAATAACTAATATGTAAGATTATTGTACAATTAAGTAATAATAAGTGTGAATTTTTTAATTTCGCTGCGTAAGCTGATTATGTTGAAGTAATAATAATATTTCAAGTCGTGCTGAACTAGGTTATGTTTTTTTCCGAGGCTGTTTGCTGTTTTATACATAAAGGATCCAATTTAAAACAAAAACTTGAGTTGAGGCCATCACACGAATTATACCCATTTTCAGCATATGAATACCTGAGATATCTATGCTTAAAATGTTTTTATAATTTACATATTCACTTGGAAATTCGAAAAAAAAAATTTAAACGATAAATTAACAAAGGTAACGAAAACTGTCGCAAATCGTGAGGATCGTATAGGTTTAACCGTGGCTAAAACCTTATAATTTTCGAATTATTTAAAAATAACCTAATAAAAATGCCTGCATAAATCATCAGTTCAGTTTTGTGATTTTAACCAAAGTCGATAAAAACATTTTAGGGTTATACTCGGGACTGTCAGTCAAATGAATCTGTTACCTACATTGCTATTCATATTCATACAACTTGGTGGTTTGCTACTCTTAATTAACCAACAATTTTTTGTAGTACTTCTCCTTGTTGGGACTTTGTACCATATAAATCTTCTAAGGAATAAACTTTGAAAAATAGTGTTATCCAGTATATTACAGGGAAAATAAACCTCTCCACTCCAAGTAAGAGAATGCTTTCACACAAACAATATACCAGAAATACCATATATCCCAAATTTGATGCTTACCATTGGGATCTCGGAAACGGTAAGAGCAACAATGTCGGTTAAATGAGATAAGCAATGATCTCTGCACATAATACTAATAATGTTAAACGGATATTACAGAAAAATTTGGTAACCACATAATTTCAAATAGAAAATCAGTATTGTGGCCTCCCCATTTGCCTGATCCCCTCCTGAATTTTATTTATGAGGTACGGTGAAAGAAGTAGTATATGATTTTGAAATCCTGGAAACTATCGATATTTTGGAAGACAGAGTTTTCGGCAGAAATTCTTAAAGTTCTACTGAAATTAGTTTTACTTTGAAAAATCTTAAAATTTAATAATAATAGTAATAATAATAACATTTCATTACATTATACTAGTACACAACATAATTATTATAAATAGAAAAACGATACCAAATTAAATTAATTACAGAAAGAATAATATGAAAGTAAAAATACAATGATTCATAAATTTATAACTGACATACATCATACAAACATATGTACACACATATACACAAAAACTATTTCCTACATACTAGTACTTAGTTTAGCGAAGCTATTTAAATACATAAATATGGTACAATCTAGCTGGATACATTTAAAGGGCTATGTCTATAATTTCTGAGATATCTTGAAATCAATTTTATAACTCGTTTATAGATAAAGTAGATACTTGACCCCTCACTTGGCCCTGATTGCAATATTCGATTTGACTAAACAATTATTAATAAATTTATTGTTTTATAAGCTTTGATTTGTGAGATTAACAATTCTACTTAATTTATGATTTCCGAGATATTTTGAATTCAATTTTATAACAATTATAACTCGTTTATTGTATAGGTTAAGCAAGTACTTGACTCCTTGCTTGGCTCTAATTGCAATATTCGATTTATTTACAAATTTATTATTTTATAAACTTTAATTTGTAAGATTAACAATTCAAACGTTATATATTTAATTTAATATTTAAAATATTTCAATATCAATTAATTCTGCCGGACACAATTCATCAAAACTGAATTAAAATTATTTGTATTTTATGTAATGTATATTTTGTTTAGATTTTAATTATTTAAATAAAATTACACCGTAATAATTCAGTGAATAATTAAAAATGATATACATATAGGCATAAATATTAAATTAAACAAACAAAATTTGCTATTTATTTTGTTTTTCTTGACTAATGCAGCTTATGTTTAATTATTTTTGTTATTATTTACTACTAATATGTACTTTAGCAACTTTTGAGGTACTAACAGCACCAAAAGTAATATCTGCTATATGGAAAATATTTTAGATTTTCTAGTATAATATAAACTACTTCTGAACAGTTACTAGTTGATGAAGTTGCACATAAAACATAGTTTATACGACATAAATCATATTTAATTTTCATAAAGTTTGTTTCATATACAACAGCTACACGCAAATACTATTCTCTGTCTAAGAATAATAAGTTGAATGTGCCGCGAAATATAAACGTCACTTTTGACTTTATTTTAGTAGAAATTAAATTATTTTAATTGAAGTGCAAAAAACAGTATAAGCATCGCGAAGGTTAAAGGTAAACGTCTCTTACCGTTCTTGATACTTCTTTTGTCCATTTATTGGGTTGAAAAAAACTCAAAAAAAAATTAGTGAACTTAGATTTTCAAATACTATCGACAGACAATAAAAAAAATGTAGGAAATGCCCATTGTGTTTGTCCAGGTACGCCAGTGCACGTGCTAATTGAAACGCAAACATGCGATATAAACTTCAAATGTTTACATATTTAAAAACCGTTATTCTTAACAAATAAGCCTCTTGAGAGTAAATTAAATTTTATGTTATGGTCTTTTCTTTTATTTCTTATTGTTCAGCTTCAGAAAAAAGTGATTGAATTGTAGTCGAGAATTACAATAAGTTAAAGAAAATTAACCTCTGCCGTGGTTCCGTTATGTTCAATTAATTTTATGATTTCGACACTTTGTTTTAATTGGTTCATAAATATTCATTAGTTGGCAGTTTTTTAGAAAAAATAAAAGTTTAACTGTTAATGGGATGTTTTAAAAGTTGAGCGTGCGGGTAGAAGAGCAAAGTCGTTTTAAGGCTGCATTTTTACTAGTTATCCAAGTAAATCTATAAATGGCTGTAAAAATTTTTCTGTTAGTAAGGAAAAATGAAAATAAGATTCATCCTAAATACCATATAGATTTAATATACATATGTTTAAAATACCTCGGGCAATACTGATGCCTATTTTTTTTTTATTCCTGGGAAATATAACCGTATTCCCTAGTTTCATAAAATGACCAACTAAAATATTCGATAAGAAAATTGCCTGTAATTTTATATACACTGACTACCAAAATCGATCATGATCCAAAATTTACCATAATTTTGATTTTGATAAATTTCTAAGCCGTTTATCCGATTTTAATGTTTTTTTTTTTTTTTTTTTTGTACTCTTCTGGAGTATAAAGTCATGCTGATGTTAAGTCAAAATAATTTTTGTCTTTTATCAATCATTCAAAACTCCCTGTGGGATTCACCAGCAGCAAAATTAAAATCCAGTTTGTAGACTAATCTTTTCTTAACATTTTCGTTTTTGGTACACTTTTTAATCTTTGCCATCAATGAAAATACAGAGTGTAACAAAAAAAGCATGTCATAAACTCAATGGCAAATTCTAGGCAACAAATAGTGACGATATGACTTAACTTACCTCTATGCGAAAATGCTTCCAAAAATTGTTATGGGCCTTTAAAGTCGAAAATAAAAAATGAAAAATTTGCTCTAACTCTGGAGTCCTTGTAAGATTTCTTCTTTAAATTTGGTACAATATACCACTAGTAGTAGTTCAATATTTTAAGTAATTATGATAAGTTTATCTCGATTCAAAAGACGAGAAGTGGGGGTCATATAATAATAATAATAATAATAATAATAATAATACATTTATTGCCCAACAGATGTACATCCAATTACAGGACAAAATAAGTAATAAAAATCAAACAAAATATTAAATTAAATTAAATTAAATTAAATTAAATTAAATAAGTTGAATAAATCATGCAAGAAAATAAATTCACTAACTAATAAAATATTGTTTTCCTAGAGATAATACTTCATTTAAAGTACAATAGTGAAGGTCACAAAACTTTGATATTACATTAAAATTGTGCGACATTATAAATACCGGAGAATTTGAAAGTACATTAGTTCTTGCATTCAGACAATAGAACATGCTTTCTATGCGAGAGCCAGTTCTAGGGACGCGTATATTAAACATAGATAGTAACGCCGATGAATCCACGTTACCGTGGAACAACTTAAATAAAAACGATAAACTGTTAAGCACCCTTCTAGTACTCAGCGATAAGATATCAAATCTTTGAAGTAATAGGGTATGATCATAACCTCTTACCGGGTAGTAATTATCTATGCGAAATGATAAAAATTTCAAAAAACGTCTTTGAACATTCTCGAGTTGCTTGATGTGTATCTGATACTGAGGATACCAGATAAGGCTACAGTATTCCAGCTTGGAGCGAACGAGCGAAAAGTACAAACATTTTAAAGCAGTGACGTTATTAAAAGATGCTGAATTTCTAATAACAAAACCTAATATTTTATATGCATTTTGAACTATATGATGAATATGGTCAGAGAATGAAAGTTTATCATCAAAAAACACACCTAGATCTTTGACATTATTGCAGCGCGTTAGAGCTGTATCATTAAGGGAATAATCATAAATTAGTGGTTGCTTTTTTAGTGTGTATGTACAAACTTTACATTTAGCTATGTTAATTGGTAGTTCATTCTCTGTACACCACATCATAACAAGGTCAATAAGTTTTTGCAACATTAAACAGTCATCAATGCAAGTTATATTTAAGAATAATTTTAAATCATCGGCAAAAAAAAGATGATGTGTTTCAAGAGCTACGGACAAGTCGTTGATGAACAGAATGAAAAGGAGCGGCCCCAGGTTTGAGCCCTGAGGTACTCCAGAAGTGGCAAAGAAAGTTTGAGATTTAAAACCATTATATGAAACAAACAATTTGCGTTCGAACAAATATGACTGTATTAAAGTGAGCAGATCCCCACTAAATCCATATAATTCTAATTTAGAGAGCAGAGTGGCATGGTCTACCTTGTCAAAGGCCTTCGAGAAATCCGTATATACTACATCGACCTGACCTTTATTATCGATATGATTTGAGATAATTTGAGTGAATTCGGATAAATTCGTGACAGTAGAGCGTTTACCGATAAAACCATGTTGGTTAGGAGACATTGCAGTTTCGACGCTGTGGTAAATGTAAGCATATAACGACATCTCGAAGACCTTTGCAATATTAGACAGAATAACAATAGGACGATAATTTTTAATATCCGATGGGTTGCCACTTTTTAGTATAGGACAGACCCTTGAAATTTTCCAACTGTCAGGAAAGGTGTGTGTAGAGAGTATGAGATTGAACAATATAAGCAGTGGCTCATATAAGGACCCCGCGCAATCTTTAATAAGAAAGCTAGGGATCTGATCAACCCCACAAGTCATTTTGTTTTTTAGTTTAAGAATGGATTGCCGTATGTCCTCTTCTACAAAATTTATTACATTAATGCAAGTTTGAGGGGTACCAGATATTGCAGTTAAATGATCAGTATCGCCAGTCGAGAAAACACTAGAAAAGTATTTCCAAATCCGTTTACAATTTTGACAGGAGCATCAAATTGCTCTTCATCTAAGAAAACCGTCGACGGAATGCGCGTGGATCCTTTTTTTGCTTTGAACAAAAGACCAAAAACTCCTAGGATCGTTCTTAAAATTCTCTTGAATTGATGCTAAATAATTACTGTAAGCTGTAGATGTTTGCCTTTTAATTGTTGTTCGTAGTCGTTTAAATTCAGCGAGATCGGATAAGTTGTGCCTTTGTTTGTATTCATATGACCCATTTACCCCTCCATTTTTTTATAGGCACATCAATGGCAAAAAAATAAATTTTTTTGAAAACAAAATTTAATTTTAAGTTTTTTTACTCTTACCTTTTTTTCTACGTGCTTTAGTTTTTCAAGCATTTAGCTTATTGGAATTGTGAATTAAAAGACTAAAGCAGAATTGAACAAATTTTTTGCGATAAGACTTTTAAATCGAATGAAATAGTGTCCTCTGAATAAACAAGCTATTTAATTTTAACAAAATAACTTTTTTGGAACTTATTGTAAACAATTTATTTTAAATAATTACTTTATAAA
The DNA here is from genome assembly GCA_029963845.1 of Rhamnusium bicolor. Classification (NCBI taxonomy): domain Eukaryota; kingdom Metazoa; phylum Arthropoda; class Insecta; order Coleoptera; family Cerambycidae; genus Rhamnusium; species Rhamnusium bicolor. The sequence goes on along the minus strand of JANEYF010005694.1, from coordinate 372,476 downwards.
TAAATAAACAACACAATTACCTAATTAAATAATTTAAAATTTCATAAATTGAACAGAAACTTATTCAGGCTTTATTTTATTAGTTTAGCAAGTGCTCAAAGTGACCTCTGCCTTCATCGATACATTTAACACATCTTTTCAAAAATGAAAATCTGATTTTATTAAAAATTTGCTGCTTCTGGCGTAAACTATCTGCAGTATTTTTAATTCTCTCTCTGTTATTTATTTATAAAATAATTATTTAAAATAAATTGTTTAAAATAAGTTCCAATAAAGTTATTTTGTTAAAACTAAATTGCTTGTTTATTCAGAGGACACTATTTCATTTGATTTAAAAGTCTTATCGCAAAAAAATTTTTTCAATTCTGCTTTAGAGTCTCAATTCACAATTCCAATAAGCTAAATGCTTGAAAACTAAAGCACATGGAAAAAAAGGTAAGAGTAAAAAACTTTTAAAATCAAATTTTATTTTCAACAAAATTTATTTTTTTGCCATTGGTGTGCCCATAAAAAAATGGGGGGTAAATGGGTCACATGGCCAACACTTCTCGTTTTTTGAATCGAGATAAACTGATCATAATTACTTAAAATATTGAACTACTACTAGTGCTATATTGTACCAAATTTAAAGAAGATATCTTACAAGGACTCCAGAGTTAGAGCAAATTTTTCATTTTTTATTTTCGACTTTAAAGGCCCATAAAAATGTTTGGAAGCATTTTCGCATAGAGGTAAGTTAAGTCATATCGTCACTATTTGTTGCCTAGAATCTGCCGTTGAGTTTATGAAATGCATTTTTGTTACACCCTGTATATCGAGCAGGAAAAAAATCCTAAAATTTTTTTTGGATGCCGTTTTTTTGTTACTTAAACGATTCGAATAATCTTGACGTCATTAGGTAGGCGACTTAGTCAGAGCCGGATTTACCATAGGCTCGACCATAGGGCAAAAAGGGCAATCGCCCTAGGGCCTCAGGCTTCACGGTCTTGATAAAATAAATTAAGTGTTTTGAAATATAATATTCTTCTATTTATTATTATTATTAATATTGTGGTTTCCGACGTTTTGCCCGCTTGGGATTTATTACATTATTTATGAAATTAAAATAATTTTAACTTGTCTAAACAAATTTTTGAGAGCGACAAAATTTTAATGCTGATAAGGTTATTGAGGAGTTCTTAAATATAAAATGAAGAAAATGGCGGACATAATAACCCTCATTGTAATGTGGTACATTTTGATTTTTGCTTTGTTATTTGTTTTTTTTTATTGGTCGATTTATGTTCCTTTCTCTTTAAAACGCAGTTGAGCTACATCGGTCCATTGGTTACGAAGATATGAGCAACTAAAAATTGTTAGTAAACGCTATTTAAAAGCATATATTGGAAATGATTGATTATATCTCCCTTAACAGCAAAAATAAAAAAGTATAACAAAAACGAAGATGTTAAGAAAATATGTGACTACTATTGCGTCTAAACTGGATTTTTAATTTTGGCACTAGTTTGAATTGTTGATAAAAAATATAGCTTTATTGTTATGCCTTGTGTTTGAAGAAAAAAATAATTTTTAATTATAATCAGCATGGCTTTACATTCCAGAAGAGTTAACCTACAAAATAAAACAAAAATTATTATAGTAAGACAAATGGTTTAGAAAAAAATCAAATGAAGGATACAGGCAAATTAGACGATACCTACTGGTTTCTGACTGTTTGGAAACTAAAATCACATGATCAATTATTTGGGTTTCACTGTACATGTAATTCAACATTATTGGTTAGTGATAAATCACCAAGAGACTGGGATTGTAGTAGCTCGGCAATGTTTACAGGAAACTGTTATGTTGCTGCACCTACTAGGCAATAAAAAAGCGAATGACTGGAGTGGAGAAATGCCTTTGTTTATATAATTATCAATTGTCCCAGTATTCCAGAATGGACATTACACTTGACATCTTGCAGAATACTGAATATTCCCGGTGATTATTAGTTATTTTCATCTCAACGGGTACGACAGTAGAGTATCTAACCGTTTTGAGATTTCAGTTTCTAAACAGTTTCGTTACAAACCAGTAGCTCCGTGAAAGACGGATCATCTAGTAGCCAACAGTATAAACTATTATTCCATAAATGCATCACTTCTAAATATGCGCTTAGTCAGGAGTAATAACATATGTGCTCAAGAGTATTTTACCCAATTACCATATCTATGGAAAAGCATAAATATGTTAATTTATTTCGATTTCTGAGTTTTGTATTAAAATACAGACTGAACTGATTGAACTCGAGCAAACGTGAAAAGAAAAGCAAGTAGTGAATGACCTGATCGACAATGCCTATGGATCGCCTATAGCGACTACGCACATCGCACATCAGTCCAAATCACATAAGAAATCCACACGGATATCATTTGCTTTCCTGCTCACAGTCGTTAGAATTAAATCAATTCGGTCTATACATATACTAAAACGTTGTTTTGACAAAACACTTTCTCACCCTGTATCTGTCTAAATTTTTTTGAAAATGTCTAATTTTTTTTAAATATGTTCATGGGGGATACATTTTAAACATAACTTCTCAGGGCAATGCCCTAATAGATTCACCATACAACTTTCCGTTTTCATTTTCATGTAATAGAAAAAATGTTGGAGGCTCTAAAACTTTAGACTCATTTTTCTCGAAATTAATAGTTTTGACATATCTCCTTCATTGCCTGTACCCTTCAAATTACAAAATTATGGTAAATTTTGGGTAGTGCGTTAATTTTGGTCGTCAATGTATTAAATCTATAAGGTGAATGAAAAATTAAAACACAACTTGTCAATACATACAATTATTTTCTACCTTTTCTTGTATATTTATGCGAATAAATTATTTTTTTCAAAGCCATTCAGCCTTCCGTGTCCCATCTGGGAGTCCATTTATATTGTATCAACAACCAACAGCTGAAGTTGAAAAACAACGAGTAACGACAGATAAGTGCACTGACCACAGCATACTTGATTTGACCCCGTGTAGTGGGATCCCGTCTCGATGATTCATATTTATTGAGTAGTACGCGAACTTGCTATCTCTAGTCTTTCCTGCTGTGTACTCGTTGGCGGTTAATCATTTGTACACGGAATATACAAGCAAAAACATAAAAAAGACTTAACTGGGTCGAGTCTTATAGTTATATCTAAGACTATTCATATGATCGTATTTCCGCTGATACATGCATCAAATAAAAGGTGTAATCGGTATAAATCAAACATCCAAAATAATAATCTGTTGCTGACTCCTAAGGAGAAAAAATGTTTTAATTATTTGTAACCTTACAAGTGTGGTTTGGTAATAATTCTTACTATACAACCCATACAAGGAGTTGGGGTCGATCAGTTATAGGGTTGATTCGATCAGTTATAGGGAACTAATTTTAGTTTCTCAAATTGTTAGAATATATTTTTTTGTCAATTTTGTCTACAGCTTTCTTAAACTAACTAGGCCTAAGCCGAAAGCATATCATCCGAGGCATATTCTAAACAATGATTACATTCAATTTGATTTCACTTACTCTAACAATCAATAGGCCAACGTTTCACCACTTACCTGTAAAAGAAATAGAAAATTAATATGGCTAACTAAAATTATAATTAAATTAAAATAAAACACCACAGATAATACAATCCCCTGATGGTATCTGAGGTACTTTATGCGGGGAGAGGGCTACAAATTTAGAAACAACGGTTTGTCGGTGGTTGTCTAATTTCTGTGATGTTTATTATTATTGTCCAAGGATTCTAGGATTAATTTCTGCTTTAAAAAAAACCAGGGTTGAGTGTAAAAATCAAATTAAATAAAATTTATTAATAATAATCATACATAATTATCCCTTGCGGACACTCGCGCCCGGAGCCACCCTGCATCCACGTGCACAAAGTACTGTGGCAATTGTTGGGTTGGACGGAGGCAAGGCCGCTTGGGATTTGAGAAATAAGTAAAAAGAGGAGCCCACCAGAGATTTATTGTCTTATTTAACAGTATGTATTCAGACGAATGGCAAGTGTCCTTACTGCTCGATAATCAAGCCACAATTGTATAACAAGAGAGAGCTACATATTATGGCAGAACTATTCTACTCTTAACTGCAAGTAGGTACTAAAAATTTCTCTTTTTAGTCTTTATGGATTAAATATTTATTATGATTCGGAAAATATAACATGTGCCTCTCACTCGCTTTCTAAGAGAAGTTTACAAAAATAAATCATTTTTTTCATTATATCTTCTAGAGAAAGGAGCAAATCAAACAAAATTTTGTATCCATACCTTCATCGTGTAGTATTGTTTTTTGAGATTATATTAATCCAAATGTGACACACCAGTACCATGCAATGAGGTTTACATCGGAATTATTTCAAAAAAAAGTGCCACCGAGTTTTTAAAACAATTTTCTCATTTTTCAAAATCCTTATTCAATTTGTAATAAGACGCGCTTTGACAGATTTTAGTTTAAAGATATATTTTCAGTGATATAAGCATTTTTTTCAAAAGATTGTAAATCTGCTACGGAGTAGATTATTTTGAGTTAGCCATGAAAATATCTACGTTTACAAATAACATGAAAACTGCTAACGCATTTAGAAAATAAAATTATTGTAAAATAATAAAAAATGCACAAGGAGATGAAAGAAGATGCTTAAAATGCAATCCACCATTGTCAACATATTTTTGACAATGTTAAATTAATGAATTTATGACATTTGTCAATATTCCTTGGTTTTGCCTGAGCTAATTTCAGGTATTTTCTATTCTCAGAATTAATTCCCCAAACAAAGAGATCTCACGGGTTTAGATCTGCCGGGCGAGGCGGCCAGGTTACTGGTCCTACACCAAGATTCAATTAAGAAAAATTGTCGTTTGCTATCCGACTTATCCAACGCTCTGGATAGTTTTACTTTAACCACTCTCCAACTTGATTTCCAAAGTGTGCAGGTTATCCATCTATTTGAATCCAGTGTCTTTGCAACAAATTAAGGGGTACAACTTCCAGTAACTCTTCCATATCGTTTACAAGAAACTCAAGAAAAAGTATTTTCATGTGTTCAGACACGTAAATTATGGAAGTTAACTATTCCACCTCTCATAATATTTACCTCATCGCTCCAGACAATTTTGTGCAAGAACCGCAGATCATCTGCAACGGAATTCAAAATCCAGTTGCAGATAATCAAACGTTTTTCTGCGCCCTCTGACTTTAATTGTTGCACAGATTGTAGATGAAAGGCTTTTCGGTGGCCTTTTTTCAATTATCAGAACACTCTTGATTGCAATATGTTAAGATCTCATTCCAGCTATTCGTCTTATAAACAAGTATCTGTCGGTATTGAAAACATGGACAAATGTGTTATCATCCCTGTTATTCCAAATTTGGACTCGTTCAATCCAAATTTTCTTAATCCACAATGTATATCAACAGAAACTTGCGCATTAGGAACCCTTTTTTGTGGAAAATGGTATCGATATTCCTGGACTGCTACATGAGAACTTGCAGAAACCATAAACGAAGTGAATGTCCGCATACTCGCTATTTGAAAAATACCCAAGTAGCATTTTAAGGAACATTTTCGCAAACGTTTCAAACAAAGTGTGCCTCTTACCATGTCTTAAATGGGAGCTATTTTCGTCATGTTGTGATAAATTAATTTCATATGGTTATATAGTACGTGTTTCTATTGTGGTGGTACTGTGAGCTTCTTTGCTGGGTTTGAAAATAAAGAGAAACATGTTTAAAATTTGTAGCTTGCTGCTTTGTACGTAGCTTCGCAAATGTGTCGATATTTCACTATATTTTGTATTGATTAATGTTTTTGCAACTAACATTGTTGGGAACGAAATGTGTGCAATCAGTTTCGGAAAGTTTTATTATCTTTCATGCCTAATAAGAATGTTTCAATATTGTGAGTATCTTTATTACCTTCCAATATGGAAACAATTTATTAAGGTGTAAGATAATATTTGGAATAGTGTGAAAACTATAATGTAATTTTTGGCACATGTCTGGTCTGAAAAAACGTATGCGACGAAAATTTTATCCATTAATTTGCAGATATACTTCGATATTTTAAATACTCTTTACAAATATAAACTTTCCAATATATTTTTTTTTTTAATTATTATGATTAGTAACGTAATCCGAACATCAAATTATATTTCTTTTTCGTAATTTGTATCAGTATTAAGCCTTTACCTATATATGTTTTGAAAATTAAGATAATATTTTATGAAAAGAAACTTGTTTCTCTAATTCAGTTTCGATTACTGCGGCATATTGTCTTTGAAATAAACTTGTATCGAAACCATTTTAAGAAATGATAACCAGTTTCTAACAGAAACAATATCTTCTGTGTTTCGGAAAGGTTTCGAACTGTCTGTAACACGAATTTCTTAATATAATCATTAAGAAATTCGTAATACGAAAAGAAAGTATTTCTATTATCACTATAATATACTATATACTCAAATATTTTTCATTACAACTTTTTTCCTCAATATTTTCTATCAAAATAGGAAATTCTTCTACTTTCGCCATGTTATCTTACAGCGTTGTAAGTGCATCAGTTGCAAAACTTGTTAATTTGTTATTCGTCTTTATTTCACACCAACTCCTTTTAAAGCTGTTGTTGGTTTCACATCTTTTGTATACTATACCAAGAAAAATGTTTAAATTGTTTGGTTTTTCCCATTTTGTATCTCTAAACTCTGATAGGCCTTTTCCATGGTAAGTAATGCTTATAAAAGGTGAGGTTATATTAACTCTATAAACATATGGAAAAAATGGAAACAGTTTGGAAACATTTGGATACATAAGAATGGATTTCATACAATTTCAATAATGTATCAGCACAAGTTACAGTTGAAAATGAGGTAACAGATGCTACAGTATGTTTCGAAAATGTCCTCAAATACTTGTTCCGAAGAAAAGTTATACTTAAAGATGGAAACAGTTACTAAACTGTTCCATAATATTGTTGTGCTATGTGTAAAAGTTAAAAAATCGGTACTAATTTCTGAAAAATGTTGGAAATGTAAGTAAACCTTTATATCGAAATTGAAACATTTAAAAAATCTTTCCCACTACCAAATTTCTACTTGGGTATCTTGAAATTTTTTCTTTTAACAACAACACAACTTCATCAACTATTAATAGCCGAATTGATTGACAGGTACAAATGGCATTCAAATAATTGTTTACGTATTTCCATGGCTAATTCTAAATAATTTCTGTGGGCTTTTAAAAAAAAGTTAATATCTCTGAAAATATTACCTTAAACTAAGATCTGTAAAATCGCGTCATATTCCAAATTGAATGAGGATCTTGATAATTGAGAAAAAATTTAAATAATTAATTTAAAAGAGGAATATAACTCTGACTTTAACAGAAAGGTTCGGTTGGCTTGGCATGTGAATAAACGTTTTTTTATCATATTCTGTCATGAATGTGCGATGTAATGATGGTTTAAAATATATCAATATTTTGGAAACATCAATTCACTTTATTTTAAGATAATAAACATGGCTGATGGCATAAATCATGTTAAGCATACTATAAAAACATGCGGAAAATCCCATTATTGACAGTGCCCATCACGTGGATATTTGAATCAGATATTACAATACATTTAAAAAGAGTGATAAAAATAGTACTAAATATAAAACAATGTTTTTTCAGATCCAAATACTTAAAATGCTTTCCAGTTGATTAATATTTTTATAAATTATGAACTAGATATTAAAAAATATAACTCGTATTAAGTTGCGGAACTAGTATCTAACATAGACATTAAGTTACGCAGCCTATCACAATATTATGTTCACTATTCAGCAATGTGTTTTATAAAATGATTAAATATTGTAGGTATAACGTTAAGCAAATTTCATACACACATGAAGTGTTATCAGTAAATATTTTTAATACCAATGTCAATTTACCCAAGCTTGAGCTTAAGCAATAATTTTGTAAAAACAAGCACTTGTTTTAATTTAATAGCCGTAAGAATCTTATTTCGACAGTTTTGCCACATCAAAATGATTATTACCTCGTTGGTTGCCTTATTTAATGATAAACCTGGAGTTTAAAATAAAGATTCTCGTTTAAAGCGTATCATTTCTGTGAAGCACACAATATAATTATTAATTAAATATACATCAACCACAGAATTACGCCATTTCCTTTACTACAAGGTTCCATCCACTTTCGTTTTACAATTACATAAATTCATGCATGATCTTTCTTATGTTCGCTAAGGCTTCGTTCAAAGTAGAAGCAGACCGATTTTGTCTGCAGCTACTATACGAGGAGTCTAAAGCCAGCAGTTGGAATTGATCGCATGTAGTTGTGCGTAATCGCACGTACACGCCTCGACTGTGAGAGAAGCCTAGGCCTTGTATTTTCCTATGTGGACCCAACAGAGTTATATTGGGTTGGTGTTTTCAGTTTGTGCAAAAGATATAATTAATATATGATTGATTTGACTAGTAATGCCCAGCTACTTTTTTCTTACAGAAGTATGTTTAAACTCCCCTCACCCCTTTCCCATTCTCTCTCTCTATCTCTCTATTATACATTTCAGTAGTAATTCGTCGGTAAGACTGCAAAACCTCGTATGTGCCTTTTTCTCAATTTTACTGCAGGACCAAAAAACAGTTTATACATAGATCGATACATACGAATTTTTACATATCGCTATATTTAATTTTGTGAGAAATGTATGAATGAAATGTTTTGCAAACAAGTACTCCTTGTTATAATCTAGCCATTGGAATAAAATTCTCATTTTCAACAATAATTGCAGATACGAGGATTTGCTGTTTCACCGACGAAATTTAGTCCCAGGCAGTTGCCCCATCGATACAGAAAATTATAAACATAAGTTTGGTCATGACATTAAGAAAAGTACATACGTGAACCTCATGACAACTCAGATACAGTTCACACATGCTCATGCAGTTACCTAAATATAATATTGATGATAAAAATAGTTTTCATTCTTTACATTTCTGAAATCCCAAAATGAAAAGTTACTGAAAAGCATCAAAGTATGATTGAAAATTGCTACGTTAAGTTAAAAAAAAAACAAATTGACTGACACGACATAGGGCGTGACCCTGCAACTGTAAGAATGGCAAACCAAAGCGTAACCGCTACTTTACTTTAAGGTACCCACAGACACACATACATGTTTTAAGACATTAACGGACGCCAGTGTGTAGACAAAATTTCAGTAAAAGTCCTTCTAACATGTCTTTTGTTGCTGCTTGAATAGAATATAATTAAGTGTGAACTGATAGATAATATGAATACCACGTATGTACATATACGCGCATACATTAACGTGCGTTCATGTCTTAAGATATGTACATACGTGTGTCTGTAGAGGTACCTTTACTCGGCGCGTTGTTCTAGAGAGTAAATTTCTCTCTTCACGTGCTTCAAGTTTTTAGTTCTTTTATCGTCTAAATTTGTTAACCCTTTTTTATGTGGTATGAATAAATAAAATTAAAAATATAGATAGAGAAAATTCAAAACTCTGGTTTTTTTAGTTAAAAACGAAGTTAAATATCAACAACGCACTTTTTTTAATTTTGGATATACAGTATTTTTGTTATAGAAATGTATTCGTTTTCTCAGCAAAAATACGGTTATTTCGTGGAAAACAATGAATAGGTCCTATACAGAATCTTATAGAACAGTTAAAAACTTTATTCGTATTCATTATTCATGAAAATTTATCACATCAGCACACGTGGCTGTAGAAAAATATTGTTGTTACCCAGTTTAGACATCCGAGCTTGTAACCTAAGGTATTATTTACGTTGTTTTTTTAAGTTTTGAAATCAGCCGCCATATAATAAAATGAAAATGAGTAGATTGTCTTGTTAAAGAAACTCATTCATATGATATAAACATATTTGTTATTATAAAAATATAGTGAAGTGTATAAAATATGAACTATTCTTAGTAATCTCCATTCTGTGAATTGCCTGAAGTTTTTTAGTTTATGTTTTTTTAATGTTAAATAAATGTTCTGTTCAGAGACAGACGAAACTGTATTTCTACAAGATATTTAATGATTTATGTTTATATTTTATAGAAGTTTAACAATCAACGGTTTAACTATAAATAAATGCATATAATAATAATATACATCTTGAAGAATGCGGCAAGAGGAAAAATTGTTTTATTTTCGATTCCTCAAAAATAAGTCTTTCTTCATAAGGTAAGATATATAAACAATCATTTTGTTTATCTTTGAAAGCAAAGTATTTTGGTTAAAAGTCCAAAAATATGTACCGGATGATCAAAAAACTTGAAAAATATAAAATTAGTTCGAGAGAACTATCCTTATTTTTCAATTTAAAAAGTTGTTTGAAATGTTAAAGTAATCTTAGATACAAAGTTGCACTGAAACATATTTTGAAAGATTTAAAGTTTTTGTTAAACTTAATTTTAAAATTTGTCAAAACATTTTTAGAAAACTTTAGTATCTAAGCTTATCTTAACATTTCAAACAACTTTTTCTAATTACGTTTTGCTCTAAACTTGGGAGCAAAATATAAATAGAGTAATTTAGAGTCTAAAGTAAAAAATAAGGATAGTTCTCTCTTGAACTTATTTTACTTTTTCTATATTTTTGATCATCCCGTGCATATTTTCCAGAGCCTTGGAAACTGTCTAGAGTGTGCCCTGTTTATAAAAAAGGCAATAGGAATGACATAACGAATTACAGACCTATCACTATCATCTGCAACTTTGCTAAATTATTAGAAATAGTTCTGCACAATGTTATTTATAATCATGTGTCTGGATTGATATCATGTGAGCAGCATGGCTTCATGAAGGGTAGGTCCACTGTTAGGAATCTTTTGTGTAAGTCCCAGTTCATTAGTAATAAACTAGACCAACATAGCCAAGTTGATGGTATATACACAGATTTTACTAAAGCATTCGACCGACTTGACCACGGAATTCTATTGAACAAATTGGATACTTTTGGACTATCTAACCCTCTTCTGCAGCTTTTCTCTTCATATTTGAAAAACAGATATCAGTTTGTTCAGTACCGTGGTTACAGGTCGAAGAAGTTTTTGCAGTTATCTGGGGTACCACAAGGTTCGACCCTTGGACCTCTCCTTTTTACCATGTTTATCAATGATATTGTGTTAGACCTATGTGTACATTATCTGATTTATGCAGATGATCTTAAGCTACTGTGTGAAGTGAATTCTTACGAGGAGTGTGAACTGTTGCAAGTTGCACTGAATAAAATAAATTCGTGGTGTACACATAACAATTTACCACTAAATGTTTCCAAATGTAATGTTATATCATTTACAAGAAAAAAAATCCTGTTGATTTTGATTATAAATTGGACGGTGCATCACTTAATAGGCCTGATTATAAAAAAGATCTTGGAGTAACTTTCGATCCTAAACTAACATTCTTAAAACATATTGAAGTTGCCACTTTATCTGCAATGAAATGTTTAGGTTTTGTCATTAGAAACTCGAAATGGTTTTCTAATCTGTTTACACTTCGATTGTTATATATACATCCTTCGTTAGATCGAAATTAGAATATGCATCGATAGTCTGGAACCCAATCTATGTTACTCATGTATCGCTTGAAAGAATACAAAGACGATTTATGAAATCTGCAGTATATATATTAGATGGCATATATCCGCCAAGAGGGGTTTTCTCATAATTTGTTATTAACACGGTTTGACATCATAAAATTGTTAAAACGGAGATCTGTACATCTGATTATATTTTTATATAAAATTGTTAATAATATTTTTGACTGTCCAGATATACTAAGTCATATCAATATATGGGTGCCCAGGATTTCAGCGCGGCACAACAATGTTTTTAATCTTCCTACAGCTAATACCAATATTCTCAAAGCATCTCCTCTTTATCAAATGATCTCTAATTATTGCACCGCGGAGGATAGGGTTGATATATTCTTTTGTACTATCAGGCAGCTAAACATTGTTTACAGCTAATCATTTACTATTATAATAATTTGTATATATAATATGTGTTTATATATGTATGTATGTGTGTATGTATGTGTATATGTGTATATGTGTGGGTATGTATGTATGTATGTGTGTATGTATGTATGTATGTATGTATGTATGTATGTATGTATGTATCATAGACATATGTCTATGGTATGTATGTATGTATGTGCGTATATATGTGTGTATATGGGCTTGTGTGTGTATGTATGTGGGTGTGTATGTATATGTGTACATACATGTTTGTATAAGCGTATGTGCTTATTTATGTTTATACCATTTTTATTACCATCTTTCTTTTACATTTTCATTTTATTTTTGTATTGTTGTTTTTATTATTATCATTTTTCTTTTTACTGTTACTGTTATTTCAAGTTATCTCCGTATCCTGTAATTGGGCTTTTGCCTGTTGGATATGTATTAAATAAATGAATAAATAAATAAATAAATATTTTTGAACTTTTGACCACAATAATTAGACCACAATATTTAGCTTTCAAAGATAAGCAAAATTTCTAATGTGAAGAATAACTTATTTTCAAAAGAGTTTTCCCACTTGTTGTGTTTAGTTCTTTCGTGGATACTTAGATACGCATGAATATTACTAATTGGAAGCTTTTTCATAAATCATAACTTTTAACGTACAAAAATTAAAAAAATGTGTTTAAAACGTCCATCATAATGGATATATATAAATATATTCAGTGTTAGATATTTATACTTTCTCCTTAGAATTCGTTTATGCTTTTGTGATGTTAATAATAATTGTTATTTTATGCTAAAGAATAACAAAATCGCGTGGGTGAGATTAAGCCATATTAAACAACAAATTTATAGTTTAACGTCGGTGAAATTGAAAATTATGTTGTTTTCGACTTGTAGTTTTTTGAATATTTTAGCTAGTTTTTTGGTCGAAAATTGATGGTATTGACATTTAACCTTTCACTAATTAAAGACATAAATATATTTGAGACAAAAATGACGAGAGTTTATTAATTTTCAAAAATTCTGACACTAACCAGCAGTTCGATAATCCAGTGGACAAAAAAACAAAACAGAGTTTTTATACTTCTGCAAAAATATGATGCAGAAATCGGCCAAACATATATTTCTTGATTTATTCGAAATGTATATATACAGGATTTAGGCATTTTATGTACATTACAAAAAAAAAAAATGAAAAATACGCACTACATTAAAATTTGGATTTTCTGCATTATACAGGGTGAGCCACCGAAAACGAAACAGGCGTGTTTCTTTCATTTAAGCCGATTTTTTCTGAAAACTCTCAGACCTGCCGATTTTATTTTCAAAGGGGACTTTCATTGGATATTTTTGATTACACCACTTTAGCATTTAAGAGGTGGTGAAATCCACTCTTTAAATGGTATTTTACGTTTTAAATTTGGGCTAACAGGTTCCGAGAAATTGCGTTCTAAAAATAAAAAAACAAAACGAAACAGCCATTTTTTGCATAAAAATTTAAATGGTAAAGGGGGGTCACGTAGAACATCGTTTTAAAACTCATTAAATTTTCTTTGCAACTCTTTCCTTACTTTTAAATTTGAACTAATGGTTTGCGAGAAGTTGCGTTCTAATACTAAATAATTTAATGAAATACTTCCCGAATAAATACGCCCTAATGTTTTTGGTTTATTTTCTTTTGTTCATCCTGAAGGTAAAAACGGCAAATATAGTTAGCTGATATTATTAAAGCAAGACTAGTTAGTACCTAGTCTGTGATTTTATGGGCAAGTAAATCATTAAATTCTTGATACTTTGATTGAGGTGATGTGGGGACAGACAACATACACAAGAAAAAGTCTGTGTTTTATTTAATATTAACAACTATTCCGATCAGGTTCCAATAGTGCGCTCTAGAGTAAGCAAAATTCAACGAATTTTTTTCGGAAAGGGGACACTCTATCAGCGATGTACGACATCACCAAAACATGCCTGAGGACGTATAATTAAATATGTTGTTGCAGTTATTACAAGAAAGTCAGCATGGCACTACATGAGCGTTAACTACAATAATGAAATTAGTCAGTGTTCAGTTTTGAAATACCGTAATCCGGGGTAATTTCGACCAAAATTCCAAGTTTTTTCGGGTAAACCGTAAGAAATCATTTTAAAAAAAATCTGAAAAAATTAATATATCTATCTTAAGTGATCCTTTATCTACATATTTTTTTTTAAAAAAAAGTCTTCCTGATTCTTGCTTTCTTTAATTTTTTTGTTTAAATTGTGATCGAATTTCCCCATGAAATTAAGGTAAATTCGATTACACATATATTTTCATGAAATGTCGAATTTAAACCAGTCACGGGTAAATTCGATCACTGATTTTTTTTTTAATTTATAATCGATATAAATTTGCAAAAAAAAATTCAAAATTAGTAAAAAAACCGCTGCCAATTACTTGGGGATCTGAACTTCTTCACCGTAGTAAAACTCGACGTGTGGTGGAGTTTATAATAAAAGTAATTTTTGACGTTTCAAAAAAGTCACATTTTTTGTCGTTTCAAAAACGTCACATTTTGACGTTTCAAAAAAGTCACTTTGACGTTTTAAAAAAAGTCACATTGGTGGAATGTCACTAATATTTTTTTTAGACATTGGGACCGATTTTGCTCTTCAACAAACCAAGTATCTTCCTTGACCTCTAGAACGTGTGTACCAAATTTGAAAGCTTTATATCAAAAGCTGTAGCTGCTATCGCAAACCAGACAGACACACAGACAAATTTTTTTAAACATTTTTTTTACAAATTTTCAAAATTTTTTTCACGAATACATAACTTCCTCACTTAGAGGGGTGAGGAAGTAATACATATTTAATTTTATTATAATAGAATAAAACTAACTATTTTCTCTTCATTTATTCTACTTTGGGAGAATATAAAAGCATGTGTGACAAAAAAATATCAAATTATTATTCTATATCATTCCTATCTGCAAACTTGCTTTTGCCTATTAATTTTAAGACAAAATGGATGTTGTGTTCTTTGCAGTCATTCAATACTTCGAACGAAAAATGGCTAGACAGATTGTCCCCAATTATTACTTTTCTACCGTCCAATCTACGAATGCAAGGTAAAATTATTGTTTTCAATTAGTCTTGGAACATAATCAAATCGAACCAACCACTTGAATTTCTGTTATAGGCTGTTCCCTTGTAGTTCTTTCTCAGTCCATGTTGGGTAATATGTTTTGCTTTATACACAACATAAGGAGGAAGAACTGTACCATCTGCAGCGCCTGCAAACATTACACTTATACTACGTTCTGATGTGTCTATCACTCTTTCTGGGTGTTTACTGCTGCGTCTTACAACAACCTTTACAGATCTGGGATTGTCTGTGAAATTTATTTCGTCAAAATTAATAATATTTGACGGTAACACACCGTCAATAGTATCTTTTAACTCACTAAAAATTTGTTTATGATATCATATGACGTCCTAGCTCGTACCCATTTGATGTTTTTACTAAATCGAACCGTAATTTCCGGATGACGCTTTACAAAATTTTTAAACCAATCTGCTACAGGCTGATTATTTTTAAATCGTTTTTCGGTTTTATCCATATTTTCTAGGTAATTCTTGACACTTATTTTTATATCGTGCTGAGTTAAAGGGAATCTCTAAGACGCACATATGAGGAGGCCTTCAATCAGTTTTTCTTCATCATTCTTACTAAGGGCAGGTGCTGCCATATATTTTTTGCATCATTTAAGGTACTATAAGGAATGCCATATTTTTTGCATGCTCCCCCCGTATACTAATACGGCCTTGATTTATTTCTGGTATTTCTAACCATTGTCGAATTTTCCCCGTAAAATTGACAATTTTTGTATATCAGGTAACGGCGCTCACAATTTAGACTTGATTGAATATAATTTTTTTTCCTAGCATAAAAGATAAATGCTTTTAAAAATGTTATATATTTTAACTTATTAGCATTTACCTTGTTTGTTGGGTAATAGTTTGTTCTATCACATTAAAAAAACGACGTTAAATAACGGTTTGTTGTTGTCATAAATGTTTCACATTGTAACACAATGAAACATGCACGACAATGTTTACAAATTTTCTACAATATATTTCTTTCATTCTACGAAAATGCGAGGCTTAATCTTCCACCCAATACGGTGTTGCCATATTAATATAAAATTGTCCATGTGATCAAAATTGTCCCATAAGATCGAAATTACCCCGGATTACGGTACCCGAAAAAGCATAAATAGCATCCATACAAAATGACTTTAGTTCATGAGTTGAACGAAGATGATCTCTATCGCAGGATTTAATTTTGTGATAACGTAATAATATGATAAAGAGGTGCAATGCTGCTGCTGATTTTGCCAACCGTATTATCTTTCTGATGAAGCTACATTCAGTAGAACGGTTAATAAATATTACCTAGTGAGGAACACCCATTCTCTTTCAATCTCTTTATATATAAGTAATTTTATGTATGTTAATATGTTCCATTTTGTGATATACGTAATCTTCATATGAAAAATAACTCAAAATTTTATTAACGTATCTGATGAAAGCGTCGTACCGCCATAAAGCAGTAAAATTTCACTCACAGGGCTTGTCTGAAAGTACAATATATCTCTCAGGCGTGTACAGTTACCAAGTAATGTTAAATTATAATGAGGTAACGGTAAAAATTTATTTATTATTTGTATTCGGTGACGGGACTCAATTTTTCAAGAAATTGCTTAGTTACCTTCAGACAAATTTTAATAATGCATATACAGGGTGTTTCAAGTTTTAATCAGTCACTTATATTTTACTGTGGGTAAAGAATAAGCAATTGGCGTTACAAGTAAAAATTTGTAAATTATCGAGGGGTATTTTTCTTAAAAAAAATTTTGATGTAATAAATTATTTAAATAATGCGGTACACAATTTGAAAAAAATTATCTTAATCAATTTCTCAGATGGGTGCTTCCAAAAACTTCTTTTATATTGTTATATAATATAGATGAAGAAAAAACTAAAAAAAGACACATAGGTGTCAGTCAATTTGGTCAGAGATAACAGAAACCTTTTCTTTTTAGTTGTCAAAGAGGGCTAATCGAATCAGTGTTTGTAAGGTAATTTTTCAAAATTTATTTCTTCCATACGGTTTGGTCAAATTAAACCAAATTTGGAGGATCAGTAGTTGAAAGTGTACTAGAGGGTACATGTATATCTATTTTAATTAATTTTCACTTTATGTAGGAACAATTTATACTGTAAATATAAGTGAAATTTGGACGTGATTAGCTCCTGAATTATGATATCAATCGGTAAAATTCGAGGTAAAATTCATACATGTCGTCTAGAATGAATCTTCATAATTATGCTCAGCAAGTTTCAAACTTTTATTCCGTACTATTTGGTTAAAAAGAATTTACTAAATAAGTATCTTTGTCACTACAAATGGAGCAAGGAAATGTTACCTCTATCGGGAATCGCACCTCAATGAAGTCGGTGAATAAAACGTCCAGTGAAGGTATAGTCAAGAGCAAAATTATTCAGCGGCGCATGTATAAAAACTTTCTAGAGAGTGACACAGCTATCCGAAGCTTTTTCCCGACTAGGCCCCTTAACATCATTTGTCCCATTATATCCATTTCAAAATCAAAATCAGTTATTATCTTAAATGAACGGACTGTTTATTTAAGATAGACGTATTTTATGGGAACTTGCATAAACGTAGATAAATGTCGGTAATAGTCATATGTAAACAATACGGGCAGAATTTACTGATTGTTATGAGAGTTTCTTGCTTGACAATTCCGCGAGTGACATAAACAGAAAAATCATGAACCATTAGGTGAGAGATTTTTGATTAATGGCAAGAGCAAAATTGCCCAAAGAAACCAACTTGAATAAAACATTAAATTTAGCAAAGAAAAATTATATCTCGCAAATGAACAAAATAACACAATATGTAAGTACTAAATTTTGATTCATGTACTAAATAATATTATTTATTACATGCAATCTACGAATTCCTAGTCAAATTGACGAAAATTTACTTTATAATTATTAATAGTGAATGTACAATTCTAATCTGAAATTGTATTATTCTTTTTTGGCGTCTTATACATCTCTGTTCTATAAAGATGTTTCCAGAGCTACATTAGTTTTTGTTTTGTTATTCCCTATATAGGTAAATGATGTACTGAGTCGACCTGCAAATGGCGCATTTGCATATTCAGTAACTTTAATAAAATGTGAAGTGATTGAACAACAAGCTCGTTTATTTCTTATGTTTCAGTGGTTGTTACAACAGAAGGTCAATGGATATGGTTAGTAATTTTTAGTTTTCTGATATCCAAACCACACTTTTCTGCTGACATTGTGGTCCAGTTTGCAAGGTAGGTAATTTATTTCCTGGTGAATTTGGCGCCATAACCATCGGTGCTAATTGCTAAACCTATACCATCATTTAGCACAATATAAATAAATAAAAAAATAGAGGTGCTAATTGTTTTAACAATTTTATAATTCAGCTGCCAAATTCACACCAGCAGCACCACAAATATCAGTGGTAATTGCGAAACCATACCATCTTTTGGCACACTTTGAATATGTAAACAAAACAATGGTGCTAATTACTTAAACAAAGTTTAGCACATCTATTTTTTTACACTTTCAGAGGGAGTTAATTGATGGTATAGGTTTTGCAATTGATACCGATGGTTATGGTGCCGATTTCATAGAGCTTCTAAGGGGCAAGATTTTAAATCATGCTCTATGTTTCGTGTTTAGATTGAAAGTAAGGAAGAGCTTGTGTCAGTCTTTCTGATGGGCTCTTTTTTTACAATAAGCTTTTTCGAAAGACTAACTGAACACAGAGTCATATTTTCATTATTTTGAATGAACCTCTTGCTATCCGGGTAGTTTTGGAATCTCCCTTATCTAGTTTTTGAAAATATGGGATTACATTCCATTCTTCCAGTAAAATTTCCCTTATTATCCACTCCTCTCTGAAATATTTTAGTTTAATGTTTGCTGCTTCATTCCTCTCCAGGGTAGTTCAAACGCACATATGTGGAATACTACATTAAAGCAACTATACGATTACAGTTATTATGAATTAATTATGGAATAAACATATTATTTAGCTTCTGAATTTTGCCCTTCCCAAACAGAAGCCATGGTATGAGTTTCTTGCAAACTCAAAGCTTCTAAACTTTCCTGTTTTGTCTGATTGTTCTTGTATTTTTTTGCATTACATGCAACTCAAGCTCTTTTGAATTACGTCAGAAAATGGGTCAAATGAAATATAATCATTGCTCCATTTTTGCATTGTTGCGGTCGTATTCTATTATATAGATTTGCATAAATTTGCTCTCCTTATTATCTGCTCCATTATATCGTTTCATGTTAAAGGCCCAATCTTCTAAAATTTTGAGGATTGTGTAATTGGAGTTGTAGGAAGAAGCTCCGTACCTCTTTTCCATACAAAAGTCTATGAATTGATCCCAAATTGATTGTGTTTTAACAGTATTACGTGGAGTAATAATTTTAAGGAATTTCCTCCAAGTATTCTTCATCAAATCACATTTTCTCACACACATTTTTTTACATATTTTTTACGAAAATATAAGTATAATGTCTGTCGATCGTCACTATGATGTGTTTTTGTTAATTTTACTATCAAACCGATTTTCATTATTACAATAAAATTAACTCTTGGGTTAAAAATTAATGTCAATATAAAATTAACGTTAAAATTTAGTCGATTAAAAAATGGGTTGGCAAAGCAAGTGTAGCAAAAGATCTATAAAAAAAGTATCGCTGGAATACAGCAAATTCCTGCAAATGAAAATTATTGATTGGTTCGTCGAGACATGAATGGACTAATCAATAATGAAAAAGTAATTCAATCCTTATAATTATTGTTTCCCATACATTGCCTACTTTTTTCAAACACCGTATACATACATTAAATACCATAATGCAGTTCCATGCACATCATTGCATAAAGACATGGATAGTAATTAATTGCCCTATTGCCGACATTAAAAAAAAACGTGTTGTGTTGTCTTGTCATACATTGTAAAACGCATAATAGTTGTTTAAAACACTACGAAGTATCTCTTATCGCGACTATAAAAATCTAAAAGACACCAGAATGCTGAATTATATATTTGTAAATAATTTAGAAACCTGTTCTCTCTCCAAACACAACTATAATTTATTAACGAGCATCTAGATATTGTCTAATAGGTCTAGGTGCAAGACATTATTTAACTGACTTCAAAGCCATTATATTACTATCGTAGAGGAGGGAGATACCATCGAGAAACATTAAAACGGACATTAGTGTTCAAGAAACATCCATACAACGGTCTAATTGGATAGCACTGATTGATAGATTGTTAATTTTCTAACAGCATCGTTTCCAGGATCATGTAAAGTATAAAGAATGCATTTTATTAGCGAAGAAGATGAATATTTTAGCAAATAAAAAAGTGAAGGCGGAAGTCATAGAATATGGATTCCCTGGTGTGTGGCAATCTTGATTTCATTCTAATTATAATTTCTTTGCAATTATATCATTCTGAGCTAGTTAATTCCTATCCAGTTCGTGAAGTTTTTTTAAGTGGCATTAAATTGTTAGATAAATTAAATCACTTTACTGTTGGCATCGTTAAAGAACAGCGTCAAATGAAAAAGCTTACCCGTTTTAAAGCTAATTTAACATAAACCGTTATTCTTATACCAGAATCTTTGGAGGTAGAGGTATGTTAATGTGTCCGTTTTAATTCTGCCACTTAATCCAATTTTACGAGCAACCAAAACGTTAAATCAGAGAAGAGCTCTTTTATTAGACTTTGTGGTTTGACTTTTGACGCAATGAAATTATTTAATGCGGAACAGCTATTTCAGGCGTGGCATAACAACTTAGAAGTAACAGGTATTCAGTGACAGGTAATGTTTTTATTTTAGATGTAATGTCAATGTCATTCCTAATGTGGTAATATAAAGAACGTAGAATACGATACGGTCTTTATATCTAAATATGGAAATTGCTCTTGTTACTGAACTTGATCTCCAACTATTTACCTATGTCCAGAGGCTAAAGACGCTCTGGTTTTTTGTTGCTTCTTTTTTTAAATGCTTCTATTCTTACATTTAGAAGTATGCGTGATATGAGTGTTGGGCAACTGCTTTATTTTTTATTTATTTATTACAGTTTTTGCTTATTTATTGATGTTACGCAGACTTGCAGAGTATTAGTTTTAAAAATGTGGCACACCAAAGTTTTTTTGTATGCCAAATCTAAATCTGCCAACAAAAATTGTCACTCAAAGTCAGGTTTCTCAATGTTCAAATGTTGTTGACTAATGAAGATTATGTATGTATTAATAATATGTAGTGGCCTACACGATATTTTTAAATTAGGTATGTCTAGGTGGTTAGATGACCAAATGAAAAAAAAAGTTTAACTGGATGTCATTACCCCAAAGAGCAATAAAATTGTTGCAAATTTTAACCACTTTGACAATCGTTTTTTGTTTTCAGTTGTTTACTTAAAACTCAACTAGGTACTTTTTCCAGTTGTGTATTTAAAATTGTTAGAATATCTAGAATACCTTGGAAATCAATCAGGGCAATTTAAGTATGGCTACCTTAACCGCAGGTTAACAGAATTTCATATTTTTTTTGCAAAAAGAAAAAGAGAAATTTTATAAAATTTATTGTGGGGCGACATTACATTGTATCGAACTCGATGCGAAAAGTAAAGCATCGGGTACTACGGCTGGTAGTTGGATGATCAGCAGATCAGCGACATGCAACAGTCTTCTAACGGCTTATATATCAACTTAAAACGTAAAAGCTGTGCAACCTTTTGCGAGGCGAGCAAAAAAATCTCTAATTTTCGGCAAATAAGAAGTTTCACAACATTTCCAGGTTAGGGAAGTAGCTCGTCTCGCGTCGGAAATTGAACTTGGTAACGGAAATTGGTAGACGTTTAATAAATGATTAAAAACAAACTAATATATGCTAAAGGTGTTTGTTTTGGTCACACATAGTTTTTCAGAAATATTGCCATCAACACGAGAATTTAAAAAAAATCACATCTGGTGTATCTCAGAACCTCTTTTAGTCATTTTTCCTATATGGTGTCCTAAGCCTTGGTTCCCGAAGAATTTCTACGGAGGATTTATGTGACTACCCTATACACTTTAATAAATTATATTGTTTATACATTTATGATGTGGTTACAACTTTTTAAGCAACAGGTGTATCTCGAGGATTAATTAACGGCCTCTTCAAGTTGAGTGGCTTTTGCACTATGCTTTCTGTAGTCCGTGATGCGTGACAATATTGTTTTTAAACTAATATTGCACTAGTCCCGGCCTATAGAGAGTGTAAAATTTCTTCAGCAATTCATCTGCATGCCCCGTTTTTAAGCGACCTTAAAAGACTTTTTGTTTTATATTGAAAAATGCGGAACCTCGTCTCCTTGGCTGCGATTCATCATGTTAGCGTCGCTAAACGCATATCTAATAAGTTAAATGACAGTCCTCTGATTAATTATTGTAGGTTAGAACAGAAACACAATAAATTAGCATTTCTTTTACATAATCAAAAAACGTTTAATCATCCTGTCTCTCATATCCTATTGTCCGTGTTTACAAAAATCAATGATTGGCACTTGGCTGCGCTGTACGGGGATCCAGTTGGATTAAACAAAGAAGCGTCAGGCTTCGCCTACTCGATTGGGTGATTGTCATGAGTTAGTTATATCGTCGATAAATTAAATGATTTTTTTAATGCTTTCATTATGCCTTTTAAATGTTTTTATAAACAAGAAGTTACTTAATTGTTTAGCAATAAATTGTCCGGCCAACAGTTTATTTATTAAAATAATAGTGAAATAAATGTCAATCGTTGATTGAATAAATATTAATATTATGAGGAAGGATTAACTTTAGTTTCCAAATGGCTGATTGCTATTTATTACAGTGTTTTTATAATGAGATCATAATTCTTTTTTATAATGCATTATTATTACTTGTTATTTGGTTCTTAATTATTTACTGTAACAATAAGTTTATGGTGCAAAAACTTGTTAAAATAGACATAATGCATGCGTATATAATTATTTATACAACGAGTAAAATGTCATATTTTTTCAGGAGAAAATTTATCAACATGAGCCGATTGTATACATAATCTTTTCTGAACTTTAATTCTGAGAAAAACAAAAATTGTAATAGACGCCGACACTCTGAAGCTGTTACCAGAAAAAGTGAGAATTCTTTACGAAAATGAATGTGAACTATGGAAAGAAAAAAGATTAATGTGAATTTTATTAATGGAAGACAGTTGTAAGCTATTGTACAAATTAATACAGTTGTTGTAATAAGAAGAGCTTTTAAAAGCGGTAATTCTGTGTGCTGGTATAATTAAATTATTTTTTATGTCTCGTTTCGTATGAATGACGGTCAGCGATTACAGGAAAGTCATTAATATTAATTTTAGCACAATATATTAAGTACTTGTAAATATATATGTAAGGAAGGGAAATATTTTCTTCTCGATAAACTTTGTTCTACAAGTATTCCTTACATTCATGTTAAAGTTAGTGGTCCTACCCTAGACCCCAGAACATTGAGAGGAATGTGTGGATATATTAATGCGTGTTATACACCTCCATGATTCATTTAAAGTATATTTTAACTGAAGTATAGTAAAATATGCCATATTAAGCATTTTGCACACATAATCAGTATGAGATTCCCATGTAAATGTGCCATGTATGTATCTAGCTGTTTGCTTATTAATAGAAACAGAGAAATCTGCTGTAGGTCTTCTAAGATAAAAATTTAAAAATGTGGTCTTGTTTTCGTTCATATTATGTTGACACCAGAACTAATATTATTAAATACACTTTTTACTTTCCAATTCATTTCTTCAGCAGAATCAGCGTCTATTGTGCAACTAATATTATGAGCGTAAATAACTGTCAAAGTATCGTTGATGAAATTAGATAAATCGTTAATAAATATCATGAATAATAGTGGCCCTAAAATAGAACCTTGTCTACCTCCCAAATTAGCTCAATATTGACGTTTTTTATTTTTTAAAATAGTTTTTCTCCTCTTGTATTTCTTACTCGTTGAAAATGCCTTATGTTTCTTTTGGATAAATGAAAAAAGATAGTAAGTAGTAATTTAATACATTTGGGAAACTTAAAAAAAATTAAAATTTGCCGAGAAAATGGTAAATAGTCTCCATATTTTATTACCTGCTGCAAAATTTACTACCAAATATCACTGTATATTTATTTCTCTTACCGTATACCTTTAGATGAGCAATCTTATGCATCTGTAATATCCATTTCTGAGAATACTTAAAAAGTATCGTATATAATAATGTCCATTATTATGATGTCCAGCTCAAGATTTACTGCTACAAACTAAATAATAATGTAGGTTGCGAAAAAAAGCCTGTTTTAAATATTAAATAGTTTCTTAATTTCACTAACTGTTGTCTGTGTATAATTTAACATCTAATGTATATACTTATTAAAAAATATGTAAAATTATTCATAAATATTGTAACACAATAATGAATAAATAAATTTCAACAACATTAAATTAGTACTTTTTAAATAAACTTTGTAGCTTATTTTATGGCTTAATATTTAAATGTAAAGTAGATCTTAACACATAATCTTATCGTCGTATGTTTTAAAAAAATCCGTCATTTAGATCCGTTAAAATGCAGCTGTATAATCAAAACAAATTCCTTGATAAGTAATATCCGTATATTTATTATTAGATGTATTATATTATAGCATAAACGACCATTTCTCATGAGTTTATAAAAAATTATATTATGAATAAATAATAATCTTGTTACGTCTTGTTAGGTTTGTTGTGTAATATTGAACAACATTTAAATCCTAAGTTAAAAACAACATTTAATATTAGCTTAGGAAAGTTTGTAGTAAACGACTAGATGCTCTTACCGATAAACGAGACGAGAGTCACTATAAATTATAGAAGAACATTTGGAAGAAGTCGATTTAACTGTAGCGTATAGGTCGTGCCTTGTGCAAATTTGTTTTTTGCTGTTCAAATTGCACTTGTCCCGGCCTGCAAGCTTGCAGTTGAACTCTACTGATTAACTGGAAAATAATACTAAGAAGATAGCAGTTTCATATACATAATTGTGTGGAATAATATCTCTATAGTGGATTAACAATCGTTCACTTTGTGAAATTTGTATTTATCGACTAACAAAATATGACATATTATGTTAAATTAATTAAATAAATGAAATTTAAGAAATAAAAAAAATTGTTTCGCACAACAATTTATTGGGACATTAGGTACAACGGATCAGTAGTAAGTATCGTACTAAGTAATTCAGCCGCTAAACCATGAATGCCTCGGGCACGGGAGCGAGAATCCCGTGCCCGAGCTTCAGCTTCCCTCAAGCTGTCGACTCAGCCATTCGGTAGGTCCGACCCCCGCATCCCGCGCACAGAGACCTTCGCCAGAAGTGATGTTAACATTAGGCCTTTCCTGACCAAAGAGTGTCCTCACTCGTCAAGTCCAGAAGAACTGAAACTCGAATTATTTGCTTTAGAACTTCGAGATGTCTTTACCAAATCGCAACATACAAAAATTAAAAAAATGAAAGAGTATGTGTAATCTATGTCTGCATTTTCATTGTTCAAAGTGGTGACCCACAGGCTAACCTATCCTGCAATTTAATAATGAACTTGGCCAAGTTTATTAATAATTATAATTAAACATAATAAAATAACCTTAAAATAATAACCAATCTTGAACTAACTTAGGTGCAATTTAACCTAATGGTTAACTTAGCCTAATGGTCACCTAACACCCTGCTAGCCCTGTACCATCAGTGATCCCAGGAAATACGTTCAGTCCAGTACCGCTACCTACTCTGGAAGTAAGAGAACCCTTCAGTAGCCTCTCCTCTTGAGCCTCTCCTCTTGAAACTTTCTACACCTGTAATTTCTTATCACGATACCTACGCTAATTGTTCTCTCACTTCAGTAGTAGCTGGGACAACGTACCACTGCCTTACCCTATCCATGACCTTACCGCTGAGAGCGACTACTCTCAGGTAAAGCCATCTAATTAGTAACGAATCCACGGCCTCATGTTGTCCACGCCGGCAACTCCGTTGTATTTCACTTGAGAGCGACTACTCCCAGGTATATCTGACACTTCATAATGATCGTTGTCCACTTCGGCACCGCCACTACACCGCAGTTGAGAAAGAGTACCTGATGACTTGACCGCCATCCTTTCCAACGCTCCACCATCTGTGCTATCAGTAACGAATCCATGGCCTCATGTTGTCCACTCTGGCAACGCCACGTACCACAGTTGAGAGAGAGTACTTCCAAGTATGCCAGCCACCTCATAGCGGTCGTTGTCCAAGACTTTCACAATCCGAAACAGTCCTTTTCATTTGGGCAACATCTTTTGGCTCCACCCAGTAGCTGCTATTGCTAGTGACCTTAAACAGTACCAGACCATCCTGCCTGATGCTCGCTTACGTGCCTCTCCATACGTGATCATATTTCTGCAACATTCAAAATTTCGCGATCATCTGCCTCTAACTGCCCTTGTGACAATACTGTGTAGCCCATTAGAGCTTCACTGGGTGTGACGCCTATGGCTTTATTAAGTGTGCCGTTTAATCCTAACTGAATGTTATGAATGTTTTGGTCCCACCTAGTCGCACCCATTGTTGCCAATGAATCTAAAATAGTTCTGTTATATCGCTCAACTGATCCATTGCCCCGGGGAATTGCCTAGGTCTTTTATTATGGCCTGCCGTAACTCGGTAACATCGCTTTTAGAACGGTTTGCGTTTTTTCGTCGCTTATCAGACGCTTCCTTCTGATGATCTCTACTACCAGAAGTCTCCCTGATGATAACTTCGGTATTCAGCAGACGCCTCCCTTCGATAACTCCGGTGTTCAGCAGAAGCCTCCATTCTAGTAGTTCTTCAAACCGGACCTCGACTTCGTGTTCACCTCATCTCAACCCTTGATCGGCAGTACAACCCGCCTTCGTTTTCTCGTGACAATTTTTTTGAAGTTCACTTTATTCACTTATTCACTAAATCACTAAATAGCTAGGTCCTTTATCCCACTTCTGATGTTAAATTAATTAAATAAATGAAATTTAAGAAAAATAAAAAAACAGTTTCGCACAACAATTTATTAGGCCACCAGGTACAACAGATCAGTAGTAAATATCATACTAAGTAATTCAGCCGCTGAACCATGAATGCCTCGGGCACGGGACTCTCGCTTCAGCTTCCCTCAAGCTGTCGACTCAGCCATTCGGTAGATCAAGCCTCCGCATCCCGCGCACAGAGACCTTCGCCAAAAGTGATGCTAACAGTGCCTAGAAAAAAATATTTTTTTTCAGTGGTCAGCTTGAAAAAAAAATTATGGCCAAAAAATTATTCCTGCGATTATCTTGAAAATAGTTTACTTCTGGCAAGAAAGTCTTGAGGAAAAATGAAAACACAAAATTCCTTATGAAAAAGTTCATACTTCTTTTGTCGTAGCGGAAACTGTTTTCCATCAATAATTAGGCCAAGTGGGCAGGGGCCGATTATCACGATTATACGCCATTATTTATGATGTCGCACAGATCCTTAAAGGAAAAACGCACTTGTGACACGCGGTCCCAATGCGTCTCGGATCGTTCTAGCCTACTCGCACTCACAAATACGTTTCATCCTTAAATGCGTAATTGCCAATATTAGTGGCTTCGTGCTCGAGTGGTAAGGATACTTGCCTCTTACCCGGAAGTCTCGGGTTCGATCCCCGGTCGAGAAGCTAGGATTTTTTCTGAACCAGAAATTAATCCCAATATACATGGACATTGGGTGTGTGTCCATTGTCTCCAAATGTGTAGTCCCCTCCCACACAAGGTACATTGAGGTACCTTCAGGAATACAGGGGGTTGTATTACCTGTGGTGTTTATTTCAATTAATTAATTATTGTTATGAGTAATATCATACAAAAAATAATATATGATTAGTAATAATAATCAAATAACAATAATGACACTTAATAATAATACAAATGCATTGCTTCCGTGATTACCGACAATTTGTCGTTATTCAAAGATTTGACATTACCTTGGATATTTACCAACACAATAGCATTAAGATACATACACGACAAGCACGTGGTGCTGGTACCAGATATCTCGTCACTCCTTCAACCCCTCTTCCCAATCAGTGGCAGACGTTCCTAAGAGTGGATGAGAATAAAGAAAAGCTCTTCTCCTTTATTAGCACAGAGCATTAAAAACCAAAATGGAACAAGAATTCTTTGTAACCGTAGAATGTGCCAATATTCCTATTGGCACATTCCACTTTTGCTAGTCGTGAATTAACCTAGAATTTTTCTAGTTCGCATGAAGAAGCTGATGTTAGAATTATATTCCACGTTTCTGATGCAGTTCAAATAGGTCGTGAATCTTTGAGCGTACTGGCAGTAGCTGCGTTCCATAAATTGAATCTAAAATACTTGTATTTGAGACAGGCACACACTTTTCTTATCTATCTGTCCACGATATTGCTAAGAGCAGGGAATGACTTTCACTGCCACTGTTTCACGTACTAACAGGATGTGACACTACCTCGTCATTTCTTGGTAATTGCAAACGGACATCTTGGGGAACTTGGAATAGTTTCGATGATCTAACTGAAGTTTTACTTCAATTAAATACAAAACATTAAGTGAAACCCGATGCGTTGCAGACTATTGCACTCTTTGTGATACATTAATGTGATAAATCAAGCACTAACTACGATATAGTTGAGGCAAGGAAATACCTCTTCATTAAAAAGCAGAATATCCCTCGATCGACAAAAGAAGCTCTTGTTCAGCATGTAAAGCGGGCAGTTTTCCAAGGAGCTTTTATATGGTGACAGTGTTTGATTTCAAATACAAATAGTTCGGATCCTGAGTCGTAGAAGTGGCAACTGCTAGACGGAATTTACCAGCTTCATTTGGTCACATCTCCAGAACTTACCAGGAACGCAATTTTAATTTAAATAGTTATTGTTTATAGGTAAATAATAAATTGAAATTAGATTGTTTTACAGTTGTTCAATTTTACCAATATTTATAGAATGGAATGGACAATCAAATCAAACAAAAATTCAAAACCTGCCATAGACATTCTACAGAAATTTATTATTTGGTCCAAATTATCAGTTGTTAAATCTGTTAAGAAAGCCTCATCCCCCGTTTTGTTTTTTTTTACAACAAATTGGAACACCACACTCTTTTCTTTTTTTTTTTTCGGAAAGTCCCGTCATAACTATAAAACTAGCAGCGCCAATTATTATATCATCTGTATCCGACATGATTAATTTTGCAGACGGATCATCAACGAATGCGAATGTTCGTTCAATGAAAATTTGTAGACAACAAACGAACGAATGAATTCGTTCGTTCATTCGCTCATTTATTCGCTTCTGTTCGCTCTAATTTAAATGCACCTTTACAAAATACAAATAAATTGGAAATATCTTTTTTTTTCTTTGTTATTTATTTATTAATTTGTTGCATGAAAATATATAAAACTTACATGAGACACCCGTGCTCGGAGCCAACCGTAGCCACGTGATTGCGCGTCATTGTGACAGTTAAGAGGTTGAACGAGAAGTTAAAAACAGTATTTACATACTTCAAAGTATTATTACTAAATATTTAATTTTACATTGTAAAACACTGGAGAAAAAAATTACCATTTTTGATGTTAAAAGTTGAACTAACTGGTGTTTTGGAATGAACAACGACACGAATTATAGGAATAACTGTATTTTTTAAAAACAATTTAACGAGTACGAATAAATACTGATAATATAATTTCTGTTCAACTTTTTGTATCGAGCCTCTCTTTTTAACCAGTCAGTCCGTTACGTAACGCTGAATCAGGTCTCCGTATCAGGGTCGATGCATATACCTCGTGGGACCACAATTGGTGCATATACCTGGCGGAACACGGGAATCTCCGTATAAGCGGTGGCACAAATTTTTTAAACACCCTGTATATGTAGATGTCTTCATACTTTTAGATTGAACTTTTGAGTTTCCATTATTCGATTTATTTTCTAATTTATAATAGTTTTGGAACATTCTGGCTTTAAAGTATTTGAAAATACATAGTTTCGCGTAATGATATGGCCACCTTAATAATAATAATTTAAAATCAATAATATAACACCGGCACACAAAAAAAAAAGTTGTTTGTACATTTGACGCCACCTACCTCCCGACATGTATTTCGATCCGCTGAATCCTAATTTGAAGTCAGTTTGGATCGTACACCCTCAAATATCGAGTAAATTGAAAAACCGTAAAAAATAGCGAAAATTGGGTGTTTCGGTAATAAAAAAAATTTTGTGGATCTAAACCAAGCCTAATTTTTATGAATTTCGATCCGCTGAATACGAATCTAAAGTATATTTAGACCATAAGCCGTTTTAAATCTAAGTAAATTGTAAAAAACCCTCGAAAATTGCTAAAAATGGCAAAAAATTGTGATTATGTTGATGGAAAAAATTTTGTAGACCCGGATCGAAGAGGATTCTTATGTAATTTGATCTGTTGAATCCAAATCTGAAATATATTTGGCCCATTAATCCCTCAAAATCTCAAAAAACCGATAAAATAGCAAAAAATTGCAGTTGAAAAAATTGAAAAAAAATCTATGAAACACGATTAAATACGTTTCTTGTATTTTTTTTATGCATAAAATACAAGTTTAGAATCTGAAAATGTGAAAAATTGTAAAATCTATAAAAAATGACGTATAAACAGAATGAAAATTTTTTTCATCAACATAATCACAATTTTTTGCCATTTTTAGCAATTTTCGAGGGTTTTTTTACAATTTACTTAAATTTAAAACGGCTTATGGTCTAAATATACTTTAGATTCGTATTCAGCGGATCGAAATACATAAAAATTAGGCTTGGTTTAGATCCACAACATATTTTTTATTACCGAAACACCCAATTTTCGCTATTTTTTACGGTTTTTCAAGTTACTCGATATTTGAGGGTGTACGGTCCAAACTGACTTCAAATTCGGATTCAGCGGGTCGAAATACATGTCGGAAGGTAGGTGGCGTTAAATGTACAAACAACTTTTTTTTTGTGTGCCGGTGTAATCAATCGTAGAAATTTTAACAACTTAGTTTACTTGTCTCTCCAGTTTATGTGCCGAGTATTTAAATTTTATTTAAAACTAGGTGTGAACAACCGTAAAAATCTTACTAATCATGTAATATCAGTTGGATAGAATGTAATAAGTGTACACTTTAAATGATGTACTGTTACAAACAATTTGATTATAGCCCAAAGCTATTTAACACTTCAAACAATTTTTCTTTTTAAGTTTTGTTCTATGTCAGATATTCTATTATTCATACACGACATTCCTAATTAATTATACATGAGTTTACAATACACAATATTCAAAACCATTGATTACTAGATGTATGAATATAATTATGCGAAATAATTAAATTAAATTAACCTATTTCTTTTTTTGTTTTATCAGTACCGTAATTATTTGTATCATATGAGCACAGAGAAAGGTGAGGTGCGGTTAATTTAAACGTTAGTCAAAATATTTCCTGCCAAACTGAAGATACGTTTTAACCTTAGTTTACCTTAGTGGGAAGAAGGGCGCTCGAGGAGATTAAATCATCTGCTCAGCAAACCTACGATTCACATCCCCCCCCACACACACACAGCAGTTCAGGAAACTAGTAAGTGTATCTTTCAAAGGATAATCAAGTGCCACTGATCCTTGTACGTGATGGCAATGTGGGACGAACGATAGATGACATTTCAAAAAGGACGGCATTGCTGCAAATTACATATTCCTCGGATCTGCAGTTCATAACTAGGAACAGTGTCCCTACATTTGTGGTTCAAGAAAGACAAGAAGTTTTCGACCCAACTTTGGATAAATAGAGCATGATAAAAGGTTATATTGGAATCATATTATCAGACCACAAATACATGTATGATGTTCGTCTTGTAGCTGCACCAATTTCATACAGAAATACCAGGTCCACTGATTGAATTTCTCACAAAGAGAACCTGTAGGAGGAGCACTTAAGGAGAGTTATCTTGCAATCTATGAAAGCGCAATAAGTAGAAACAGCAACTCTAGAGCTGCAGGGTGCTATTAACTCTGCATTATAGAAGACCTACTGGCTGTAGCTAGACTACGTATAGTTATCTCAAAATATACATCAAGCGTCCAGATGGGGCTTATACAGAAACCAACTGTCAACAAATTGAGTATTTCTTAGATGTTCATTTTCCGAAGTCGGATATTTTGATAGCAACGCCTCCTTCACCGGTATTCAAGCCTGCCGAGGACTGGAGAATGGTGTCGAAGGTGATAACACAAAATTGAGGTGGGCTATCTCAACATTTGCTCATGTAAATCTGTAATACAAAAGGGTTCAGAAATACAATTAGGCCACTTCCGTCACCTGTTATGATCTTACTTAGCTTTGGAATACATTTAAACTGGAGACATGTTAAAGTGATCTTCTTACCAAAGACAGGTCGTACCATGTATGACCAGACTAAAGCATCTGGGCCAATAATCCTGATTTTCCTTCATTTTAATCAATATGCGTACCAACTGGAAAGTATGTAGAGACGGCCTTTCATCAGATTCCCGTTAAAGCAGAGAAGATGCTGGAACAGAAAAACCCAGCTTTGATAGAGTTTCTGGATGTTCAAGAAGCGCTCAACGACCAAATTTCCACACCTAGATGGTTATTATCCATGCTGAGGACTCGCGACATTGAAATTACTCGTCATCAGGGCTAAGGTGGGCCAAAGATGTCCATAGAGATGGGTGTTATCCCCATTACTATAGAATATTGTGCTCGAAGGGCTACTGGTCCAATTGAACAGGGCAATTTTCTATGTCACAGAATATTATGTACATGATTTGCCTATCATGACAAGCAGCCAATTTGAAGTAATTGATTCAGGGCTCATGCAAAAGACTCTCAATATAGATCAAATCTGGTTATACCAGACATGGGTTCACTGCCAATATCGGCAAGACAGAACTTGTGCTATTAACTAAATGGAAAAAAGAAGAGACTCTCAGACTCCTTCTCTTACGGTACACAGTAAAGCCTATTCCGTACAGTGAAATATTTGGGAGTAACTTTAGATTCTAAAATGTCATGGAAGGACTGTGAAATTTCAAGCGAGGAAAAGTTGCGCATCAACCACTTTTAACATTTGCGGCCTTGGTGTGGAGGTACTTGTTGGAGCGTTCCACAATTAGGGCCCACTTTTTTATTTCAAATTTAAAGAGTGGCCTGTCTGGGTATAATCGCGGCAATCGGGCCCACTCCAACAGATGGAAGCCATTCTGAGCCTCATACCATTGCACATGGAAGTCAGAAGCAACAGAAGCTAAGGTATACAGAAGCTCTAGTTTTACCGTAACTTGGGCGTCAATCAGTCGGAAGATAATAATACAATAATAAGATAATTATTGTACTTTTTGCCTGATTTGTCAGTTTTATTAAATTTGTTTTGTATTTATTAGTTTTGGTGTAAAACTTCTCCCTGCAGTTAATTAAAAATGCATTGTTTGGTTCCTGGTTGCGAAAGTTCCACCAGAGAGAGAAAAAAAAGAAAATCTGTAACCGTCATTCGTAAGTCTGGTAGTATTCAAACAGCAATAGGTTTTCTTTAAAAGCTGGATAGTTTTGTAATTTTTTATTATAAAACATTTTTAAATTGAGTTGTTTTTCTCTTCTCAAATGTGAAATATTATTTTCTTCAAATAGTGTTTAACTAATTTGTAATACACGACTGTGATAATAACACAAATTATCTACTAGTTGCCAATAATCATTAGTAATATCACAAAAGAGTGAGAATAATATGAAAATAATTCGACAGTTTTTCGAAAACCTGTTGCTTTGCAATAGACACGAGAGCCTCTAGGGCTCAAATGTCTATTGCTGAATGGCAATAAGTTTGAGAAAAGAACCGGAGAATTATTTTCTAATTCATTCTCACTTTTGAATGGTATTCGAAACACTATTTTTTAATGTTTAAATACAAAATATGAATATTTTCTGAACGTTATTTGTGGCATTCTCTAAGTTTCCCTTTATCTTTTTTGGGACTTGCCACCACATGAATAATTCTTCGTTATCTAAAAAATTAGTTATCGAGTATATTAGGGAATTATATTATTATTTTTGTGTCTCATATTAGTTATCAAAAAGCCCCTCTTACTAATCTTTTGACGTAAAGTCACAAGCGCAGAGGTTCATTTTTTCAGTAACATTCTGGGTAAATAACTATCTTTTTTTAGATAACGAAGAATTATTCATGTCGTAGTAAGTCCAAAAAAGAAAAGAAAAACAAAATATAACTTCTTAACATTTTTTTTTTCAGCATTTGTCTCAATTTAAATAAAGTAACTTTATAGTGTATCAAAATTAAACTGTGCTAAAGTTTTGAACACAATTATTGTAAATGTTTCGTCCGCGACTGGTATATTTTCTTTTAGTTTGTAACCCTTTTAGTTACAAAATGATTGAGAAATGTTCCCGCATCGAATTATTTTACTTGCTATAGTATTTTTACATCATTTTCTTTAGTTTGTACGATAATTTCTTTCACTGACGCTGAACTAAATCGTTTTTGGTTAATTTTTTTTTTAAATTTGACAAAACTAATGACAGATGTCAAAACTAGGAAACACGTCAATGTCCAAAAACAAATTACTACAAAATATTCTCAGTGGGATAATATATTTAGATTATTCTCAGTTATAATATCCCTAGGACATTGATAATGCACGAGATAATTTTATGACAATTGAAAGCAGGTTGCTTGGTAACAGCCCGACGCCGAGGACGGAGGGCTGTTACCAACAAACATGCTTGAGAAATTTGACATAAAATTATGAGGCATTTGTCAATGTCAGAGGGATATTCGGTCAGACAATTTTTTTGATAAAAAAAGTCAAATACTCGCAACACAACAAAACAATTATTTCTTTATTAAAAGTACAGCTGTTAAAGGTACAGTTATTAAAATTTAACATAACATTGATTGGCTATTTTTTCTACTATAGAAGATCTATTACCACGCATAGTATTTATGATCTTCTTGTGGTGTTCTTGGTCGATGTTTAAGTACGGTTTTATAGAATTTGGATTGTTATGACCAGTAATTTTCAGCAATTGTTGTTCTTGCACATCTTTTTTTGCCAATTCGCTAACAGCAGTTGACCTGTTCGAATGATTCGTTATCTTTTTATCCTTTACATTCAGGCCAATAGCCTCAGCAGACGATTTAGTCCATCCATTAATAGTATTTTTTCCAACAGTGATATTGTCGTACCAATTATCGGTTTCCGTTTTCCAGTGTCGATTTGGTTTTAAGAACAGCCGTGGTGAGGTATTATGTTAGACTCGTTCTGATATCAGTTTATGAAAAAGGCGTACAGGGCAGCTTCGACTTTCACTATTGGCAATCAACCATTTACTACTTGTACAGCTTTTTGAACTGCCTTGGCAAGTCTTACTGAACGCCGGATTATATTCAATGCTAGTTGTTGGAGAGCCATCGTTATTTTTCTCGATTTGAAGAAAATCTAAGAGACAGGCAACTGCCTCGCCTCCTCTTCACGCTAATTCTACAGCAGCAATATGGTAGAATTTACGCATAAGACCTTCAGGGGTATTTTCATCCCAGAACAATATTATTTGGTTTACTTCAGACAAACTTAACGAAACTGAATTGGTCTTACGTTTACATGGATCTGCTTGCAGTTTCTTTCTAGTTGCATCGCGGGCATCTCAGGCAGGTTTAAATACTATGCTGTTAAACGGGTCAGTCATAATCTTATAGTCATTATAGTACTTCTCTTGTAAAAGTTTGCACGAAACATACCACATAGTTTTTACCGTTGCTTCTATGAATTCTGTCCCATCTTTCTTCCTCATATTGACCGCCCAATCTTTCAGTATCAATGTCAGTTCTTCTACGCTTCTATGTTCATTTAACTCATATTTTCGTTCATAGCAAAACTCCATAAATATTCCCCACCTGCATTTGTGACTGTTTGTGGTATTTTTTGTAATTTTTTCTTTAATTAGCGCGTTAATAGATTGAAAATTCGCACTGCCAAAACGTGACATTTTGAAATTTATTTGGAATATAAAGCTGTCAAAGTCTTGGTGTCATAATGATTGAAAACATCCCTGACTGTTGTTATCAGTTAAATGTTGAAATGACTGGGTGATTTGTGTCACATGTCAAAAAATAACAAAATTTAAATGGCTGTTAGAACTGTCAAAAAATTTTCACTATAACAACAATATAATTGGAAAAAATTAAATACATACAAAAACACTGCTAAATGATTGGAAAATAAAAACATTTAAATATTTGCGATCTCATAACCTTCTATAATTGGTTAATATGTAGCCAATATAAATTGCCCACAGTATGGCAGCCTATATGTAGGGGACATTTTATTAGTATTGTATCAGAGATCCAGATTATATTAAGAAATTCGTGAGTGCAACAGAAATGTCTTTGTGAGATGTTCAATAAAAAAGGTTGTATTTTAAGTTTAATTGTCAACTTTGATTGTCATTATTTTTTACTGTTACCTAATTGAATCTAAAACTGAACTTCCTGTACATGCCTACTACCTTTGTGTGAAATTAACACCAAAGAGTAATAACGGTACTAAACATTATTTAGAAATAAGGAGTGTAAAATTAATTTATGGTAAAATTATTGACTAATTATACGTTGTTTGACTTCCGTCAAATGTGTAATAAAAATGTGCATTATAAGTATTGTTTAAGTTATTCACAGGTACGGCATTATGTTAATGTAGCTTTCTATGACAAAATTATTTTATTTATTACCAATACAATTTAACAGAGGTGTTTAGCTAGCAAAATTCCCATAAATTGGTATACACCTAGAGTTAAAATGTGTTTCTTAAAATGTTTTCTTAATCGCCTATCAAGTCAGCGAAGTAACTCCCAGAAAATTTTAGGACTTTGTGTTGAGTGAAGAGGGACGAGGCCCTACAGTTTATTGTGGAGTCCGAACCACATCTGTGGCATCGACAGTTCTCTCCTATTAATTCGAAACAAATTTCAAATAAAATTTCTAACTTGCTCCCGAATGGATTCGAACCACCGAATAAATAGATATAACCAATTTCCAATTTCCAATTTAAAGTTTTTTATTGCCTATTTTATTACATAATTAACTAGTTGGGGGTGGTATAGTGACGTCCTCCTATAAAATATAACGTATTTAGTGGTATATTATGTCCAAAACTTGAAATAATTAAAATAGAGGGAAATTATAGAAAAGGATGGTTATAGTCACGAAAAATTAAATTTCAAATTTAACATATCCGTAAACGTGAGCTAGGTGGAAATGGGTAGGTTTTAGTGAAGATTAAGGGTTGGGGGTGGTTAGGGAGCTTGGTGGAAGGGTGGGTAGGACATGTATGTCTGTCATTGTCCGTATGGCTCTAATGTTAGTTATTGTCAAAATATAATAGCAAGTTCTCATGTAGTAGTCGGTGTGTATGTTCGTATCCGTGGTAGTTTCGGATATCTGTGATATGTTTGATAAGAACGGAGTATCGAATATTGTCAGTCAGGAATTTCGTCGCTTTTTCCATTATGTAGTCGCGTATGTACGGTATATGTCTGCTTTTATATGACATTGTCTAGTGTTTACGTAGCGATTTGAGTTAGTGAGGAGCCGAAGGAGCTTATTTTGCGTCGTTTGGAGGCGGCTATACTGGGTGCCTGACATACTGTTCCAGACGGCGCAACCGTAGCGTAGGTTAAAATTGGCCGTTTGATAAATAAGCAGTTTACTCTTGATGTTGAGCGTGAATCTCTTGTTAACTAGTGGATATAGTTTATGCAAGCCCATATAGGCTTTGTTGACACATTTTGTGGTGTGAACTTTAAAAAATAATCTCTTTTCCAAATTTAACCCAAGGTCTTAACCACCTTCTTCTGCTCAATGACTCTGTCGTTAATTTTTAGGGGCGTGAAAGTCCGTATGTTGGTGAATTTACGTGTGAAAGTTATAGTTTCTGTCTTGGTCTAGTTTATTGTAATTTTCCAGTCCTTGTAATATTTGAGGTATCTCAAGGTGGTACCGCAACTTGGCGGTTGCATTTGAGAGTAAAAGGACTGGGCGTAAATGGTGGTGTCGTCAGCGTACAATATTGTCTGGGTTCAGGGATGGGTAGGTTAAGTATAAATTAAACAGGACCGGAGAAAGGACCGTATCTTGCGGTACATCTGCCCAGACTTGGAAATTGTCTGAAGTACTATTGTTAATTCTATCAGAGAATGTCCTACATTCTAAGTAGGACTTGAGCAGTGAAATATAGTATGAGGGAAGTTTATGTTTGTCTTGTAGTTTGTGCAGGAGACCTCCATGCCAGACCGTGTCGGATGATTTCTGTATGTCTAGAAGCAGCATTTTTGTTGAGTGCCTTTTATTGAAACCCTCGATGACGTCGTGCACGACTCTACACAGCGACAAAGTTGGTATTGTGCCCTTCTCTGAGGCCGAATTGTAAATTAGGGATAAGTTTTTTGTTACTATTGATTTTATTTAGATTTGGTAAAATTACCTTTTCTACTATCTTGCCCAAGGTGTTTAGCAGTGAGATGGGGCGGTAGCTGGCGGGGAGGGTGGAATCTTTTCCTGGTTCAGAAAAGGGACAATAGAGGTTTTCCACGCTGTCAAAAAAATACTGCAAGCGCACAGTGCAGTGATTTTATGGGACAAATGGACAAAAATCAGAACTCCAAAAAAATCAGTAGTATCATGATTTATTTACCATAAAATTGTCCGACATTAGTCTACATTTACATCCACAAATATTTATTTTATAATGTAAGGTTAGTAAAAAAATAGTGCATGTAAACGTGCATGTATATAATACCATAAAATATTATAAATTATATTTTATATTAGAAATGTTGGCAGAGAAAGAGATGTAAAAGTATACTTAGGATCCAGAAATATTTACATAATATAAACAAAAAAATGTCCCATGTCTATTCTGCCCCTGAATCACTTTCACTGTCATCGCTAACTTCAAGAGGAGTTGTGATATTATATGCTGTCAAAGGCTCTACTTCGTCAGTTAACACGAAATACCCTTTAATGCTACTGTCATCAGCCATAATTTTTCCTCTTTTGGAGATTATTTTTCTGTGGAAAGCTATTAAAGGATCTGATGTTATGATCAAACGATTCATCAAATCAATTCGCGACTTTTTTCGAGTGTGTGCCAATCTTTCTTTTCTAATTTCTTTATGTCGAGCCTCTTGGCACTCTTCTGACATTTCACCAATTGGTATATTGAATTGAGAGATGATTTCATAACTGTGAACCAGTATTTTATGGATAGTCATAGGCATATTATACCACGATTACTCTTGCAGATACAATTCCCTAGTGTCCATGCCAAGATTGTTAAATTTATTTGCATTAATTTTTTCCTTACAGTTAAAAATTCTCAAAATTAGGTAAAATTTATAAAGTAGTGTCTCGTTAAGGCCGGTAATTTTGGCACTTATTTTATATTGCTCGAAAAATGTTCTAGCTGTATTTCCGTCATTGGAACTACCATAACTTTGTTTTGGTTCGTCTACATTGAGCCCTAACTGTTTTTTAAACTCACTTTGAATTCATTTTTTGGTTTGTTCTTTCAAATCCTTAAATTCCCTTGAAGCTCGGCACTTTTTATAAGGAAGGCGATATGCCATTTTTAAACAACATTCCAAGAAACGAATCCAACAATGCAAAGTTGACAATCCATATTTATATTTTTCAGAATCCGCTACAAACTGAGTCAAGTCTGTTTTATTCATCTGAGTCGGTTTTGCTCCGCATAGATAACAAATAGCAGTAGACTTTGTTTCGGTCACAATATTGCATACACTTCCGTCAATCATTGTAAAGTGAAATTCAAAATCTACGTTAAATTCTCTTTCGACAATTCTCATGCTAATGTTTTTAATATCTTTAAAACAATTTTCAAATTTATTGTATTCTTGTTTAATTATTCCTCGTTTTCCTTAGAAAACATAAATTTAAGTGGTTGACAATATAACGACGATGACGAACGGGGATTTTTCCAAACCACCGTTTTAGAGGATTTGTCCATGAGCATAATAGGGACAAAACCTATAAAAAACATAAATTCGTCAGTTTCAGATTCTATTGAAAATTTTTGCTTGTATATACTGTGACTGAAACTTTCATTCATGCCCCAATTACAGACAAGAGGTAAATTTAATGAAGTAATGCTATGTATATTTACAACATTAATAAGATTGAAAATACTATTAAGAGTTTTATATAACATATTTTGAATATTAACTTCAACAGCTGTCTCAGAAGCGGATGATATCTCAATATATGAGTGTTGTTTGAACAGATTAAGTCTATATAAACTAGGAAAAGTATCTCTATGTACTCTATTTACCACAGTCCTTAATAAATTGTACTTGCGTTCAGATAAGTCTAGATCTAAGTAAATAGCAAGTGCTTGCTGCAAACTCAACTCATTCTTTACTTCTAAAAGTCCTGTTGAAGTTGATGGACCAGCGATACTAGAAGCGAACTGTAATTCCGCACTACTGAAGCTTTTTACCAATGTTTCCACTTTACGTTTTTTTGTTTTGACGGAACACTCTTCGAACTGCTATTGTGGATGGCCCCGGCCACTAATTGAGGTAGTCGAACTGTTATTGGTAGATTTTATTAAACTTTCAGGGATTGAAATTTTCGAGGCTAGAAAACCACTTTCCTTTTTTAATAAATAGGATCTTGAACATGAGCACTTTGTCCACCTTGATTTTAAGTTAGCACATATTAATTTTGCAACATTCAGTAGTTCTGGAGCGTCAGGGTTTGTAATGTTATACGAGTTCGTAATACATTGCTTTATTGCAGTAAATTTGTCTTTATCTACTGTTGACACCCAAATTTCAAAACATTCACCATACGTAAGAGGGTGACCTATAAAGGAAAAAAGGCTTTTTACGTCATTATTGAGACCGTCTGGTGTGGCCCCTCCCACCTGTCTCTGACCTCCATCCGCTTGGGGTCGGTCGTGAGGGGCCCTTCCTTTGAGGTTGTATGGGACCAGAGTTTATAAACACCAGGGTGGTTAGCCCAGGTATCCCCGGCCGGCATTTGTCAGACAGAGTTGCCTTACTATTATTATTATTATTATTATTGTACTACAGTTAAGTACAAATAATACCCTCCAAAATTTTCTCCATTTAACCGTGTTTCTATCGCTAGTAATAACCGAGATAGCAATGCATGTAGCACCAATTTGGGCCACATTGTATAAGAAGATATCCACCACATTTCGGAAAGTTTCATAAATTAGCAATGACGTTAAAACTACTCTGGGAATTTATTAACTTTATAAATAGATGACTAAAATGTTCGCAACATAATTAATTATTAATATTTTGTTTACTAGCTAATCGATATGGTTTCTTCACTCTTAACTGTATATTTATAAAACATGTTAAAATGCTGTCGGATAAAGTTAACTGTAGTATACAGAAATAGACTATTCATATGACATATAAATGTTTAGAGTGTAGTTACCGTAATATCTAGGATAATAAGATCTCCTACGCACTTTACCACTGAATGGATGACAGTCATCGTCAACTTAACAAGTTCAATAAGTTGAGGTCAACTTATTATTGAAAACTATTTTTATCAAGCAATGAGAAGGGAAATTTTACAGGGATATTTTAATAAAGAACACATTATTT
Source organism: Rhamnusium bicolor (assembly GCA_029963845.1). Lineage (NCBI taxonomy): Eukaryota > Metazoa > Arthropoda > Insecta > Coleoptera > Cerambycidae > Rhamnusium > Rhamnusium bicolor. The sequence goes on along the minus strand of JANEYF010005694.1, from coordinate 330,476 downwards.
AAAATTTAAGCATACAGTATAATTCACCACATACAGGGTGAGTGCTTAGATTTATTTGGTAGCGGAGATAGATGGTTCGAATTTATTCGGGGACAAATTGAATATTTATTTGTAATTTATTTCTGACCACCTAACGCAAGATCTCCTATTTTCAGGAAATTACTTCGGTGGCTAGGGAGGCGATTATGAAAACATTTTAGGAAATTTATCTCTATTCAAAAGTGTTTCACAGTTTCGATAATTTTGCTAGTAGCAAATTCCGGATAATTTGTTATCATGCAGCTTAATTCGTACACGTAGGGAGCATGATAAGACATAATTTGGGTATATGTATGAACGTGGTAAGTAACCATATTATTAAATATTTCTCAAAATTTTATTGTTTGATATTACAAAGACATATGTAGGTATTATTTAATTACAATTTTTTACTCTAATTTTCATCGGTCCTTGCCTATTGTTATTAACGAAATTTTATTCATAGTTATCTATGGATGGTGTTTGACAGTGACAAATTCCGGAATTAATTTTCAGTTGCCATTTTGAAATCTGAATATTTTGTTGTAAAATAGTTGAAAATGTTGAGTTCTGATAGTGAGGAAGATATTAGTTGTATCCTTTAGATACAATTGAAAGAGCAAATGAAGCTACAGCGAATATATTACCAGATAAATCTAAAAAAAGTGTATAAAGTTTGTTACAGACCCTTTAAAGACTGGTGTGACACCAAGTTTATTAAGAACATTATTAAAAACGTTCTCCTAGCGAAGGTATTTAAAAGAAAAATCAGAAATATTAAAGCTTTCGACGTTATGATCAGAATATTCAATGTTAAAGGCTACACTTTCAATCAATGATAATGTGGAATTTCGATATTTTACTAATTCCATTTCTGAAGAAATCAGTAGAATACTGTCCTAAAAAATTTTTCCCCGGGAATAATTTGACAAATTTTTAATTGACGCCCCAGATAATAAATATCTATTGATTAAGGTGACAAAAATAATATTAATTTTTAAGTTAATTCACTTGTCTTTTGTTATAGATAGTTGTAGTATTTGGCATTGCTGGTGCATGCCGCAGGGACGAGGTACAGAAACTGACATTAAATGATATTAGTGACATGGGTTCTATCATAACTGTCAGAATTCCTGATAGCAAGACCAACAAACTTCGATCATTTGTAACAAGCGGTAAAACTAGAAGTTTTAATTTTGTTGAAATATATCGCAAATATGCATCTTTTCATCCCCAGTCTACCAGTCATACCAGATTTTTTATAAGATATTATAACGGAAAATGTTCTGTTCACCTGTCGGTGTAAATATTTTTAGTAAAATTCCAAGTGAAATTGCAAAATATTTAAATATCGAATACCCAATGCAATATACAGGACACTGTTTTTGCAGATCTTCTGCAACATTGCTTGTGGAATCGAGGGCAGACATATTAACATTAAAACGTCATGGAGGATGGAAGATTTCAGCGGTAGCTGAGGGCTATATTAATGAGTCAATTTCTAGAGGAATTGAAATAGCTACTCAAATTTTGGAAGGAGAATTAAGTACAAGTAGAGAAAACTTCACAACAATCCAAAAATTAGTTTTAAATAAAGAACATAATAGGCGCTTTCCAGGTCCACACCAACAAGTGCTTCGAGCTCTAAGTGTCTGATATACCACGCGAGTTGAAGTGGAACGATTGTCTGAAATAGGTGTTTATAGATAAATAATAATGTAGTAACGTATGATCCAATACTCGTAGTTCAAGATATATACTTACCTTCATGTGCTTTAATATAATCAGTTTCACAAACTGTTAATTGATATGAGATATTGGTTTCAGGATCCTCAATGGTCAAAATTTTGTCTTCCATGTTATTATTATATACATAGTTGGACCATATACTTCTGGGTAAATGTAACACCATTACATAACCTGAACATTTTTGACAGTTAAGATTTTCGAGCGCCACACGCCAGTAAATTTACTGGTGCTTGAGGGGACGGGGGTAGTAATAAATTGAGCGTTTCAGATGTACCAAACTCTACGACGTGGACCGCTTAGGTACAGATCTGGAGCGCTCTGAAGCACACTGGAGTGCTTCAGGCGTAGAGCTGGAAAGCACCTAATATTTCCACAAGTGAAAATGAAATCAAAATTCAAAAAGTTGCTTGAAGTGAAATTTGTTTATCAGTTACCATAGTAAATTGCTCTAACTGCGGTAGTAAAATTGAATTGAACTCATAAGAATATCTAGTTTTATGAAAATATCGTTGGTTTAAGCTTTTCATGTACAGGGATCGGCAGAATAGACTTTACAATTTAAAATTGCTCTAAAATCAATACATATTTTTTAAACGTAAGACGTTTCTATCCATTAATTAAAGCATGCTTTGAAGTTTCTTTGACAGTTGTCAAAATGAATGAATAGACCAACGAATTTTTTATGTTAAAGATTTTATCAAAATTAATAGTATTATTCAAGTACAACATGATTTTAGAAGAACTTTTGGCATGAGAAATGTTCCGTCGCGTCCAACAATTATGTGTTGGGTCAGAAAATGGCGAATTGGAGGATGCGTTGTCAACACTAAACATTCAGGTCGTCCGCGATCACTAACACGCAAGAAAATCAAAGGTAAGTTCGTGATGCAATTACAGCAAGTCCAACAAGGCCAATTAAGCAACATGCCCAAGTCTTGGGTATATCCGATAGAAGTATTCGGAGAATGCTTCATAATATGAAATTTCACCCTTACAAAATTGTAACTGTGCAAAAACTAAGTAATCGAGACAAACTAAGTCGAATAGAGTTCTGCGTAAGATTCCAAGAATTACGACAACAGCATCCAGACATCGAACACCGTCTATTTATGTCCGATGAAGCTCATTTTTATTTGGACGGATTTATTAACAAACAAAATTGTCGACACTGGGCCACAGAAAATCCACTTGAACTCCATCAACGACCTCTACATTCGCAAAGGGTTACTGTTTGGTGTGCTTTATCTTCAACGAGAAGAATTGGGCCATATTTTTTTGAGGAAGACGAACGTGCAGTGACTGTTACGTCTAGGAGATATGCAGATATAATAAGAATATTTTTTGAGTCGTCTTAACTTCATGATGACGAACGCCAGTATTGGTTTCAACAGGACGGTGCTACCAGTCATACCACAGATGTAAGTTTAACTGCCTGTAGAGAACTTTTTCCTACACGTCTAATCTCACGCCGTGGTGACATAAACTGGCCCGCCAGATCACCCGATTTGACTACACCCGATTATTTTTTGTGGGGTTTTCTCAAAAGTCGGGTATTTCGACGAAAGCCACGAAACATTGACCAATTAAAAGAAGCGATTCCCGACGAAATTCCTGGCGCGGTGTTACGAGCTGTAATGAATAATTTTGTTCATCGGTTAGAAGAGTGTATGGAGATGGGTGAGTGTATGGGCCATTTAACCCACACAATTTTTTATTAAAAATAACTTCTTCTTCTCTTCTTTTTCGTTGTAAAATTCTTTGTTAAATGTTGTTGCATTCGCAAATAAAATATTTATTTCCAGTTTAAATTGCCGATCCAATATTTTGACAACTGTCAAAGAAACTCCAAAGCATGCTTTATTTAATGGATAGAAACGTCTTACATTTAAAAAATGTATATTGATTTTAGAGCAATTTTAAATTGTAATGTCTATTCTGCCGATCGCTGTATGTTAGAACTGTTCTAAGAGTTAGTAATATTTATTGTGTTAATATAAGAACTGTTCGATAAAAATTAAAAAAAAATCTACCTATTTAATTTGATTGGAGAAAAAAATGTTGTGTGCAGCATGTGCAACAAATATACACTTTTTGCACTAGTAACACAAATAAGTATTGAAATATTATCGAGATTGAATTATTATTATTATCAGATGTTGTAACTATAAATTTAGGCAACTAGTTCTTTGTTACATCCATAAATAAATAAATATTAAGACAAAACAAATCCAAGATATTATAAACTGAGTATTCTTCCTATTAAAATAAGATTGTGTAAAAAAATCGTACTCGCAGTTGGGAACGCCAGAGATTACAACTACTTTTCTTTGGAATAAAATCTTCATGTGAATTTTGTCACCTCTACAGATAAACATTAAATATACCTGTAATACCGGTAATGAATGTAATTATATTAATATTTTCTTACCATGCTGAGTCTCATGAATGTTTAGAAATGTATCGTTTTGAAAAATCAACTGATATTTCATATATCATTGTCAGTATTATCGGTCATAAGGACAGAATATAAATTACTACACCATTTGTAAATATAATTAAATACCATGCTGCGTTTCCGCTCGTTCCATTATTTATTAGTTGGGTACTTATTTTATTTATATTTTTTTAAAAATACTTCAACTGAAGAAACAAAAATAAATTGAAAATATGCTCGAGTATAATAGAGTAGCCAAATAAGGTCTCATGGACTCTAAGAATTCTTCAGGGAATAAGGTTTCCATATCGGGGTGTTTCATAACTCGAGGCAAAAAATTAAGGAACGTGTACGTTGTGATATTCTACTTAAAAAATTTTAAATAAAATTGTTAACAGTAAGGCTTCGTTTCCGAGTTATTAGACTTCAAAGTTTCTGCGTGTGATAAATTTTTAACTTAAATGCCTCCATACAAAATAATCCAAAGGAATCAAGTCAGGTGGTCTCGCAGGCTATAGCTCCTGACCACGTCGACCAAATCATTTGCGCGGTGCTCCGTCATGCTAATACCACATCCGATTGTAAACCAAATCAAGAGGAAAATCTTTCAACAATTTTGTGAGATCGTTTTATAAAAAAATCAAATACGCCTCAGCATTCAAACGATTAGGAAGGACTTGAATAGGAGGTTGTTGTCCGTTAAAGACCCTGCCGCACACATTAATAGAGAACCTTTGCTAAAAAACTCTTCTTTCAAAAGCGCGTGGATTTTATGAATACTATACAAGTTCATTATGGCTGTTATATATGCTATCCCGAGTAAAAGTAGCTTTGTCTGACATTTCATTAGAGAGACGCTCTCTCTAATGAAATTTTCATGTTGTTCATGCTGTTGAAGAAGCCATTGACAAAATGCGAGTCGTTGCGCGTGATCTCCTGGTTGCATATTATGCACTTTTTGTTCATGAAATGAATGTAAAACTTCTGTGTTTTAAGTTCTCCAAACAAAACTATGTGATACATTAAGACGGGCTGCAATCCACCTAGTACTAGTTCCCGGATTTTCAAGCACACGATCTATCACTTCTTGTTATATTTCAACAACATGATTTCGGGCAGGATCACTAGCACCAATACGAGAAATACCAATTCCAAACTCTCGCAGCCTTTGAAAAGCGTCTGAAAACACCTGACGAGATGGTTGTCGCCTGTTAGGGAATGCTCTGCTGTATTCTCTACAAGCTTTTAATACGTTGCTGTCACAAAAAGCCATACACAAAAATAATATCTGGGTATTCCTAGTTAGCAAACTGCAGGTTTAAAAAAAACAACTAAACCAACAAAGCAACTTTGAGGTCTAGTAAACCCGGAAAAATATTGTTCTGTCACCTCACTCATGACAATTTTAATAACATTTATTTCATGGCTTGTTATATAGATTTTCTTAAAAAAAATCTATATATACATTTATGCTCGGCGACTTTGGGCCCCCGTATCTCGAGAACGGCTGATCGGATCGACCTTAAATTTGGGATCTATCCGAATCTCGAGATTTCCAGAAACTTTCCGTCTGTCCGGAACTCCTGAACTCCGGAAGTCTGGAACTCCGGTAGTCCGGAAACTTTTCTTTGAAATGCGATAACTGTCCCAAATATTGACCGATCGACTTCAGACTTTTACCAGGGGTAGACCTCCATGGTCTACATATGCCTATTGATTTTGAGCCGGTTCCGAAAACGGCAAGTGGGGCAAAAACGGCCCAACAACCAATTTATTTACCTTCCTTTGAAATGCGATAACTGTCCTAAATATTAACCGATCGACTTCAAATTTTGAACAGGTGTAGACCTCTAAGGGCTACATATGTCTATTGTTTTGGAGCCTGTTCCGAAAACGCGAAGTGGGGCAAAACGGCCTAAAAGCCAAATTATTTTTCTTTTTTTTGAAATACGATATCTGTTCAAAATATTGACCGATCGACTTGAAATTTGTAACAGGGGTAGACCTTTACGGTCTACATATGCGTGTTGATTTTAAGCCGGTTCCGAAAACGGGAAGTGGGGCAAGAAGAAATTAAGAATTTTGATTTTTTTTTGAAATGCAATAAATGCCCCAAATATTGACCGAATTGGTACAAATATAGGCATATTAGCATAAGACTCAATAAAATTGATCACAAGGAACCGATTCCGACTATTCAGGAACCGCTCCGATCATTCCCGAAGGCGTTATAAGCACTTTTAATAGCGGAATCGTTTTCTAGGTAATCGGACCCAAGGAATCGATTGGAATCATTCTGGAACCGATCCGATGTACTTTGTCCGTCTTTTGAAAATCTATATGACATCTTCACCGCAGCGGTGAATGTACCTCACTTGTTATATTTATTAAAGTAAGAAATTCATCACATGCAGAAACTTTGAAGACTAATAACTCGGAAGTAAAGCCCTATTAGCAAACATTTTATTTTACATTTTTTAACCAGAATATTACACCATATACGCCTTGTTATGAAATACCCTGTATTTTTGAATGGGTAATTTTGCATATCCAATAAGTACATGAAAGTCCTGAAAATTACTTAGCCAGCTTCAGATATCATCTTGAATAAATTATTCAAAAAATTTTGTTTTGTTATTAGTATGTCTTTGTTGGAACACCAGATAATAATATTTCTATATTACCTTTTAGAAAAATCATAAATTGATTAAAAAAGAAACGTTCTTTTCTTCTGAACAGAATACCAAATAAAATGGTGCCTAGAGACACACGTACATGTCTTAAAACATGAACGTGCGTTCATGTACGTACGTGCTTTTATGCACGTTTATATGTTTGGACAAAAATTTCAGTTAAAAGCAGCAACAAATGAGTTTTGACTACACACTGGCGGACATAATCGCGCGTTTATGTTTTAAAACATGTAAATATTTATTTAATGTCTTTGTCAAAATAATAACACAATTAAGTAGTAATTATTGCACCCCCCCCCCCCGTCAAATTACTGGCATAACACAATTAGCTGGGAGTTGTATTTATTGACCGGTAGCTCAGTTAGCAGGTCGTGAATAAAGGCTTAGATTGATTTGAGTTCTCACCAAAATCTTGGCTGGGCGCCAGGACTTTTGCAATTATCAAATAATTAAAAGTTTACTTTAAAAGGTAATGGTAACGTTAATCCTTGAATTCAGTTTGGGAAGGAAGTCAAATAAAAAGATATTACTAGATAAAAAGTATAATAGACTGGTATGAAGAAATGTACAATATTTACATTGACTCAGATGGCCTTTTATTAGTTAAAAAATATAAGTGATTGTGGTTGAAGACCAACAAAATAAACAAAAAAAAATTATATGACGTTATGAGAAATAAAAATGTAACTGATCTCTCATAAAAATTCTTCTGACCAAATATAAACTCTCACTGAGGACTAAGATCTTACGTAACTTCATATGGGTTAGTCCTGAGAAGAATCAATCAATGGCTAAGCTCTGAACGGGTTCGGTGTCAGTTTGAATCATCACTGTCAGATACCTAGTTACCCTTGACATGAAATGCCAGTTGTATAAAATATCGTTTTCTTGCTCCACCCAGTATATAATGATCAGTTCGATCCACCAGTTATCCTCTTCTCTTTGTTCAGGTGTTTATGTAAAATGGGGAGAGTTTTATGAGATCAGTACTAGAGACAAAACAAAGTAAAAAGCTGTGACGTTTGAATTGTCCAGCTACGTAGACAAAATATGAAAGTTAACACAAATTTACAGAGTAAGTTGCAAACTAACCAAACTAGGATTTGTATCCCACAAAATCTTAGGAAATTGAGGACTTCAACTAACTTAAGAATCAATAAAAGTTACGATAACTAGAAAAAAATACTAGTCCAACAAATAAACTAGGTATACCTATGATAATAAACAAAGTGAAATAGATATTCACTATATTATAAGATATTTTTACTCAAAGAAGGTAATCTTCAAGAAAATAGAATTTAGAATGTCTGTATACAGACAGACAACTAGCAATGTAACGCAAATAAATATTTGCTAAATATAAAACAATATGATAATTGTCAAATTAAAGGTAACGTTAAGTTAAATTATTTATTAATTCCTCGTAGAGAGGTCCCAATGAATTTCAGATAAAGTTAAATAAAGATATATAGGCTTGACTATATGTTTACTGTAGATAATTAAAAGTTAATCAATTGCTAGGCAGGTATCTTCGCCAGAGAACTAGACAAGACTTTACTAGAGCAACGTTTGTAACTAAATACTAAGTAAACGTTTAAGTAAGCACTCGATATTTTAAATTTAGAAAAACATTACGCTCCAGAGGTGTGGTTGGTAAATATATACACTGGTATTAAATAATCCACCACAAAACAAATGCAGCACGTTACGTAATTTTCACAAAGTTTATAAACAAATAGGTTTCCTCCAAGAACATCCGTTGCCGGGCAAATCTAAGATTTACAATATCCGAAAATTAGGTCAAATTAGCACACAAAATTATTACAATATCAGAGGGATATTAGATAAATTGTCAACAAGGCACGCTAAATCGATACTAAGTAATCGATATTAGTGACTACTTTTCTAAAGAATAACCAACGTGGAATGATCATCGAAAAGCAAATTCTTCCAAGGCGTGAATTAAGATAAATACGGTACAATATTATTATGAAAATTATCTCCAAGTTACGTTAAATCAATATAGCAACTTTTTAAATAATGATGATCATAAAATTACACGATAATACCAGAAAACATAAATTTTATCAGACCGCTGAACTACAGGTGTTGTCCTCAGAACGCTACACTAGTAAGAAGGAAGTAGCACCGTAGTGTTCTGCTACCTAAATTCGATTATAGTTTGGAAAGAGACAAACATTTGAGAGTACAGTATGAGCAATAAAGACAAATAGATATTTAGGCATTTTTTATAAGTGCAAAAATCTACCAAACCAATTGTTCCAGTAGAAATCAGTGGCGCCATCTGGACAAGATTGGCAGAAATAATTCCTCACAGAAAACGACAAACTGGAATGAAATGGCTTGCAATTTCGTTACATTATTTATGATTTAAAGAAAAATTGTAAACACTTAATTATTGGTTATTAGGTAAATAATATTTAGAAAGCCAGTTATTTTTTTGAAACTCTATTTTTCATGTTGACTATAATAATGCCACGAAACTTTTACGAACTGATTTTCCGGTATACTCATAAAACACACAAAAACAAATATATAAGTGCGAAGTTTATCAAAATTTACGATCACTTAAAAATAATTGCGATAATTCTTTTCAAATTTACCAAGAAGCTTTACTAAGCATAAAATAGCTCTTAGCCTTTCAATTAATTTTATAATTTGTGATTACTGCTATTTACTTTGCATTTGTTTATATTTTAAACTATATTAGACCTCCGGTATTCCTGTCAACACATAATTTATCCCAAGGGAAATTACGAAATGTATTAATTTCCTTATAAATTTATCTAAATGATGCAGCTAAGAGGGATATTTAAACACTTTTTATACACCAATATCCTGTTTGGCGACTGTCTCAGCTTCTGAAAATTAAAGAGGTGGGCTAATTTAATTTCACGTTAAATGGGCGAGTTTATTAAATTATTAGCAATAATTTTAAACGAAGGTTGTTCTACAAAATTAGTTGGCAAAACAATTATAGATTGAAGGAAATTATTTGAAATACCACGACCGTACAAATTGAGACAACATGTTTTATATCAATTCCAAATGAAACTTTGTTTTCCAAATTATTTTGCTGTAATGTACCGGGTGAATCTCAAACAAGGCGCAAGCCTATGGTTCTTTATTTTTTAACAGATCTCAATGGAACTTCATACACTTTTAGTACCTATAAATTGTCAACTTGGCTTGGCTATGGAATATAAAAAAAACTTCCAAATTTTGACAGATAGTTTAGTGCAATTTGGATGGCAATAATTAGTTTCGAATCTATGTTACAATGGAAAAGTCTTTATTCTCAACATGACAAGGTGGATATCTCCCTAATATGAGACGAATATAGAAAAAAATACTAATAATCGAAGAATGCAGAGAAAAACGTGATGTCGCGTCATTGTATGCTCAACGATACCCCGAAAGAGACCATTCAGACAGAAGATATTTTGTAATAGTTGAGAGGAAAATGGCAAAAAGAGGTAAATAACCCAGTAGATCAGATAATTATTTCCAAAATAGTATATTATTAATGTTTCAAAAGAACTTATCAGCCGGGTAAGATTATGTTGAAATGAAAACCGAGGACATATCGAGTATCTACGTTAATCATTTTGCTAGTTTTAGTTAGGTATTTAAAATTTTTCAACTGTTATGGTATTTATAAAATTTGTGTTTCAGATAATTTAATCAATTACGAAAAAATAAATAAAATCGTATCATGATTATTTCCCTCATCATAATTCTAACCAATAAGAAACATGAAATTTGTACCACGTGACTTGTTTAAATAAGTGATTATTTTGCAAAAATAATAATTAATTTTTACCTAGCTGTTCATTTATTTTTGACACGTAAAGTAAGCTTTGGCCTGTTGTTGCTATGCGATACACCGTCAAATGGAAGTAAATAAAGAAAGTACTCGTTTCGGAAATGTTTCATTTTCCAAAGTTGACAAAGAAATCCTAAAAAACGTTTCTATTAACACAACAAAAACGCACAAATCGGTATCGGGCCAATTTACTGATTTTTGTAATGAAACAGGATACCAGTGTGAAGCCACTACAACCATAGATCATATTGTGTTGGTACTTAAAGATTGGGCTTTCAATATGAGACGGAGAGATGGTAAAGATTATACGGAAAATGTGATAAAAACCATGTGGAACATAAACAGCAAAAATGCTTCAGGAAATGTATTTTTTTAAAATTACTTCATTTTCAATCCATTTAAGGATATTCAATTTAAGTGCGCTAGGGATGTTCGTAATGCTAAAAGAAGATATTTGCAGAAAAATATCACGAAAAGAAAAACCACCAGTTGCGTTAGATTCAGATCATAAAAAAATTATAATGCTTTGGAATGAAAACTTTTCCATATTATCGCAGTTGAGCTCGCTTGGAGAGGCGGAGACGCCGTAAACTGCATAACAAATCACTTTAAAGGAGAAATTGATAACAGAGGACAGAAAACAGGTAAAAAACGGATCACTTTTTATTTGTGGCTGTTTAACTAAGTCTTTTTTGCCATTTTAGGACGATTAAAATATAACCCTGTTATCAGTAAGACCACACAAGGAGGTGACAAGAAATTCGCCGATATTAAATGGTTAAAGCCCAATGAAATTAATGCCGATCTATGTCCTGTAAGACTATATAAACAAATATTGTCCAAGAGGGGTTCCAATATTACAATAAATGTTTATTTCCGACATGCAACAGGTACTGGAATAAATACGAAAATTTCTATTGGTACAAAAATTCACCGATTGGAAGAAATGAACTGTCCAAATGGACAAAGGAATCAACCGCAAAAATCAGTTTAGATACAACAACTGTAAAATAACTAGTCATTCCAATCGAGCTACAGCTGTCAGTAACTTAATAAAGAATGGAGCACAAAATAACCGGCCATGGAAGTGCAAATCCCATAAAACCGTATTTGCAAATAGATGCCTTATATCATTTAAACGTGATAAATAAATTAATATATAATCGAAATGAAATACAAAATGTACCAAGCACTTCTAAGGCAACATCAGAACATACTCCTGTTCAAAACATTAATGAAGAAAAACAAGCTCAAATTGTATATCAAAAATGTATTTTTTTTATCAATTGTATTATCGCAACGAAAAACAGTTAATTTGAATTGTCTCTTTATATAAAAAAAACGAATTGTCAATGTAATTTGTACTTTATAACTGTTATGAAATAAATAAAATTAATAAAATAAAAACTGTGCATTTTATTGTCTATAACGATTTCTATTCTGGAAATAATCTTTACATACATATATCCCTCGTGTATCAATTTTAATCACTTAAATTGTGTACGTCACACAATTTTTAAAATTTTGCTTTTGAGCAAATGCTTTCGTGTGTAATAATTTTAGATAAAATAATTTTTTAAATTATTATACACTCAAGTCATTTGCTAAGCAAAATTTTTAAAATTTTGTGACGTGCACAGTTTAACCGATTAAACTTGAAGCACTCGGGATATAACCCTTGAATATGTCTAATATCCATAACTTTCAGTGTTAGCTTCTTTATCTACAAGTTTTCTTGTCTCCCTTCAAAACCATGCAAGAAATATGGATATTTTACTTTAAAAATCGCATCTTAAATTACTTCTTTTACAGAGATGTTTCAAATATCGTTTTTTTGGAAAAAGTGCACAATTTGTGAGATAAAAGTGAAATCGACTGCTACCGGGCCATTCCTTATCTGATTTAAAATTTTCAAGAACGGTTGTACAGATGTCTGTTTTCTCTATCGATGTGTCAAAAAAAATTGTAGTTGCTATTTAAATAAAACAAGTCGATGTCATTTTCTATCTAACATGAAGTCACATGTTCTTCATGAAAATTCATTAATATTGGTTGCTTGCGCTTTACTTGAGGTCCACCCAATATATGTATTGTAATATTCTTGTGGTATTACTTTTGGTGAGCCATAAATTTGTTATTATTCTTGGTCGAAACGGCTCGCCCCAAATAACTCTACTAATTAGTCGATTACGGTTCATTGTCAATACTATACAATGTGTATCAAAAGTATGGAATAAACTCATTCTCTCCTTTGAGACAAGATTATCGAAAAAAATGTCGGACACGTCAAAACTTAAAAACGACGTCATTGTAGTTTGAGCAATGACGTTATTTTTTCAAAGGGAATCTTTTTTTTTATATAACTTTTCGATAGAGTCCTTAATCCTCTATTGAACCATATATCAGTAAAATGTTAAGAAATATAGATAGTTTTTTTTTTTTTTGTGGGGATTTCGGTCAGGTGCAACTAATTAAATTTTTTTTTCTAACGTTTCGGTTTATTACACCATCATCAGAGAAACTATTATTTATTAGGAATTTGCTTTAAAAATTTTTCTATTACATGCTATTTGTATGTCTGTTTTAACGCAACTTGCGTTAAAACAGACATACAACAGCGTTAAAACTACGTTAAAACAGCGTTAAAACAGACATACAAATAGCATGTAATAGAAAAATTTTTAAAGCAAATTCCTAATAAATAATAGTTTCTCTGATGATGGTGTAATAAACCGAAACGTTAGAAAAAAAAATTTAATTAGTTGCACCTGACCGAAATCCCCACAAAAAAAAAAACTATCAATATTAATTGATAATAACGGTCAAGAAAAGAAAAAAAAATATGTATGTTAAGAAATATAGAAAAAACAACATTCGTCTTAACAACGATGATATGAACTTGTTTTTATGAGCATAATCAGTTCCGAAGATTGTGCCCAACCTTTGTCGAACGCCTTGTGTAGTATTTTTTTATTAAAAAGGCAAATACATTTTCCAGCAGATTTTCAAGACTCAGAACCAGAGCGATCCATTCACCAAGTTTCGAATTCCTAATGATTAAAATTTATGATTGAACATTTTTAAAGTTACGTCTATTATTAATTATTCCTTCCCGTATACTCGCACCATAAATAAAAAAAGTTGCTACTGGTAATAAATTATGCAACTTCATCCTAACGGTGGCATCCATCCGTTCTTGGCTTCGTTACGCAGGTGTACGGATTTGTAAACCAAAAAACTTCCAATTAAGAAATATAACACAACAAAATTCTTCTTACATTCTAGCATTACGTGGGCCTGACTATGTATAAAGACCAATTTACATTACTTTGATTAAACTATCAATTCCTCTTGATGAACCTAATCAAAATTAATTCGTGACACAAAGATTTATAGTTTTTAATATCTTCCGTTTGATTGACACTCGTAAAATTTGCGGGTTGATTCTGATGGCTTAAAATTAGTGAATGTCCCGGAGGTATTTTAACTCTGCCGGTGCAAGTTCAACGTACTTGAACTGACTTTAGGACAGTTATAAAAATTAATAGACGACCGATACTGAGTCGAAGGTGGGGCCACATGATGTGTTTATGTGCGTATATGGCTGAGTAGGCAGGACTGGCTGAATTTATTTTTAGATCAGTGTCTTTTTTAAAGGTGTTATTATCAGGTTTTTTATTTGTTAGTAAGATTTTAGTATTGAAATATAATAATAATAATAATAAAATATCTTTATTTAGCACAAGCTATTTATATACAATTGACAAATAATTTAATGTAATTAATTATTTTAAACAAAAAAATGAAACATTTATAGTAGAGGATCCGAATTAAAAACGACCTTCACTCATCCGTTTAATGGATGAAAAATATTTTATATTAATTTTAATATGTTATAAAATATATCGCGAGTGGGTTGGCTAAAAAATTCCTGGCAAGACTATGATTAATTAAAAATTCAAAAATAACTTTTTTTTAAATATTGCACTCATTTGTTTAAGGAACAAATTTTATTCCAATCGAAACTATGAAGCCTATAGAATATGCAACCGTTAGGTTGTCTATTTTTTTCCTGGTGTAATTATTGGGTTGGCAGGTATAAACAGGTAATTCATACTAGTAATTTACATTCATCTGTTTAATGAATAAATCTTATATCAAATAAAGGTAATTAAATTGCGAACAGATTGATATAGGGTTGTCTGCGAAAAATCTTGTTTAAATTCCGGTTGGCGAGCTTTAAAGCGACATATTGGTGAGAATGAAAATGTGCGACAAAGAGGTTCGAGCAAACTATCCGGTGCGATAGAAGAGGACGCAGCATTGCAGCTGCGCGCGGCTCGTCCATCGGATGACAGAGAGTGCGCATACATTGTTTCTTAAGTCTTTGTATTCTCTCCATGTATTATTATCCTGTGTAAAAGTATAGACACGAAAGTTACCTTTCCGTTTATTTTGGTAAACGTCGAAAACAACTAAAAACTAATTTTTAAAATGTTGTTATAATATGATTAATTTAAGACGAAGAATCAGTAGATAAAAAATCACAATTAATTAGAAAAATTAGTAAAATTAAGAAAGAACACATGGAAAAATTAAAAAAATGTAATAACAGAAAACAACTGAAACGGCAAATTAACTTGGAATATACTCCTTATATATCACGAACAGAGTAAAACTTGTAGACGGACATAAAAAAGTTTTTCTATTACCACCATGGAAAGTAGGCTTTGCTGAACCATGGAAGCAAATTTTCAAAATAGGCCTTTGCCGAATAAATGTAATAAATCAGCGCGCGGGAAGTACTTTTCACGAGGAATTGAACAAATTGAAATTTGTTGTAACTTCAGTGGAATTTGTCGG
Organism: Rhamnusium bicolor; assembly: GCA_029963845.1. Lineage (NCBI taxonomy): Eukaryota > Metazoa > Arthropoda > Insecta > Coleoptera > Cerambycidae > Rhamnusium > Rhamnusium bicolor. The sequence continues at coordinate 314,872 of JANEYF010005694.1, read as the reverse complement.
TAGTTGAATTTGACGAAGTTTCGAGTGAAGTACTAGTAGAACCAGTAGGTTTGCTAATGATTCTTTGGGCATTTTATACTTTATTTTGGACGCAATCATTTATATACCCTTCCACAACTGCGTAGGATTTCCACCTTCCATGTCTTTTCAGGCAAAGAATGTCTGCTCTAGCATATATAAGTAAGTAATGTTGCAAACGTTCTCCAGAGGCAATGGCCACTATATGCCGAAGACTGAGTACAGTGGCAGCTGGTGAAATTTAGATTATCACATCTTAGTGCTGAAGCATAGAACCCAAGTGATAATTGAAGGTATAACTATCAAGCTATAAATAGGAGGTTACATGTATCTAACACAAGTGTACTTAGATTGTACTGCTTGCTTGAGATACATAAACCAGGAAAGTCTGTGCGGTCTACTGTTTTAACAAATGGATCGCCGACTTACCACATATCAAAATGGTTGACAGAGGAGATCAAAAGTTTATCTATTGCACCACCTAGTTTTTAATAATTTCATTAATAAGGTGAAAAATATCCAGTTGCAGGAAGGTGAAATTTTTATCTCCTTTAACATTTGTTCATTCTTTCCAAGTACTCCGATACCACAGACCTTGGACTACCTTAAGGATCTACTCGAAGCAAACAATCTCATTCAATATGTAGTAAAAGAATATCTTTAACTCGCATGAAACAAAATTGCTTTCGATCCAAAAATAATTTCTTCAAACAGCATGCAGGAACAGCAATGGGTAATTCTTTGTCACCATTCATTGCCATTTTCTTCATGAATAGAATCGAAACAGAAGCAAAAGAAGAATTTGAGTATTTCCCAAAACTTTATCAACACAGAGGGACATTAGAGCAGGCGTTCCGCAGGGGTCGGTTTTTGCGCTAAAATTATATAACATGCAGTTCCCGAACACCAAGCTTGCGATATATGCTGACGATACTGCCATATACTGCCACAGTCACCATGCTCAGGCCGCTGGGCAGCTGATAAGGGCGCACATGGTAAAGGCGTCGGAGTACTACGCCAAGTGGAAGGTGAAGGTAAACGTCGCCAAGTCGGAGGCTATTGTTTTCACTAGAAAAAGAATAAATAATAAAATAATTACAACTATTTCGATAGGGGGCAGCCAAATTGAGACGAAACAAGACGTAAAATATTTAGGCGTAACTTTGGATAAAGGACTTTATTTTGGAAAACACATTAACGAGACGATACGTAAAATTTATTCTCTGTCCAGGACTCTATACCCCCTGATGGCGGGGAATAGCAGACTAAACTGGGATAATAAAAAATTAATTTACACGATGATAGTGAGACCGGCCTTAGTATATGCTGCGCCAGCCTGGTGTTCTGCGAGCGCGACGACGCACGTTACACAATTTGCAGATACTGGAAAACAAATTCCTTCGCCCCATAAGTAACTCGACAAGATATACCCCCATAAGGGAATTACGACAACTTTGCAACGACATTGTACCCATAGTGGATTATATCAGAGATACTTCACAAAAAATTTTACGAATTTAAACTCTCTGATTGTCCACTAACCGCCAACATTACACAAATAAGGGAGTATAACGCGCCATTTCGAATAAAACACAAATTACCTTACCAAACGTTACTAATTTTCAGACAACATCTTTAGACCAGAGTGTACTCCCACAAAATGGGAGGACACTCCCACATTATAAAAGGTGCGCCAAAATTTCAAATTTTGTTCTCACTTTTCTCTTATTTTCTTTTTGTTCGTTTTTGTTATCAAAAATTACCCAAAAAAATGTATTCCAAATTATAAGCAAACCATCAGTAAAATGCGGCACATTATCATATACACGAAATATCATTAAATACCCAAAGTTAAGCGGAGTTGGACATTCCCGCTTCCCAATTCAGTATTGTTTTGAGGCGAGCTTTTTACTTTTACAGTTTGGCTCGTCGAAGCATCGTCAAAATTCAAAATTATTATACACAAATTTATACAATTTTATATATTCTCTTTGCATTATTTTAGAGTCTTATATCAACGGCGCATATGTCTTTGTTTTCTCGTTTTTGAAGTTATTATACAATTTAAAAATGTTTTTTATGTGTTGTATTTGTTGTTATTGTTTTAGTTTTAAGTCCGGACCAGCCCCGCCCGACCTAACAGTTGCCCCGCCCCACCTTACGCGGGGATGCTAGGTTGGTAATGGACCGAGTGTCGAGCGAGGACCATATACATTGTTTTCTTTAACTATTAATAAAATTGTTTTGAATTGAATTGAATTGAATTGAGCTGTTGAAGCGGATCAATTGTATTTAGCGAACAGAAGTCAAATTGTTACACTTAATAATTTTACACCTAAAGTAATGAAAATAATACCAGGCGTTCCGCAAGGTTTTCTCTTAGAGTCGTTGTTCTCAATTTTTATTAATGGTGTAGAAGATCGATTTATGTTCTCTACAGAAGATAATAAAAAAAATTCCAATAACTCAAAATGTCAATCAAAAATATCATTACTAGAAGATTAGGAAATGTCATCCGAGAAATGGGCTCTAGTTAATAATAAGTAATACACATTTTAGCAAACCATAATGGCCTTTTTACTTGAAAATTCTGCCTGATAGAAAAATTCTGATAACAGATCATAATTTAGTATAAAAAAAGTTCCAAATTTTGTTGTCCAGTGTTACCTCTTAAACTCATCTATGGAAAAATACAAGAAATGTATATTAATTTAATGTTAATTTTTTTCCCTTTCAAGATTTTCTTTAGAAGTGAAGCTTGAACCAATCCTTATTATTTTTGTGCAATCCTACTATTGTCACTCATTTTCTGTTGAGTTGTAAAATTATAAATAAATAAATAAATTAAGAAATGAAGTTACTTTTTTCAAATTTCTTTGTTTGGGCCATTTTTACCATTATACTGTTTAAACTCGGCGGCATTTCCTTTGATTCCTATAAAAATAAATGATTAATCGAAAGTGTTAAGTAATTCATGTATAAAAAATGATAGCAATATATCACGACAAATAGAACCGAACCTACCAAACCTCAACGGTATATATCACATCTACAACATATTTAAGGTGTTAAAATAATCGACAATAAATTAAAAATAAACGGAAATATTTCAGAAATATGTAAAATTGTCAGTGATTTTGTTAGAGGAATATTGATAAATTGCTTGTTAATTTAAACCTCCAAGAACTTACTTCAGTGAAAAATAATAGTGAATACAAATAGATACAGAATATAAATAAGTATTATAGTACTATTTGCATAAACAAGATTTTTAACATTAACACCTAAATATTTGCCTTGGAGCATTTTTAAATTCAGTTATATCATTATCAGTAATTGCACTTTTTTTATTTTACTCCATAATTTTACAAAGGACAGTAACTATAAATAAGCAATAAGTTACCTAAAACCATAAAAAAATAGGTTACTAATTTATATAACGTCTAAAATAGCATAAAAAAATCACTAACGTCATAAAAGTCATAACTTTTAAAATTTGTCTTCATTCATGTTTATTAACGCGTTTTATAATATAATATTTATAGTATTAGGTGGCCCACCCAAAACAGTTCAGCAACGTTTACACTATTTTGACTCAACTTTAGAAAAAGCACATGAACAGTTCGATTTTATTTTCAAGGCTGCCACTTAAATTCATTATTTTCATTAGTACTATCCCAACCCCAAAACGGGAGTAATACGGATATACCTCCAAAATTTCAAATGGCAAGAAAATCAAAAACTGTTAAATTCTGTTTACAATTGCGTATTAGTTTTCAAAATTGAGCTATTAATTTTCGATAAATTTCGTTCGACAGATTTAGTACCTAATAAAGTAAACAACGCAACATTATAAACGTCGTGGTGGAAAATTTTATTCGATTTTAAAACGAAAAAAACTGTCGATGCCTTAAACGATATCAATTCTGTTTACAGTGTTTGTAAGCTTGATCTTTCAGTTTTCTGTAATCTATCTTATTGGCGAGAATCTCAAGAAACTACACATAAAGTTTCTACAGAGTCGTATATAAAACAGTGCAAAATTTCTGTGACTACAACATTACCTCATTTGGACAATTTTATTCTCAGTTCCGGTGCCAAAATCATGAAGTTTGATGTTTTAACTCAGGACATTTTTTTAATTTTCCGCGTTGGAAGTCTAATAGCCAAGGTATGAATTTTTATTTGGAATAATGCATTCAAGTTCCATCATTTGATCTAGATGTCACTTGGCATTAGGCTGTTCTTTAGATAATTCTTAGCGAACTATCCCACAACACACTTCAATTATTCCATGCTTATTAGACTTTTGACGATTCTTCGCCACCGAAATGTTGCTCATAAGGGACCACAATATCTCCAATGCACGAGTCTCTATACATTTCACCATTGTTATACCGCCCCACACAATCACTCCTGTATGTTCAAATGCTACTCATGGCTCCACGTGCTGTTAGATATCTCCCATTCCTTCTTCGCCATACCTAAACACATCCATCCGATCTAAACAAATTGAACTTACTTTCACCTGAAAAGAAAACTGTCCCATTTCCCATTATTGCTGTTCTTACGCCCATTGTATGCAAAGAACCCATTGCTGTAGTTTTAATAAAAGATTTATCTCCTAGCCCGAAGTTCAGCTTCGTGCAACTTTCTTTTCGTATTGCCTAGTATGAGAGCTGGCTACGAGGACGTTATTAAATTTACTTACAGTTGAACTACTCTTATGAAGTGATTTTTACTGGCCGGAGTTTCCTCCCCTGCGACAGTAGTTGAGGAGCAGACAATCTGTATGTATTTTGTCCATTATGTGTAATTTTCAAAAATAAAGGTTTGTCGATGATAAATTATCGAGAAAGTAAATTTCATGAAAAATGCAACAGAAACCAAATATTCATCGTACCTAGATGCAAAAAAAGTATATTTTAACCATTTTATAAAAAAAAAATCTCAAAAATGTGTTGGACAAACTGTATTTAGAAAAGTGTTATTTTATTTTATGAAAAAAATAGCGATGAAAATGAATATAAAAAAAAATCATCGCATATTACACGTCATGAAACTCCTCTTCATCATTATTACAATCGCTTAACATGTCACCTTCTTCGATATCATTATCTTGTTCAGTATTATTTTGGTCAATCAACCTAATATCAAGTGCCATCTCGTTAACATCAAAAGTGTGATTTTCTTTCATTCGACGGAACATTGGAAAATGGATAATTCATATCTTGGCTAGTAGACCTCCGACCCAGAAAACTCAAAAAACGTCCCAAGGTAAAACATGAAACTTCATGATTTTGACACCCACAACTAAGAAAAAAGAAAGACTGACCAAACAGGGTAATGCTGAACTCATAGCAGTTTTGCACCGTTTTATACCGTGTTTTGTTGTTTCTACACTACATAGGGAAGCAGCCTCGTTCGAACTGGTACATTCAGAGTAGAGGCACAGCTTGCACGAGTTTCACCGAACGTTTCCCAATGTGGTCTTTTGATTTGAAAGCACAGTATATCACCTTGTAGAAACTTTATTTGTAGTTTTTTGAGATTCACGTCAACAAAATTGATTACTGAAAGATTAAACCAGCACACACTGAGAACAGATTTGATATCATTCACGGCAATCAAAAGTTTTTTCATTTTAAAATGGAACGTTTTCCACCACGTTTACAATGTTGCGTAGATTAAATATTCAAAATGCTCCTCAACCAATTTTCATGCAATATTAATGCCTTTGTTCACAATGTTGTCGGACATTCTGCAGCTTTTTTGGAGTAATGTGATCCCCATGAAAAGAAATCTGAGGAAGATAAGTGTGATGATTTCACAGGCCACTCAGTAGAGTTTCATATTCCAACCAGTAATACCAGATATAGAGAACTTTTCCCTAGATTTAGGGAAGTAGGGAGTTTAGCGGATCTTTTAAAATTTTAGAGAATTCTAGGTATTTTACTTTTTATGCCAATATAGGGAAATCTAGGGATTTTTTTAAAGCCCCTTTAGGTATTTTTAATGGGAAAAATTCGCTTAAGCACATCGCTGATTCCAACCCAGCAACCAGGAAATCTTTTATATATAAGTCGCCGCATAATACGTCGAGATTTGTCCAGAAATGTAATAAAAATTTTAAAAATTTCTTTCACGAATACATAACTTCTTCACTTTGAGCGGTGAGGAAGTAATAGAAAGTTCGGTTCACTTATGAGCTCATGAAATTACAAACGTAAAACATTGTCATCTTCATTGAGTTCTTGGACCAAATGAATTTTATAGGCATATAATTTGCAATACTTTAAAATTCTTTGGGCAGTGAACCGTAAAACACTTATCAAATCAAAAAATTTGCTTGTACTCAGTGTATGGTATTCAAGAAATAAATTATAACCCAGACATATAATTGAAAGCCGCCGAATCTAATACCTTTTGAATAATTTTCAAATTATAACATTTCTTGGTGAAATATATTCGAAATATTGATAGGCCGATATGACTAAAAGAAACAAAAAGCCATGTGTTATTTTCCTTATGAGATAAATTTGGACAAGAAATTTATTTAGAAGACATCATTGATTTGATTAAAAAGCAGTTCTGTGGTTCATTCACAGACAGTCCTGTGATTTAGTCCATCTCTCTGAAACTTTCAGAAACTTTATGTATTTAAATTCCTCTATAAATATAAATTAAACTGGACAAATAAATGTTAACCATTAATCATTCCTTTAAATGATAATACAAAACACGTTTGATTTTAATTAATTGAATAAAATCCAGTAATCACATTTATATTCATTTATTTATTATGATATAAATTTTTTTAAAGCTCAATCAGCGTATCTAACGACGAAATAACATTGCCAATATTATTTTAATAATGCTTCTACTGCTATATGTACAAGCGTTAATATTTAAAACATTTTTTTGTTTTCAAAAAAATTCGTCAATAAATCAGTTTGTCATCATTATTCATTCAATATCCGCCTTTACGACTTGAATACTGTTCTGGCGTGTAACGTTGTAAATTTTATATTGCCGGACCGGATGACAGAGAACATAGAAAAATGACACATCGACAAAATGGAATTTTACCTTAAAAATTTATTTCGAAGCAGGAAACAGGTAGCTGTCATTCTAATATTTATTTCTCACAACTTCATACGAGTTAATATCTTTCAGCAGAGACCAGGGTAATCAAGTACCGTGACTGCTTTATTTTGAATTTTCTTTTTGGTATTTGCCTGACTCTCGTATTACTTAAAACATTGACCCTCGCTGCATAGTGCTTAGCACATGATTGCGTAAAAATGGCACCTCAAAAAGAAATGCTAACATTATCATTTTTACATTTTAATTATTTACCATTTGTTGCCTCGGATAAATTCATTTATGGTAGTAAATGTTACCAACCAGAGAGAATAACTTATTTGTCACATTTTAATTGTATACAAGAAACAAAAGCTTGCGCATTTGCACATCATATTGTTAATGTAGCACCAAATCATTTATGGTAAAATGGTGAATGCATAATGAACAAAAGTTGATCCAGAGAGTTGAGTTATTGATTTCAATTTATTTTATTTTACATTATTTTAGTTTATTTTGTTTTATATTGTTTTATTTTATTTTATTTTATTTTGTTTTATTTTATTTTATTTTATTTTATTTTATTTTATTTTATTTTATTTTATTTTATTTTATTTTATTTTATTTTACATACACATGCCCAACAAAACATACATTCCAATTATATGACCGGAAATAGAGCACTAATATAATGTACGCATATATAACTAATATAACATATAAATTATAATGAAATTAATATAAATTAATATGATTAATAAATGAAAACAATCAACTAACAAAACTTTGGCTTAATACGACTTAGTTTACTATTAAAAATATTAACATCTTTTTCAATAACTTGATAAGTACGGCACATGGGAGAAAATATTAAATTAACTGTGTACGCATTTGATACATAAAATAAAGATGTGCATCTAGCTGGCCTACTGGGTACTTTAAAATATTTTTTTTCCAATAATTGTGGACAGTCTCTCATATTGTTTAATAGTTTAAATAAAAGTAAAACACTTTGCATGCCTTTACGATGCTTCATAGAATTTTATGAGAAACGATTTAGCAACAATAGATGACCATAACCCACAGGGAGAATAATGGTCGATTTTAAATTACAGAAATTTTTAAAACTTTCTTTGAATATATTCAATGTTATTAATATGGATATCGTAGCATGGGTCCCAAACCACACTTACATACTTAAGCCTTGGTTCTACCAGCATGTTGTATAAAGTCTTTAGTATAGACGTATTATGAAAATAGTGGGAGTTGCGTATTATAGAACCAAGCATTTTAAAGGATGACGATACAATATTATTTATATGACAGTTGGGAATCAAAACTGGTGCCTAAATCATTAAAATTGTCGCAACGTTCCAGTATAGTGCCGTTAATATCGTAGTCGAATTGAAACTCGTTTAACTACCTGGTAAACAAAACCATATTGCATTTACTGATATTTAAAGACAATCTATATTTGCCGGACCAGTTATAGAGGGTATTTAAATCTGTCTGTACTTTACTACAGTAGAATATGCTATCAATTTTATGATAAATTTTTAAGTCATCAGCATATAGGAGAGATGGACATTAGAGGTCATGTATGATATCATTTATGAATATGAAAAACAATAAGGGGCCCAATATCGAACCCTGTGGAATGCCGTATTAGGATATAAATTCTGTAGATCTATGACCGTGGTATATAAAGATAGAATTCAAAAAAATTAACTAATTCTAGTTTGAATGAAAATGTTCTGGTTATATTCCCTTGCAAAATTATATGCTCCATTGGAGGTAAATCATGATACTAAGCAGGCCAAAGGAGAGCTACTGCTCAATATTCTTCTAACTACTGCCTAGTATTCTTGCAGTAGTGATCCAACATTATTTAGTCGGAAAAAGTTCAGTTTAATTGCCATATTGTATGTGATTTCAACTTGTTGCAGAAATTATTGATACATATCTCAGCTTTCTTAATTAATGCCAGTGGTGACCTGCTAATGTAAATCATAGCATACGGCATGAGAATTACATCGTTTTCCCTCAGTCACTTCTACGACCATCAAGTATTCTCAATCAAAACAGAAATTCACCACTGAAGAAAATCGAAATGCACACTCTATTGTAAAGGATGTGGTTGATAACAAGAGACAGAAATCAAAATAAAACAAAATTCCTTATGACATCATAAAGATTGCAAACGTCAACATTACTGCCTGAGAATGACTAATATCGAAATGGATTTCTCAACTTTAGATTCAGCAATCTAAGAATTCTTTTACTTTTACAAGATTTCTGGTACTAATAGAGCCCTTTTATCTATTAAATGTGTATTCGTGAGATCACCTGTCCCAATATTTCAGCAAATTTAAGTCTAAACAATGTTGCTGAAGAGGTCGATATCGTATTCTCTCTTTTTCGATAAAAATATAGGTACAAGCTAATAAAATAGAAATGAATTGAGGTTGAGGCAGTGCTGAAAGACAAAGACACGAGTCGAAATTTATTGATTCCGATTTCGTATCGTATTATTCGCTGGGAGCGAAGTCATGGTAGGGAGAGCCAAATCGACACCAGCGTCCGCAGCGGTTGATGTAGACAATAAAGGACGCTGTTTTTAAAATTCTATCGGATAAATACACGTGAATAGTTTAAATTTATTGTATTTAATAATATTTGAATAAAATGAGTAACCGTAGTTGCTGTGTTGTTGATTGCAAAAATACCAGTAGAAAAAGTGAATGCAAGTTTTATAAATTTCCAACTTCGAAATTTAAAATAATTCAAAGACAAAAGTGGATAGTTGCAGTAAGAAGGTGCAAGTGAGTAGTGCCATAACCTTACTTTCAGTAATAATAATAACAGAGAATAATATTTTAAGACAAATCGATAAATTTGGTAATTTAGTGTTCACGCTAATATTTTATTTAAATTAATAATAGAAAAATTGAATTATTTAATTTTTAATATTTATAGAAGTTGATAAACAAAATAAAATTTAATACTTTTTATATTTGTAATTTTTCGCGTGCGTTAGATTCTAAAATATTAATTTACAGTATTTAATTTATTTTGTAGTGTTGATGGATCACCGTGGGTTCCTAAGCCACATAATGCATTTAATCAAATAACTCTGGTTATTTTTTTCGATGTTCTTCAACATCACGTACATGCTCTGCATCAGCTAATTTTTTTAACACGCTTTTATTAGCTTCACCTGTATGTTTGCTTGCTTGCTTGTTTGTTTGTTTGTAACCGACTCTTTGGACTCGATTTTGACCCACTTTAAACTGACAGATTTAATTGAAACTTTGTACACTTACGAAGAACCGGTAACAATACAATAATTTGATAAGTTTATATCATTATTCTGATCAGGATCGCCAATCCTTTCCTCACGTATCCCTACGTGAAAGCAAAGGTTTAATATGTAAGTAGATTCCGTAATTGTTAATTAGCTCGGTGGTAGAGTGGGTTAAGGCAGCCGACGCGAAACGACAGACTCCTCGGGCGTGAGTTCAAATCCCACGGCTGAAATAAAAAATTATTTTTTTTTTCAGAAATATCTGTTGGATCGTAATATGTTATAATATCAGCATCAATAAGCAATATAAATATAGTTTAAAACAACTAAAAAACACGCTTTCATAGCACATCAAACTAAAAAGTTAAAAATAAATATAGTTTAAAAAAACTAAAAAACACGCTTTTAAAGCACATCAAACTAAAAAGTGAAAAACAATTATTAATATAAACTGAAAACAATAATGAACGAAAAATACTAGTATTATTGTGAAAAAAGCGTGGGGCGCTTTGTGCCATATTTTTTCGTATATCGAGCAACCCACGCTTTTTTTCACAATAATACTAGTATTTTTCGTTCATTATTGTTTTCAGTTTATATTAATAATTATTTTTCACTTTTTAGTTTGATGTGCTTTAAAAGCGTGTTTTTTTAGTTTTTTTAAACTATATTTTATACCTTTCATTTCAGTCTCGGGTTGAAACTTAATTTGATGACTTATTGCTTGAAACCCATTTTTTCTTATAAAAATAAATTAAAAATTAATATTCAAATAAATATTTCAGTATATTGTTAATAAATAAACATTTTACAATATCTTCAAGATATAGTTATCTAGTTATGTCCTTATTTTTATTCCTTGTTTTTTATTAATTTTTGGTCTCTGTTATGCTTTAAATTGACTTTACTTAACCTCTTCACAGTTTTAAATAATTTGTTTATATATTATACTTACATTTTTTTGTTGTACTCCAGTAAATTTAAATCAGCAACTGATTTTATTTGTCACTGAGGATTTTTTTCACATTTTATATATTTTTTATTTTAACAATAAAAAAATTTGTTATTGTTAAGTCCCATAAGTGTACTGAGTAAATAGCGTCCTTTAGTTCATACTTCTGGTGGCGCTACCGTCACGCACCGAGCGAATTGTCCAGAATCTGGCCTAATACAAAACTGGCTTTTGATTCACGCTTCCCATTACCGATTGTTCACATTGCCCGTGGTTGTGATAAATCGTATCGTTCTTCGATACGATGTGTATTGCAGGCCTCTCCGCATCGCACGGCGGACGAAGCAGTGGTACGAAACATATGAATTTTTGGTACAAATCGTTTATATTACAGAGTCAGTACGATACGACTCCTAGAAACTAGTGCTGGGATAATTCGAATGAAAAATAATCGATAATTCAATTATTGAAATATCTCGAGATATCTCGAATACTCTTGTCATGAAAATTCGAATGATTTAATTCTCGGAGAGTGGTGACGACGACTGCCGATTGAGTAATCGTCATTCATTTTAGCGGCTTATCATTCATATTTCAAAGACGTGATTCGAGCGATGAGATATGATGCGAGTACCAGTGCACTTGAACATATGTTAATTGTTTACCGTCGCGCGGCATTTTGGTCTTGCTAATCTGCGAATGTAGATGGCTATATTACCTGATTCCATGAAATAAATATATAATTATCATATCATGGGTTGATGCGATTTAGAGTTGGATTGTCTTGAGTGTAGAACCGAATTGAGTTATGATTTATAATTAAGAATTGTATAGAAATCATAGCCAACTGGCAGTCAAATCGATATTTGTGGTTATGAATTATGACTCGTGTTCCCGAATGTCGCCGAGTCAAGCCATATATGTCGATTTCCCCACTTCTCGAGCTCTGTTCATAATTCGATTGATCATTCGATTATTAAAGTTATTCTAATAGCCATTATTCGATTATTCCCAGCACTACTAGAAACGAGTCGTATTGCCCATCTCTACAGTTAGTACACTGAAAAACCGACAAAAACGTTTCAAAAAATTTTTTTAAGGTACAACCACATGGGACCTTCACAGAATAATAGATTAGGCCCTTTGTTAGAAATAAAAATAGAAATCCACTATTTCATCCAAAAATTATATTTCTGTTAATTAATTTTATAAGAGTCGATTTAAAACATTATTTGGCGATAGCTAAACATCAACTGCCTGACTTATTCCCTTATTGGAATTCGCCAAGGCGTCTACGTGACTTTACTCATTTAATTCAAATAATATAATATTTCATAAAGATATCTTAAACATAGTATCATATTACTAGCCGCCGCTATTTAAGCAACAACAATGTTTCTCTTATTTTCTACACTTTTACACTCGACCATCCTGAACAGCTGCCTGTCCTCAGGCAGAAGGACCCTAAAGAACCACAAAGTCTACTATCGAAAATATCGTTATCAGGACTGGGTAGATTAAACCCGTGTGGCTGCTGCCACTTCTTGTCTTAACATGATTCACTCGGTTAAAACTTACCGAAAGCTGGACATCCTTGCCCGTGTGGCGTCAACCACCTCTCAAAGTTTTACCTAACTGGACAGCTAAGTCCGTGTGGCGACAACCACATCTCACTAATTTATCTAACTGGACAATCAAGTCCGTGTGGCGACAACCACATCTCACAAATTTATCTAACTGGACAATCAAGTCCGTGTGGCAACAACCACTTCTCACAAATTTATCTAACTGGACAATCAAGTCCGTGTGGCAACAACCTCTTCTCACAAATTTATCTAACTGGACAGTCAAGTCCGTGTGGCGACAACCACTTCTCACAAATTTATCTAACTGGACAGTCAAGTCCGTGTGGCGACAACCACTTCTCACAAATTTATCTAACTGGACAGTCAAGTCCGTGTGGTGACAACCACTTCTCACAAATTTATCTAACTGGACAGTCAAGTCCGTGTGGCGACAACCACTTCTCAAACGACAGACTGGACATGACTTGTCCGTGTGGTCACACTGTGGCCACTACTGTTTATACCTGGTAACTACGACTGTCTCTGCTAACTGCGAATAGCCTCATACGAACTGTATGTTTTCGCTAACTGCGAATGGTCTCATGTCAACTGCATGTTTTCGCTAACTGCGAACGGTCTCATGCGAACTGCATGTTTTTCGCTAACTGCGAACGGTCTCATGCGAACTGCATGTTTTTCGCTAACTGCGAACGGTCTCATGCGAACTGCATGTTTTTTAAAGCCTTCACTCAGGTCTTCTACCTCTTAGCGATCATTATACAATACTCGTCGAATACGAAATGGTCCCTTAAACTTTGGGAGCAGTTTTCTACTTTTACCCGTTGCTGGGTTATCCGTTTTTAGTACCATGACCACATCTCCTTCCCTATAGACTTTCGCCTTCACTCGAGTTCTGTCAAACTTTTCTTTTTGAGCTTTCTGCTCCTTTGTTATTCTTTTTGAGATATCGGCCCGCAATCTGTTAAGATCAATGCGGTCTAAACAATCTTTTATAGTGTTCAGTATTTTGGACTCGGCAATTGTTCGACCCTTATATTCTGCTAAAACTTCTCGTGGAGACCTCTTAGTAGTTTTGTTTTTGGTGCCATTTAGTATACTCTGTATTTCTTTCACATGGGTGTCCCACAAGTCTTCCGGCTCTCCACCAGCCGTGGTTGCCAAACATCTCAGCACCGTTCTATTTACTCTTTCGCATTGTCCATTAGCCCTCGGGGTTGCCACTGCGTTAAGTATGTGTCTAATCCCATACGTGGAACAGAACTTTGCAAATGTCTTAGAGGCAAATGCTGTACCTCTATCTGTCATGAGCCTAACTGGTACTCCAAATAAGCACATTATATCCATTAGGACCTTAATGACATACCGAACCTTTGTGAAACCACCACAAGAATATGTTGGTTCCTCTTTTTGCTGCACACAAAGGACCCAAATGGTCGAGATGTAACGTGTGCAATGGAACAGGAACTTTCTCGATTGGATGAAATTCCCCTTGCCTCTTCTTGGGGCATTTCTTATAATATGAGCAATTTAAACACGCTTGAACGTACTTTGTCACAAAACGTCTCATCTTTGTAAACCAGTAATACCTCTGCATTCTCTTCAGTGTATTTTCAACTCCAGAATGACCTGCCTGATCATGACACAGTCGGCAAACTTGCCATCTTACATTCCTGGAAACCACCCAAGCACTTTTACCATTTTCTAACTTTCTGTAAACTCGATCATCTTTCAACTCGTAGTTATCAAAATACATTTTCGTTTCTTTCGTTTTCTCTGAACTGGCTAAAACGGTTCGAATTCGAGCCACCTGCTCGTCCTGCAGCTGGGCTGCCAGTATCCAATCACTCTCAGTCAGATCAGCTTGGTTAATCTCCGGTAAGTTCACTGGTTGCCTACTCAATGTATCGACATGGGACATGCCTTTTCCTGCACGATACACAATTTCAAAATTAAAGTCTTGGACCTCGAACCACCACCTTGCCACTCGTGGTATTAAATCCCTCTTTGAAAATGCTGTTCTTAAAGCACTGCAATCCGTTGCTACTCGAAAAATCTCAATGACATCACCACTGCCATAGTCTCCAACTCATAGGAATGGTAAATTTTCTGTTCATACGTCGTTTGTATACTGAAGTACCCTATGACCCTCTTGCCAACACCGGACCATTGTAGTAATATACTGGCCACGCCACTGATACTGGCGTCCGTATGTAGTTCTGTTCGTAAGTTTGAGTCGAAGATATCTAATACCGGTCTCGACGCAAGAGCTGTCTTGATTTTCTCCATCGCACCTTCTTGTTCGGGTAGCCATTCCCATCTTACATCCTTACGAGTTAATTTTGTTAAGGGCTCTACAATCCTTGCATAATTCGAAACAAACTTCCTAAAGTATCCGGCTAGACCCAGGAATTGTCTGATTTGCTTAACATTCTGTGGTGCGGTCATTTGTACTAGTGCATCTATCTATCTCCTTAGTGCCAGGTCTAACACCTTCCGCGCTTATTTCTCTTCCCAAATAATCTATATTTGTTTTGAAAAACTCGCACTTACTCAACTTTAAGGTCAAATTGTTCATACGAAAGACTTTTAGTACCTTCTCTAGATTAACCAGGCCCTCTTCCACTGTTCTAGCTGGTATAATAATAATATCATCAATATACGGATATGCTACTTCGTTTCGTAAATCGCCCAGTACATTATTAACCAGCCGCTGAAACACTGCTGGCGAATTTGCTAATCCAAAAAGCATTCGCAAAAATTCAAAATGTCCTTCCGGTGTAATAAACACGGTTTTATCAATGGATTCTTCCGCCATGGGTATTATCTATTTGATCCCCAAACTTTAATGTTTTGACGGTTATTACATCTTGTTCTAGTTCACAAACATTAGTCATTAATTTCATTGGTATTTAACGGCTCGAGTGTACGTAAACTAATCATGCCCCTGGTTTTTAGAATAATACATGCTCTTGATTAATAAAATCTGTTCCTACTATTAAGCCATGACTCAATTTGTCATCATCCAAAATCAAAGACTTTAATAAAGATGTTTCACCATCTATAACTTCCTAGCAATTGATTATTTTATTAGTGTACATGTACCTACTACCAGTATCTATTAAGCATTTTATCTTACATCCATTAATACGTGCCGTTTTTATAAACAAACTTTCAGGTTTTGTTGGTCTGTCGCAAACAGCAACTAATCCCTTGTCCTTGGCCCAGCGCGAGCCGCTAACACACTGCTCTCGCTAATTTTCCACAAAAAGTACACTTTAATTTTGGTTTGCGACATTGACTGGCATAATGGTTGTCCCCCACAATTATAACAGTTAATGTTCTTCTGTTGTTGCTCTCGTTTCACGTTATATGATGGTCCCGAGCTAAACTGCCCCCTTTTAACCGTGGATTTATCTTTCGTTAACATTTTCTCACTGCTTTTACTACTAGCTTGAATACCTACAATACTTAAGTAATTTGCAAGTTCACCTACTGACTGAAAATTTGCTGCTCTAGCCGCTAACGCTACATTATTATCATTAATGCCTTCTATAACACTATCTATCAAATAAATGTCTAGAATAGTCTGGTGAAGTTTATTTAGTTTCGCTACCTTCTCAAAATAATAATCACCTAAATTTTGTTTAGAATGTGGAGCATAAACAGCAGCTTCTACTAATAATTTTCCGAACCTTACATTTCCCGGAAAGTTAGTTTGCAAAAGTTCTTTCACAGCGTCCCAATCTAAACTCGTAATTTGCGCTGTATCATACCACTTTCGTGCATTCCCTTGTAACCTACTAGTAGCTAATTTCAAAGTTAACAATTTATCCCAACCATGATACACTGATAGTTCATCTACCCTTTGAATCCACTCGGTAACTGTCAGGTTTTCTACACCTGCATCAAAAAGTGGTATACTCGTTTCATTAATACCTGCACTAACCAACGACATTTGTTTATTATGTCTATCACTTACTTGTTGGGTGAGTTTACTTATCTTTCTTTCCAGCTTCCTAATTTTCCTGCTCTGCCGTTCATTCTTCGTCGACGAACTCGACGACGTTGACGACCTCTGGAATCTGGACTTCTTTGAACGTTTCTTTCCCATTTTAGGTTCGACAACACTTAGTTATTAATTATTTCACAATACTACTTTGTTTACACTATCACTTTGGCGGGCATACATGGGAGGTTATCCCACTTCTGAGATTTGTTAGAAATAAAAATAGAAATCCACTATTTCATCCAAAAATTATATTTCTGTTAATTAATTTTATAAGAGTCGATTTAAAACATTATTTGGCGATAGCTAAACATCAACTGCCTGACTTATTCCCTTATTGGAATTCGCCAAGGCGTCTACGTGACTTTACTCATTTAATTCAAATAATATAATATTTCATAAAGATATCTTAAACATAGTATCATATTACTAGCCGCCGCTATTTAAGCAACAACAATGTTTCTCTTATTTTCTACACTTTTACACCTTGGCCATCTAAAATGGCCAATTACAACATTTTTTGGGAGGTCCAACTTTTTTTATTATGAAAAATGTCACAAATCTGTCAAAATTAATTTTTCGTACTTTTTTCACACATCCCTCACGATATCTCCGGAACCAATTGAGCTAATCAAGTTTTTTTTTTTTTTTGGTCGATAAAGGAAACGTGAGCGGAGGTGACTGAATTAATTTAGTCTTTATGGAAAACCTAGTTTTTTTATAAAATTAGGTAATACTTTAACATTTATTTTTCTTGCAGTATTTTTTTCAGTAAGCGTAAAACTTTTTTGTTTTAAGGAATTTTGCCACAGTATATGCATACGGAATAAAATTAACACATCAAGGAAGTTTTAAAAAAAAACGCAATACTCTACGACTTATACGTTTCAAGTTATTGTTATTTGAAATTAAGTTTCTGCGGGCAAGATATTTCCCCCGGTTCTACTGTGCTTTAATCAGTGTGCTATGCGTGTTGTGGGTGCATATTATAAAGTATTATTTTTGACATATATAAGCACTTAGGTTTTACTTATCATTATTTACATTGCACATTAAAACCTAAAATTGAATTAAAAAAAAAATACGAAATAATTATTTATTTTAAAATATAAATTTAAAACTTGTTATAAAAATATTTTAAAAATCGTCAACGTCGGTATCTAAAAATATCTAGACAGTTCCTTGGTTGCAGCAGTTTGCATATTTGCACTCACTGCAGCATTTCAAACCTTGAGCAAAACAGGTACATCTGTTGTTACAGACCCTGTCGGAACATCTTATTGACAAACTTTGCCTTACAATATCGGGCACAGATTCTTGACTAGAAAAAAGTTGCCTTCCAAACAATTTCTTCAAATGTCCAACCGTATCGAGTTGGATCTTCCATCTGCATGTCTTGTATATGGCTATTGTACTAAATTTTTAATTGATATAGACACCTGGCTCCGTGGGCTAGAGGTAATGTACTTGCCTCAAAACTTCGGGGTCCCGGGTTCGATTCCCGGTCGAGGAACTGGGATTTTTCTGTAAGAGAGATTAATCGTAGTATACTCGGACATTGGGTGTGTGTCCATTGTCTCTAAATGTGTAGCCCTCTCCCACACAAGGTCATTCCAGACCTTCAGGGATAAAGAGGGTTGTAATTTCATGTGGTGTTATTATTATTATATTATTATACCTAAAAAGAAAATAATTACATGTAGGTGTTTTGTTTCTTTTTTTAATAGGTATGGGCGATCTAGAAAAATAATTATTACCTTTTTAAATGTTGTCTAAAAGCATGGTAAGTAGGAGGCAGCTCAGAAGCTGGCCGATTTGTACTTGTTGTTAAGTCCCATCGCAGTTCATTTAGGGATTTTATATTTTTGTTTTTATTCTTATATAAATAAAGCGTATATTTTACCCCTAATTCCATCGCTTTATCCTGTGACAGAAAATAAAGGTTTTCTAAATCTTTTAAATTATTTAAATTTTTATATAAAACATAGAATGCCGTTTTCTTCCCTATTTTATACATGGCATTAGCTGTATCACAACCAGTTAGGCAATGAATCGTTAATACTTTCTTGCAAATTTCCTCTCCTAAATTTGCCACAATATTGTTAATTGATAAAAAATGTATATTCTTACTATGTCCTAATTGTATAAATATATTCCTTCGGGACATATCTGGTGTTTCGCAGTAATAATGTAAAAGCAAAATCAGGACATTAGTATCAACAGATTTTACCAGAATTGTATTACCTGATTTTAATTCTGATAACATAAAATAAACATTCCATTGGTACGCATTAGATAATATGTAAAAACGCAATAAAAATAATACTCATTCGCATTCACATTACACAAAGAAAAGTTTGTTTCTAACTGACAATATATGTATGTATAATATAAGATTACTTGTATTCAATAGTCTACACTCTACACACTTGAGTGGCGCCGCAGTGAGGCGCATCTAGGATCGAAAAACTCGTAACTTTAAAAAACAAAATCTCGAAAACTATAAATTGTAGAGAACTGACTTTTTTTTAAAAAACTTCCTTGAAGTGTAAGCTTTATTTCATACGCATATGGTATGACAAAATTCCTTAAAATAAAAAAGTTTTTCGCTTACCGAAAAAAATGCAGCAAGGAAGGTAAACGTTCCAGTTTTACCTAGTTTTACAAAAAAAATTAAATTTTCCATAAAAACGAAATTAAAGCAGTGACCTTCGCCCACATTTCCTTTATCAATTAAAAAAAAATACCTATAATTATCACGATTGGTTCCGGAGATATCATGAGGGATGTGTGAAAAAATAAGAAAAATTAATTTTGACAAATTTATGACATTCTTCGTAATAAAAAAAGTTTGACCTCCAAAAAAATGTTGTAATTGGTCATTACAGATGGCCAAGGACCTAGGCTATCATGCTGTGAAGGTCCCAAGTGGTTGTACCTTAAAAAAATTTTTTTCAAGAAGGAAGCTACTTTTTCCCCGTTTTACGGTGCACTAAGTATATTGATTTTAAAATATAAATTAAAACGAAAAATGGAAAGTACCTAAAAGGGACGTGTATGTTACCGAGGAGTGTCCGAGTGGATTTGAGCAAAACCATTACTAGTTGAAGGCTCACCATCAAGCCATTAAGACTATAATGAAGGCATCACTGTTTGTAAACGTTTGGAAATTATAAAGGGCGTTACATAACAGGTATTGATTATTGAGTGTTAGCAATTTATAAGTCGCGCCATCTAGGAGCACTTGTTGCATTTGACAGAAGCCCGAAGCAGGTATATTAAAATAAAAAATATTGTTCAAACGCATATTGCAAATAAAACATATTTTTATAAATTCGCATACAAATTTTATTCATTATTTTAAGTTCTCTGTTATTTGCTATTCAGCTTTACCCATAAATTAAATATAAAATTTCGACGTACTAAATAACACATATTTTTTATGAGATTTATTGCCATTTTATATTGCATTTTTCGTAATATACAACAAAATTCAATAGATGGAAAAGAGCATTAGTAATTTTCAATTTCCTGTTATTATTCCGGTAGACAAGAATGTTAACCAAATAGGGAAACTATAAAATGAACCATCAAACCATTAAGACTATAAGGAGGGCATCACTGTTTGTAAACGTTTGGAAATTATAAAGGGCGTTACATAACATGTGATCGATTATTGACTGTTAGCAATTTATAAGTCGCGCCATCTAGGAACACTTGTTGCATTTAACAGAAGCCCGAAGCTGGTATATTAAAATAAAAAATATTGTTCAAACGCATATTGCAAATAAAACATATTTTTATAAATTCGCATACAAATTTTATTAATTATTTTAAGTTCTCTGTTATTTGCTATTCAGCTTTACCCATAAATTAAATATAAAATTTCGACATACTAAAT
This sequence comes from Rhamnusium bicolor, assembly GCA_029963845.1. Classification (NCBI taxonomy): domain Eukaryota; kingdom Metazoa; phylum Arthropoda; class Insecta; order Coleoptera; family Cerambycidae; genus Rhamnusium; species Rhamnusium bicolor. The sequence continues at coordinate 294,022 of JANEYF010005694.1, read as the reverse complement.
AATACATATTTTTTTATGAGATTTATTGCCATTTTATATTGCATTTTTTTGTAATATACAACAAAATTCAATAGATGGAAAAGAGCATTAGTAATTTTCAATTTCCTGTTATTATTCCGGTAGATAAGAATGTTAACCAAATAGGGGAAACTATAAAATGAAATTCCCTTTAAACTCATTAAATGAAATGTGCGGAGGAAATTGCCGTCATCGCTTTTATTTAATAAGTGAGGTACTTGCCTCTAATCGACTTTAATATTTTATTACTAGCTGCTAATAAAGTTAATAAGCATCTGCGAATTTCCTAAATGTTTAATCAGTGTGCTTAATGAATTTCTAATTTGTTTAGCCAATTCATTTCGACAGTAACATTGGTTAATTTAATACATTATAGAACAAATACTTTGTTAACATTTTGCCGCCTTGGAAAATATCGATCAAGAATCATTTCCTTCTACAGATACTTGTCGAGCCATTGCTTTCAGATTTAAACAACATCTTAGTATAGTTTAACATCGGATATAAAAAAACAGAAAGAAACGAGATATAACAGGCAATTTAAAAAATTGCTTGTTGACGTCGAAGTACAATCAGATTGCGATAATTGTAACAAAGCCGTCTTGGCTAATGTTTAAATTGTTTGACACGTAATTTATGACTACTTAGCAAGGGTGTTTCAATAAGGGCGCCATATTTCAAGGTTCAATAAAGCATGGTTTTCTGTAGCAAAATATTAAAATATTTATTGTTATAATGTAAACACTTGGGAGTTATGTATGGAACAACATATTTGGTAAGTGACCGCCACTGCTTTGCTGGCACATGCGTACCTTTTTGACGAAATTTTGAATAACGGATTTGCATGCATGTGGCAGTATTTCGTTAATATATCGTCTAATTTCGGCTTTCAATGCTTCGGTGGTCGTGGGCTTGTTGGCATAAACCTGTGACTTGAGATAACTCCACAGCCAAAAGTCCAAAGGTGTTAAATCGCAAGAGCGTGGCCGCCAATTCTAGTCACCAAACCGAAAGATGACACGACCAGGAAAAGACTCATGTAAGACCGTTAATGTTTCAGGGGCAGTCTGGCAAGTTACATGGTCCTGCTGAAACCACATTTCGTCGAGAGCAATATCTTCCAATTGAGGCGCAAAAAACTGGGTTATCATAGCATGGATAACGTTCGCCATTCGCCGTTAGTGCATTACTTGCCTCGTCTTCAAAGAAAAACGATCCAATGATTCCTCCAGACTACAATGCATACCAAACAGTCACACATTTTGGATACATTCGTGGAGTTTCTGAGCCTCAAATGCTCCATGTTTACTAACTTTCATCTATCTCCTATCGACCTGGCATGTTATAATCTTGTTACATTATGACAGACAAACATCTTTTATTTTGATGGTGATTTTGCCAATTTTGCCCCTTAATAAAATAAACACCTTAGACATTTTTTGTTGAAATTTGGTACAAAGGCATTCTGGGGGTCCGATTAACGCTATAGTCTAAAATTTTTTATAAAGAAATCGCTAATATAGTTTTTCGAATTTTGAGTGTAAAAAGAAAAATCTTAGTAAGCTATGCACCTTGAAGATGAAAACAATGTCAAAAAATGCAGATTTTAATGCTCTTTATAACACCAAAAATTTATTACCTGAAAAATTAAGATTTCATAGGCTTTTGTCCACCCTAACGTGGACACACTGTAGATTAGGAAAATATTGGCAAAGCAAAGAATACGAGTTCCAGATTCTAGTGCAAAGGATGTTTTAAAGTCCGAAAATAGCCAATTTATTCAAATCAGGATGCCATCTGTGTGTCTAAAAATTTCATTGAAAATGTTTCTTGAAAGTCTCTTGTAAGTGTCTTATTATTGTTACCAAGGATAACGACGGTATAGTTAATTTTACGCTGCAAACAAATTCCCTGCGTAGAAATAATGAACTTAATATTTTCGTTGTCCTACTAGTTTGTTATTTTGCAATAATAATCCTATTTTAAGAGGCATTAAATGAGAAATAACGCCCTAGGGCATTACAAATATATAACGCATTAACATGTTCACTACAACACGACACAAAACAACTAAATTGTCGTGGATTATTGATAAACAAAATGTATTGCATAGTTACGGCGTTTACAAACAATTTTGATTATTACTCTCTTTTAAATGAAATTATCTTAACTATTTCCCTCACATTATAAGAACCAATGAAATAGCAAGATTTTAAGATTTTGAAAATTTGGACCAATAAGAACAAACTTTCAGTGAAAATTGCATTTCAAATGAAAATTTTACATAAAATGACACCGAAAATTGCACTGGGCTTGACAGCTTAATACGTCAGTTGAATCATATTTCTTGTTCTATGTTTTGTTCTGGAAGTAGTCTAATAAATATATTACGTGCAATAAAAATAATCTGAAAATTCAGCATTCAGAGCGTGTTGCCTTTAGAAACTGCATTCGTTCATTTTGATGTGATTTAACTGAAAAAGTACCCTCCACTACATCTCGGGCACTTTTTGTCAAATCACATCAAAATGAACTCAAGCAGTTCTATTCTTTCGCTAATTTTTAATGCACTTATTATATTACTACAGAACATAATAGATGTCAAATTAATAAGTTGTATAGGTCAATGAATTCTCGAATTAAATAATGGACTAGCAGAATATCATACGTTGAAGGCACCACAGGTGTTATAGAATAATGACGCCCTCAGTCGACGTACATTCTCTCGGACCAAAGGTCCTCAGGAAGTACACTGCCATCATCGGTGCGTTATTATCCTGATAACACCCTTGATACCTTAAGAGGGCTAATCGAACCAGTGTTTGTAAGGTAATTTTTCAAAATTTATTTCTTCCATACGGTTTGGTTAAATTACACCAAATTTGGAGGATCAGTAGTTGAAAGTGTACTAGAAGGTACATGTATATCTATTTAAATTAATATTCACTTTATGTAGGGAAAATTTATACTGTAAATATAAGTGAAATTTGAACGTGATTAGCTCCTGAATTATGATATCAATCGGTAAAATTCGAGGTAAAATTCATACATGTCTTCTAGAATGAATCTTCATAATTATGCTCAGCAAGTTTCAAACTTTTATTCCGTACTATTTGGTTAAAATGAATTTTCTAAATAAGTATCTTGGTCACTACAAATGGAGCAAGGAAGTGTTACCTCTATCGGAAATCGCACATCAATGAAGTCGGTGAATAAAACGTCCAGTGAAGGTATAGTCAAGAGCAAAATTATTCAGCGGCGCATGTATAAAAACTTTCTCGTGAGTGACATAGCTATCCGAAGCTTTTTCCTGACTAGGCCCCTTAATAACTACAATGAAAATTATTTATTTTCTTCATTTAAAATTTATTGAATTTATTGCCATCTCTGGGGTTTCCCAGAGATCTATCTTAGGGCCCCTATTCCTTAATATATTTATTTCATGATGATATAAAAAGAAATAACTTTGCCTTGTCTGCTATATGCCGACGACTTAAAAGTCAGCTCAATCATCAAACATATAAATGATTGTCTCCAATATTAAACATGTCAATAAAATATATACCAGGTGCACACTAAATAAATTATATTTGAACGGTAACAAATGTAGCGTAATAACATTTCCTTTAAAAACGTCTCCAAAGCTTTTAAAATCCTTGAATTCATAGTACGTTCTAACCGTAATTTACTGATAGTTTTGCGTTGAAAATACTATAGAAATCATTTGTCAGATCGAAACATGAATATGCGTCACTTATTTGGTGTCCTGATTATGATGTATGTATGTACAGGGTGGCTCATTTTCGAGCCTCATCATTGGGATCTTGGAAACCGCAAGAGATACAGGATCGGTTAAATTATGGCAAAGTTGCGCAATTTAATTCTCATCAAAATGCTGTGTTGTAATTTGGAAAATTCCGATTACTTTCTGAAATATCCGGAAAAAAACGAAATTTCATAAAATGTTTTTTATTTTTTCTGACGTTATTTGAAAACAAATTTTAAAACGAATAACACTTTCCCATTGTCACTTTTTATCCTCTAGAAGATGGAGCTATCAAATTTGAAATCAGACGTTTCGTCTTCCAGAAACCATCATTAATTTATTTTTTTTTTAAATACTGACCTGGAGTTTTTATTTTATTTTTTGTTACCTTTGGACGACCTAAATGCTATGAATCATCACAAATTTTGATTTCCAAACGTTTCGATGACAAAAACTGACATTTTCCGTATTTAAAAAAAATAATTAATACGGCACTGTTTTTAAAACAAATTATTCTCTCAAAATTCTAAATTTGTTAGCTAGGTAAAAAATAAATATCTAAATTTATGATACTGATGAAAAGCTATATTAAAAGCGGATAAAAAGTCATTATAATTATAACTAAAGCACTTATTGGTAGGTAACTAATTTAGATTACAATAGTAAATACCAATGTAATATTTCTTTTTTATTTCCAAATCCTAAATGCGTAAATAGGATTTTAAAAATAAGATGTCCAATACTTTTATTTCAATCTAATGTATCCGTCCACCTCGTTTATATTGAGCTTATTTCTGTAATATTAACGGAAAATGAAAAAGGCGGCCTTGATATTAAAACAAGAAATCGCCCTAGCTCCTTAAAATATGACAGTTTAAATTTTTAAATAATTTGAGACAGTGAAAATGGTTTTCCAATTTAGAAAAACGGGATATGCTTCGGATTTATTACGGTGTCAATAGAAATTCACAAATTTCATGTGAACATTTAGAAAGATACCCCGAGCGTCCACAACCCCATTATCCATATTTTAATACCTTGGACAGAAATTTGGGACTTTTTGGTAGTTTTGGTAAACCTCGAAATGCTTATGGCGGATGAATAGAAGCTGAAGATGAAGAAGCTGTTATAAATGCTGTAAGTTTTGTTATGAAATGATAATATGCATTTTATTTCATATAATATTTTGTGGTAAAATTTCACCGAAACGTTTTATTAAAAGTTACGGAAAATCCTATGGGTTCCTCTCGGCAATTTGCCGTAGAACTAAATATGCCTAGAATCCGAATTCAGTGGATTCTCAAAAACATAGGTATCATCCCTATAAACTACATGTCAGCCAATAATTAAGGCCAGGAGACAGTGAAAGAAGGATTGAATTTTGCAATTGGCTTGATGGAAAATTGCAACAAGATGGCGATTTTTTTAAATAAAATTACTTGGACTGATGAGTGTAATTTTTCCACATGCGGTTTTTTTAACAGGAACAATGAGCATTATTATGCAGCATTTTGATAAGCATCAAATTGCGCAACTTTGCCATAATTCAACTGACCCTGTATCTCTTGCAGTTTCCAAGATCCCAATGATGAGGCTCGAAAATGAGCCACCCTGTACAAAAAAATACTTTGTTTAAATCATATCAAGTTATTGATTTTCCACAGAATGATTTGCTTAATGTAATGAAAATAACAATTTTAAATTAAACACTGATTTTCTTTTGTTTGTTAGTTTTTCTTTAGTTTAAATATAATATATATTAAGATTTGTTTCATTTATTTATACGTACATAATTACATATTCTGTCAGTTAGGTAGTGTAGTCTGCTTTTTGTATGTATAGTTATTTTTATTGTTTATTGCTAAATTTTAAACTATTTTCTTTTTGTTTTGTTAGATTTACGTTTTACATTATATGAAAATGATGTTTTATATTCCTGTATCCCTGTTCTATAATTGGGTATATTGCCTGTTGAACAGTGTACGCAAATAAATTAATAAATAAATTGAATATCGTGATGGGAAGATACTGTCGAGATACATCTAGTCGAGGTCGGTTTTTCATATGTCCAAAACTTACTTCCTAAACTAAATTCATTGTTCATTGGTCATAATAATTTTCTCGTTACTAGTGTTAATGAAAATGACACATCAATATTTTAATAGTACATTCTCCGTAAAGGTACTTATCATTATGACGCTGTAAAATATATCAAATTCCAATATGCAAAGATAAGAAAAATAAATATTAAAGGCTAAATTCATACTGTCAACACAGCATAATATTAAATGACCCCATAATATATTTAATGTTTATATCACACAGAGTCGGATTATCTTAAATAGCTGGTAGGTATTTTGTAAAAATACTAAAACAAGTATTTGTAAATAACTAAGAAATTTATTCTAGATTCATTATTAAATATGATTTGAACGAAACAACTACTCAGCGGGCAAATACCCCGACCTGCATTAGATTACACCTTTAAATCATGATAGATCGATAGCCAATATCATTTGTCAATTCCTAACCAGACATAGACCGGTTTCAAACTTATTTGTTCTCAGTATGCCATAGGTTATGGAACAGACAAATGATAGTAGCCAACCTGCTAGTCATATACTAACTAAGGTCGGGGTATTTGCCCGCTGAGTAGTTGTTTCGTTCAAATCATATTTAATAACAGTAGTTTAATCCACCTGGGCTAGAGGTCGCCCCTCTCGGTACTTGCTTCGCAAGTCGCTATTCGCCACAGAGACATCTATGATGTCGGTCGGATAGTAGCATTTGGACCATACGAAAAGTTTCATACCTCTCACCACTACTCAATTTACCTTAGTTAGTATATGACTAGCAGGTTGGCCACTATCATTTGTCTGTTCTATAACCTATGGCATACTGAGGAGAACAAATAAGTTCGAAACCGGTCTATGTCTGGTTAGGAATTGACAAATGATATTGGCTATCGATCATGATTTGAAGGTGTAATCCAATGCAGGTTGGGGTATTTGCCCGCTGAGTAGTTGTTTCGTTCAAATCATATTTAATAACAATAGTTTAGTCCACCTGGGCTAGAGGTCGCTGCTCTCGGTAATTGCTTCGCAAGTCGCTATCCGCCACAGAGACATCTATGATGTCGGTCGGATAGTAGCATTACGACCATACGAGAAGTTTCATACCTCTCACCACTACTCTATTCCAGATTCATTTTCGGAGAAAGTTGTGACATTTTGCCAAGGGGCAACAATTTTCCCTTCAGGTGAAATTGACTGGATTTCATTCCTATGCAAAATCTATAATAAAATAATCAGATTGAATATTATAGTTATACTTAATACGCGAGATGCCTTAAGGAAAAAATCCTTACAAATTATTAATAGTCAACCTAAACTACACCTTCTCATAAATACAAATAAAATTTGCCTGTAAATTCAACAGAATACAATATATAATTCTTGGAATTGGTAATATATCGTAACACATATGTCTAAAATGACCACAAAAAGCTAGGGGAAAATTCATTTTTCAATTATTCAAATATTGAGTTTTACACACTACTAAAAAACATTTTAAAACTATAGTTTGTAGCTTAGGCCATCATATTTGGGATCAGTGTCAAAGAATCTATGTAACTCGAAATTTAGTTTTAAAATAACGGGGGATTATAAAGTAAGGGATATATTTCAACTTATTATATATTCTTAACAAATCAAATTAATAACAAAAAGTAAATGGAATCTAGTTGCTTACATAATGGGATTTCTGATGTCTAGTTACCGCGAATGCTCGATATGACCTCCATTTTGTTGTTGTAAAATAACGAACCGTTCCTCCAAATTGTATACAGCACTATTCAACATTTCTGGTTGAATTGCAGGAATTTGTTCTCTAATACTGACCTTTAATTCCTCCAGCGTTGTCGGCCGTGTTCTAAACACCAAATTTTTTAAATAACCCCACAGCCAGTAATCCGCTGAGTTAATATCAGGCGATCTTGGTGGCCATGAATTTGAAAAATGTCTGCTTATAACACGATCTTGAAAAACCGTAGTTAACAATTCTTTAACTGGTCGGTAAATGTGCGGAGGTGCTCCATCCTGCATAAAAATCATGTTTTCAATTCCTTCGTGCTCGTTTTGCAACTGTCGAATTGCATAATCCCTTAACATTTGCAGGTATCGTTCACCAGTAACAGTTACAGATACGGCCTCCCCATTCTGTGTATTTCCTCGAAAAAAGTATGGACCAATGATGAAATTAGCTGTGAAACCGCACCAAACGGTGACTTTTTTTGTCATGAAAGCCTCGCTGAACGATTTCATGTAGATTTTCTGTTGACCATATTCGACACTTTTGAGTATTAATTCCACCATTAAGAGAGAAATGGGCCTAATCTGTCCATAAAATACGGGATAACCATTCGGGTTCAATTTCCATCTGAGCCAATACGTGTAATAGAAATCGTACCTGAGAGCAAAATCTGCGTCCTTTAATTCAAACAGCAGTTGCAGTTTATAGGGATACATTTTTAGGATTTTCCGTAAAATTTTCCAAACCGTGGTGTATGGCATTTGTAATGGTTTTGATATCGCATTCACACTACTGATTGCTAGCGGATTAGTATTGGCTACGTTTTGATTTTCCTGAAGAACTTCTGCAACTTGGACATCACTAATCCTAGGTCTTCCTGACCTCGGAAGGTCTTTTACAGGCCCTGTTCTTTCAAATTTGCTAATCAAATTACGATACGCCTTCATTTTGCACAGCCCTGCTCTCAAACCCATTTTCGTACGAAATCTTCGTAATCCAGTAGTGTAATTTTTACCGCCTTCATAAAAACATTGCAGTAAACCAATTCTTGTTTGCAGATCCATATTGAAATTGTTACAATTTACGTTACGCTAGTTTTATTTTGAGCACAATTCTCTAAATTACGATTATTTCGTTTGACACTTGTATCAATAGTTGTCACGACAATTATTTTGTTTTCCATAGATACACTAAAATCAAATTATTGAGGCAACTAGATTCTGTTTACTTTCTGCTACTAGCATAATTTCTTAAAACTATATAAGAATTTAAAAGAGACCCCTTACTTTATGATAACCCCATACAAATTTAGTTTCCCAGTTTTTGTTGCAAAACAAATTTAGTAAACTAATTGGAAGTAGAGATTCTGCAAATTATTATCATGTTCGAACCTGAAAAATTCAAAGTTCAAAAATCCTCTTTGATCTGGAGTAATTATTTCATGCTGCAAACTGTACTTCTTTAAGAAACAATGTCGATATTAGCAAGTATACAAACTTTATAGTTTTTTATAGGAAAAAGAAGGAGGCTGTCAAGCAGAAAAATCCAAGTTTTTTACCAAACAGGTCGTTTTCTAATTCCTAGGAGGTTGACGAAAAATATCTATCAAAAGTAATAATACTACGTTTTCTAAATTTTTCTTTAATTTTTCTGATTAGATGTGTTTTGTAGGTAACAGTCATAATTGCATTGACTGATTCATGCTAAAAGGAATAGCTCAAGAATCTTACTTAGAAAATGTACCAGGGATGAAGGAAACACTTTTCATTTTAAATTAACTACCATGAAAACAAAAATTTCCTGAGGGTTTTTGTAACGGCTGGAGACGTCGAGGATTGAATATGGTGAATATTCTTAGAAAATACGTCGCGCCTATATCCATTTGGCATGATAACGGTCTCGGATGCTAGGGCCAGGCAGGACTATTGCCTTTTTACCCTAGTCATCGCTGTAGACCTGGACCGGCCTCGTGCAGGGCGGGTTAACTTACTTTACGAACGGCCCCAATCACAAATGTGAGCGGTGCCGAAGATTTCGGTCAACCTCCCTGGGTCCTGGCTGATGAACCCTGCTGGCTAGGGCCTCTTCTGGCGCTCTTCTGTCTTCGTCTTCTTTCTTCGCCAGCTTGTCACCCCCGGGGGTAGTCATCTGTCTGTCAGGGACTGTGTGGATATTCTGTGACTTGGGATTGACTGCCAGTACACAAAGTGTCAATTGACACATTGCCATCTGGATCATCGCACAAGGTGAGGATGAACTGTGTAGCTCTAGGAGGTGAAGGCTTAAGTGCTTTCTTAGCACTTTCGTCCTTCACGGAGCCAGGGGGACAACGGGCACTGGTCGGTTTACTGACCGGCGCCCGCAAGGTTTGTGGGAGGGTGGTTGGTCGTGTCATGTCTTTTCAGTGGGTTTGGTCCATCTGTAAGGAAAGGATTAGTTATACTTACCCGTTATCCAGTAACTGTACCTTCGGCCTCTTGTGCCTCGGTGCGTCGGCCGGATCATAGGAGATGGCCTCCCTGATCAGCGGGTTCCTGTGCTCCTCAGCTAAGGTGTACAGTTTCTTCGCTCTATCCCGGATGATTTCGGTGACTGGTGTGTACTCCAGGTCCCTGAAAATGTCAGCGTTTCTAACGTACCATGGCGCGCCCACCGCTGTCCTGATGGCCACGTTTTCCACGACTTGGATCTTCTTCAGATAGGTCTTCGCTTGGTATCCCCATGCTACGGAGGCGTAGGTCAACTGTGGTCTGATGAGTGCTTTGACTAGCAGAAGCTTGTTTCTCAGACTGAGCCTGCTCTGGTTCCCTACCATCGGGTAGATGAGAGCTCTCGTCCGCTTGGCCTTTACCACGATGGCTTCGGTGTTCTGTCTCCATGTCAGGCCTTTATCCATGATTACGCCAAGGTACTTGACGGAATCGTGCCATTGGATGTCCTCGCCGAACATGGAGACGTGTCCTGTGGGGGTTTCCTTGCGTCCTTTCCTGAAGAGAATCGTCTGGCTTTTCTCCGCGTTGACTGCGACTTTCCACTTGATACACCATTCTTCCAGAAGAGAGGCTGCCTCTTGGAGTCTTCTGGTGGCTGTTTCCGCTCTCCAGGATCTGGCCGTGACGGCCGTGTCGTCCGCGTAGAGTGCCATTGCGGTGCCTTCGGCCCTTGGGAGAAAATACGTCAATCTTAAACCTAAGAACGTTGGACATTGGACATTTCTCGGAGCCAATAGAAACGGGAAATGCTCAAGAGTCATTCCATATGAAATCGTCTAATCGGTAAAGCCAGCTTATTTTAGATTTTGCTCAAACTTTGTGAGAACCTTCTTTAGGGTTCCAAAGAAAGAAATCTACCGTCATTTAATTTTCGCATGCGTCAGTTCCCGCCTGCCCGAATTAAAGCATTTAAAAAACGTCATTTTTATGCTTTAATATTTTTAGCCATAAAAATTGTTCTATTAAAGATATCTACACATTCAATATGGCATTTAAAAGCTGAAAGATAGTAGTTTTTGTGCATAGAATATAAATCACACAACTAGTACCCCCGAAAAATAACACGGCGCTGAAAATACGTGTATTTTACTGATTTTTCCTGATTTTTAACTGACTCCAGTGTCTCGACTGTTAAATACAAACAGCTAATATTTCTCAGAGATTAAGTGCACATATCGTAGAAGAAATAAAACCTACAATTGACTCGTTAGGCCTATTCTTTATAAAAAAAATCTCTGCTGGAATTTATGAAATTTTAAAGAATCGCGTTATTTACGCTATAATATGAATGTGTTGGCTACGAGATAAAAATATGAAACTTACATGATATTTAGTTCTTACCTTGAACTTCAAAAGCCTGTAATGCTCGTTTTGTTATTTTTATCCTTTGTGCGTGTACAGGTGGCTTAAAAGAAGCAAAAATATCAGTCATTTGTTTATTTTCTAGTTCAATAATATTATTTATAATTGATTATTTTTAACATGAAAATCCTTACAGAACCTACAGAAACTACATATTACCTTTTCATTGCAATTTAATGTATTCTTATCCTTACTGTTTTCTTTCTTATGTTTTTGTGAGTTGGTTAGAATAAAATTAAGAACAAGAATAATTTTGAATGTGAAACTTTTTTTCATGAAATTATGAGTATGTTAACATTCAAATTATCACAGCCCCACAAAAAAAAAGTTTTCTGACCTAGCAACGAAACGAGTATATCCTTATGTATTTTTGATCGCTGATTCCGAATCCGGGGTCAAAGAAAGTCGTACACCCCCAAAAAGAAATTTTAGAGCCAAAAAACACTCCCTGAGTAGGGTATGAGATAACGCTCTGAAAATGATGTTATCATTTTAATCAATCGTTTTGTTTAATATTTTCGGGAAAAATTGAATGTATTACGATAAAAATAAAGGTAAATTACAGCGTTCACCCTATCGGTATGAAACGCACCCCCATAGAGGGTGAGAACCACCCTCATCTGCAACCAAACCAATTGATAATGACAATGACTGAAAAACATTTAAAAATGTTTAAGTAGGTTTGCAATAAACTGACGTAGAATTCACGTAATACCCCAAAACTACCCCTATAGCGTTATGAAATCATGAAGGATGATGTTTTCATAACTAAAATGAAACCAAAAGAGAAAAAAGCATGACTAAGTTTTAAGAAAGTAACGGAAAATTTTCTGGGAAATAAAAAGGCTGAAAAGTACAAGGAATTTGTCGAAGAAATGATAAAAAATTTCAAGAATCTAGGGTGTAATATGAGTTTGAAAATTCATTTTCTTGATTCCCATCTTGATTATTTCCCGGAAAATTTAGGTGACTATAGTAAAGAACAAGGGGAACGTTTCCACCAGGACATAGCCGAAATGGAAAAAGGATACCAAGGAAGATGGGACGAACACATGATAGCAGACTACTGTTGGTCTCTGAAAAGAGACACAAAAGAACAACAAAAACGACAGTCAGTAAGAAGATCGTTTGAAAATAAAGTTAAAAGATACCATAAAAAAAAGATTAAAAAAAGAAGAATTAAAAGCTACTAACGTAAAAGTACTTCTCACCCCTTCACGGATGCGTTTTATACCCAAATGGTGTTAAGATTGGTGACAAATGACTGCTAATATCCTAGCCACAAGGATCTCTGCAAATAAGAACATCCATATAATGAAATCGTTATCAAATTTTATGTTTTTTCTTTCTTTTTTTCTGTAATTGAAGTTAAGGGTTGTTTTTCATAACGATATAGGGGTAGTTTTGGGGTATTACGTGAATTCGACGTCAGTTTATTGCAAACCTAATGAAACTTAAACATTTTTAGATGTTTTTAAGTCATTGTCGTTATCAATTGGTTTGATGGCAGATGAGGGTGGTTCTCACCCTCTATGGGGGTGCGTTTCATACCGATAGGGTGACCGCTGCAATGCACCTTTATTTTTTATCGTAACACATTAAATTTTTCCCGAAACTATTAAACAAAACGATTCAGGGGGTGTTTTTTTGGCTTTAAAATTTTTTTTGTGGGTGTACGACTTCTTTTGACCCCGGATTCGGAATCAGCGATCAAAAATACATAAGGATATACTCGTCTCATTGCTAGGTCAGAATTTTTTTTTTTTTGTGGGGCTGTGTTATCTAAGTAAGTTGTATAGTTAGACAATTATAATACTTTTTATCTGATCATTAATAGATCGTCTCACGGTGTCGAATTACAAGAACGCTCCTGTTCTAACGTTATTGTCATTGTTACAAAAATCGTAGGGTATGGGCGCTTTGCTGCTAGTAGTAATATTTATTAACAGCTTTACTTTTCAAAAAGTACATAGTTTAAGTTTATTATAAAAATAAACGAATGACTGATATTTTTGCTTCTTTTAAACCACCTGTATACGCACAACGATGAAAATAACAAAACGAGAATTACAGGCTTTTTGAAGTTCAAGGTAAGAACTAAATATCCTGTAAGTTTCATATTTTTATCTCGTACCCAACACATTCATATTATAGCCTAAGTAATGCGATTTTTCTAAATTTCAAAAATTCAAGCATTGATCTTTTTATAAAGAGTAGGCCGAACGAGTCAATTGTAGGTTCTATTTCTTCTACGATATGTGCACTTGATCTTTGAGAAATATTAGTGGTTCGCATTCCACAGTCGAGACATTGGTGTCAGTTAAAAATCACAAATAATCAGAAAATGTACGTATTTTCAGCACCGTGTTATTTTTCGGGGGTATTGATTGTTTGAATTTATATTTATTGCACAAAAACAACTATCTTTTGGGAACTGACGCATGCGAACATTAAGTGATGGTGAATTTCCTTTTTTGGAACCGTAAAGAAGGTTCTCACAAAGTTTAGGCAAAATCTAAAATAGTGGAGCAACAAAAAAATATTTTTTTAAGACGATTTCATATGGAATGATTCTCAAGGCAACCGTAGGAATAAATTTAATCGGAAGCATGCCAAAAACATAACTTCTTATTTAAATTGACCAAATCCGGAACAATATACTGGGCATTGCTTCAGAAGAACATTAACCACACCAGTTGGCTGATGCTGAGGCAGCATTGTAACGTTGAAACCACACTGTGACTGAAAGTTTAATGTTGTAGCTGAAGGGTACTTTGAAGAGTCACACGAAAACAAGAAAAAAAATGCATGAAAAATTTTAGGAGCAAACGAACCATACACTACTGCTATTGCTTAACATTGCTTTACATCTACCACCACACTGTTGGCAGAGGCAGGGGCAGACATTTTAACATTAAAACGACACGAGGGTGTGGATGACTAATGTTGTGCCTGAAAAGTAAATTTCCGACTAGTGCGAAAATGAACTTCATTTCCTAACTATTAATAAAAATTAATAGGAAATATAGGCTTTTTCTCACGGAAATATATAAACAAGTGTTAATTAATTCTTTCTGATGAATCATCGTCTAATTTTTAAGTTTATTTTATATTGTAACCTAAAAAATAAAAGTTAAGAAATTTATACAACACAAGCTTGTCAAATGAATAAAATAGAACAGTTGAAACAAACTCAAAAGCAATACATGAATATATTAGAGAAATGTTCTTTGTCTTTGTTCATATTTAATAAATTCTCTTTTATTAAAATATAGAAGACGCTTTTACTTTGAAACCCTTAAATATAAAAATCCACCTCTGTACATAAATCAACGTTTACATCAATATCGAGCATCTGATTTATTTATTAAAATATTTACGACGCCTATTGAAAACATTTAAACGTGACTGTAGCACTTCCGGCGAGTGTTACGCCTACTGAGTGAAAAGGTTAAGTAAGTATTAAAGAATAATTTAATTTAATATATAGGGTGAATCATTTTTAACACCGAATTTAACAGTTGATATATGTATGTTCTAATGGGTTAGGAAGAAAAATAATAGAAGTCTTTACGTATGAATATTTAGTTTTATTCAGTTCGATTTTGTTACATGAAAGAATTGAAAGGTTTTAAATCAATTAGTTAAAAATTATATTTTATTTAAGAATCGGCTTTTAGATTTATCAATAGACATAAATACCATTCACAACGCCTTCAGTTATATGATAACAAGTCTCTATTCATTTATTTATTATTGTAAGAACGTAGCGCATGCTGAATTTTGATTTTATTGTTTATACTTTGAATTTTGAAGGTTTACACTAACGATAGATCTTGACGAAATTAGGTTATTTTGTGGTATAAATTTATTCTACAGGGACTTCGTTTTAGAAATATAGGGAGTTTGAAAAAATTTTGATTTACCCTCTAAGTGCAGAATGAGCATTTTATCAAATCAGGTATTTGATAATTTTATATTGTAAGAGTGGAAAAAGATTCGACTCAATTAAATCAAATTTCGAAAAGAAATTATTTAATAAAGTAAATATGAAACGAATACACGTCTTAACACTTGCAATGTAAATCTCAAAATCCTCTAGTCTTCTTATTTTAAAATATTTTGTTTAAACACTTATCAAGTATCAATGGCACTAGTTACGCATGTATAACCCAAACATGGTTATTTATTGGGGCTTCGGCAAACCTTTGAGTTTCACCGCTCGGAACCTTCCATCGATGTAAGTTAATATAATACATCGACTACATTTATTAACATGTTCTTAATATACCCCGACGATTAATCTTTACTGAAATTAAAATACGACATTTTTCCAAGAAACTTTTTTCTACATAGTTTGAAAAAAAAAGAGAATTGGTCGAGAAATACCTACTCTACATTAAATGGAACAACAGACGCATACGCAGCCTCTACAGAAAATATATGTATTTTTTTGGAGGTATTATCGAGCGTCATATCATTGGGTCGTTTTTATAGACAGAAATTTATTTCTTATATGTGGAGCAAAGATTATATTACGAATCCTTCAAATACATTAAAAAATGAAAAAATTATGCGACAAAAACATTTATCAGATATAAATTTCAGCGCCCTATATCTCAGAAACTGAAAAACATATTCATAACACAAAAGAACATTTATTTTTCAAAAATCTATTAACTATTCAATGTTCTGTATTTAAAACGGTTACATCCTGTATATTAAAGACAGCAAAATACAAATATTTCTAACTGTTAACGATAAAATGGCTTAGGCATTTGAGTCTCCCTGTACGTGACTTTTTGTACCCTAGAGGAATCACTGGAAATAATCAGTGTTTGATGAACTTTATTTGTTTATACTTTGCAATTAAAAGTTTAATAAAAAATATACACATAACTAATTACACGTTTAATGAATAACTAATTATTCTCTGATTAGACCTATAAGTTAACAAGAAAAAATATAATAATAATTGAAACTATGAGACGAGAAGCGTTATAAAGATGATTAAGGTACCAATTCTACACTTCCTACACCAGGAATGGGTGAAGATACTTGCTGCATGACAGCACTGAAACTGAATACTTTTTTTTCTTATTAAGCATTTAGTTTCTTATTTCGTAGTCCCATGGGTAATTAATTTAGAGTCAACGACCTGAGAAAATTTCAAGTTGATCCCCTCTATTAAAATATATATATATATAAATATATATATATATATATATATATATATATATATATATATATATATATATATATATATATATATATATATTGTTTTTCAGGTTTTCGCGGGTGGTGAATGTTAAATTCGTTTTCCGGGTATACTCCCGCGTAGGTGATAGGCCCCGAGAGGGACCGTGGTTGTCTGAACGACGTTTCGGCAGAATCTCATCTGCCATCTTCAGGTTCTAACAGATAACTGCTTACTGCGGCTTCTGGTAACTCGAACTGAAATGAAAAATTTTTCATTTTCAGTTCGAGTTAGCAGACAAGCTACAGTGTATCTGTTAGAACTGGAGATGGCGGAATTCTGCGGGTTTAGTTACATGGGGTATATATATATATATATATATATATATATATATATATATATATATATATATATATATATATATGTAGATGACCACAAAACTAGGTATTCTTTAATTCTTCTTTAATTTTTTAACATAAAATGTTGCAAATTTGAGGACCTAGAAGAACTATTTTTCTGCTGACTCTATCGAAAATGATCTCAACACAATAATTTTAATGAGCATCCTGTATATTTTTTTCGACGTTATACAGTCGAACTTCTATGACTCGAACTTCTATATCTCGAAATTTTCTGTAACACGAATATGTTTCTGTGGCCTTGATACATATTTCGCTTTAAGAAGTATTTTCTCTAACTCATCATTTCTCTAACTCGAACGTCTCGAGGGGATTTAGGAGGTTCGAGTTAGCGAAGTTCGATTGAAATTCAATACAAAATTATCTTTTTGACAGTGGATGTCACTCGTTGACATTTGCTTTAAAGATGACGCCAGATATGATTTAATCGTAAGAAGTGAATTGATCATTAAAAATTAACATCATAATAAGAAATTGTTGCGAGTTATGAAGTGTTATAGAACTGCATAATATCTTACCGACGAATACAATATTCAACACAAATAAATAAAAAGTATTCAAAAACGCCTCAAACGTCCAGTACAGAAATATTACAGTTAGGACCGTCTACGGAAATTTCCATTATATCGTAAACCATCTGGCAATCTTAAAGAAAGCTTCTAGAACAATCGACCGAAAACAGACGCCGGGTTATAGGGCGGTAAAAAAGGATTAGGCAGTCAAATGAAGTCCGAGTTTCGCGATAGTCATGAGACACCGAGATACCAGGACAAACTCACAAAAAAGAAGCTAGCGTCACCCACCCTACCGTCACATACAAAATCACATAATCAAATCTCTACATTCAAAATTACGGAATCAAATTCTCGTTTTTTCCGCCAAAACACTATTCACTATTCATTTTTTTTTTATTATTTTTATTTAGTGAAATTTTAAGCCACGTGTTAAGTGAACCCCATTCTCCTCATGCAGTGTTGTGTTTTTTTATTATCGTATTGAAGAACCCCAAGCCATGGGCTGCTTCATCGCGAATAAATTTCCCATTTATATCATTAATTAATTAATTTATATCATTAAATTCCAAATTAATTATTACTTAAAAAAAGGTTAAATCATTTTCTTATAATTTTGGCAGAAAACGTATGCATTCAAACTATAGAATCTAAATTGTTCAGAAATAAAAAGAACACAGTATTCATTTAATATTTTAAAACGTTGACAAAACTGTACAAAATCTTAAAGCATTCTCCAGCCGAGAAGAGATAACATAAACAAACCGACGCACGTAAACACTAGGGTTGTAAGAGTTTTACTAAGAATAGGGTCAAAGGCTATAAACACAGAGTCATTATATCACTTCTCACCTAAAGCATCTTAAGTTTAATTTCGTGGGTAGAGTACAATTTAGCGTTTGGCTATCTCCGTCTAGCTTGCAGGCTTGAACAACGAATTCACTCACGCGAAATCATATAAATACGCGAGGCAGCGTACGATTGTGGTCAGATCTTTGGCAACCCTAGTGCTAGTCGCTGGCTCTTCGGGGCCTGGAAGTCAAAGATAGACCGCTCTCCCGGCTTATAGCCACCGTCATCGTCGTGTTAATTCTTTGGCAACCCTAGTGCTAGTCGCTGGCTTTCTGGAGCCTGGAAGTCAAAGAGAAACCACGACTCCGGTTATCATAACCGCCGTTTAAAGGAGCCCCGCCTTATTAGCGATCCACCCCAGTGGTTGTAGAAATCTCTGTGGCCTGGTCTCTGTGACCGAGGACCTGTACACTGCCTTAGAAATAGGGCCTGTACACATCCGACGCCGCCGCCAACATGGGGACGAATAACTCTGGGGTTACTCAGGAATTCGGGGGAAAAAACCTCACGGAAGTCTCCATGTGTCAGAGAATTGGTAAGGACGGCATTTAAATAGTTATTATACTGCGTTGCCATTTTCTACGTACCCGAGCTCACTAAAATTCATTAAACTAAGTCAATTTCTTTATTACGAGTGAAATGGCAACACTAGTCAAAGTACGACTCTATATGCTTGGGTGTCGCGATTTGTAACAATATCTGACCGGTGGTACCAAATGATTTACAGATAGGGTTTTTATGTTATAATGCACTGCTCATTACATGTTTATTAATAATTAGTACAGTCGATATTAATTCCGATAGGATCAGCAATAGTAGTTGAAACTTTCATTCATTTTTCAGGTTAGGTCAATATAAGTTAATGTACAAATTAATTAGTGTCCAGTTGAACCTGCAATATCTGTAACTTTATCAAATTGCACTACCCGTATGGGGATCCGAGTATCACTGTCGGGTGGGTGCGGTGAGGCGCCGACAACAAAAACATCCAGTTGTCGGTCCACGAACCTTGTCTCTTGACAGAGGGTCCGGGGCCAGATGACCAGTGTATAACGCTTAATGATTTATGGCTATCGCTCCCACAAGCGTGCTGCAATACAAGCGACGTCTGCCAAAACTCTTTAACAAATCTACGGGGTAGTTCGTTTCATGTTGGTTTAAACCTTGATTGGTGGCATGCATTCGACATGCCCAAAACAATACAGGCAGTTGCTCGTCATATGTCGGAGTTCCGAATCTGCATCGAATCTTCGTTGGCCAGCGTCAGTTGTATTTGTGGTACTGTTTTATGGTAGCACCATCCCGCGAATTAAATAACAAGGCATGGTTTTCGGTCTCTGCTCGGCTCATGTGACAGGGGACACTCTGGTGCCACATACAAGGAAGTTTCTCTTGCACCCATATGTAGAGTTCTACATATGCCATTTAAACTACAAAGCGGAAGTTTCCGCGCCTATAACCAGGTTTGGTTACATTGCAGGTTCAACTAGCTAAATATCAATGTATTTCTTGTGGACCGTTGTCCACCGTATATGTAACAAGATTTTGTTCATGTCATGGTCTGTAATCTATTCCTTATAGACAGTTGTCTAAGCACAGAAATAAATGTGTTAAAACGTTATTTGAGTTTCCTTGACTTATTCTACTTTCAGGTACAAAAGTGAATCCTTAGTAAATCAGTAGTCATAAATATAAAGCCAAATCTTATTCATATTAGTTATTCTTTACAACATATATCAGTGCAGTGCAGATTAGTGTTCACATTAATTAGAAAAAATTATGTTATCAAATTAACGCAAATTATATGGGATTTTTTTACTTCTTTTAAACTAAAGTTAAAGGAATATTTAAAAATTAAATCATTTATTCACAAAAAATAAATTGGGACCGAAAGGGTTAACACTTGTTGAATATTTTTCCAGTTAATAGGAAGTTTTCAATATTATAAATATAGTAGTGTGAACTATATTACAAAAACTGTGTCGGCCAGTGTAATTGCTTGCAGTGTGGCATTTTATTACCTTTGAATCAGTGAAGTGAATCACATTGTGCGTTCGTTGTTGAAACATATTTCAAATATGATAAGTCGGTTGGGATTACGCAGCGATTATTCCGCGCTAATTTCCACATTCGTCGTGGCGGTGACGTTCCTAGTCAAAACACAATAAAGTTGTGGATACAGAAGATAAAATAGTATTGGTGCAAAGCTATCGTGGCGTGGCGTCGGCCACCCTGTATATTTTTAGGAAGTGAAAATGGCTGAGTGTCATTACACAGATGTCTCATAACTGGTACTAACATATTTTTTTTCAAAATCGATAGTTGTGATTGTAGTGATATTTTTAATATACACGTGTAAATGGTAAAATTTCAACAAACAAAATTATTACATCCAAGTGGTTGGGAGAAAGCCAATAATAATACAGGAGTAAAAGGAGGCCACATCGATGTTTCAAAAAATGTTCTGATATACACGGCATTTCATTTAAAAAATGTTACTTGACCCTGTAGAATCTTCTTGGCACCCTGTATATTCGAAAACAATTTCTGGTTATAGACTTTTTGTCTAATTTACTTGTTTTTAAATCAAGTTTCTCGCTATCATAGAACTCGAGATATCGAAGTCGAACGCACTATTGCCCTACCCTGTATATGAATCAAAATCTCGAGGTCAAAAAAAATCACGATACCTAATATAAGAAAGTATAGTATACTTTCTTATATTAGGTATAAGAAAGTAAAAAGTGATCTTTCAAATGGTGTAAGAATATAGGTAACTATTTGAGAAAAATGTCAATGACGTCTTTAATAGTAATAAGGAAAAGTGAGGAAAATTTAAAAAGAAAAGATTGTTAAGAGTGTTAAAAAAGTATTAAGGCATTAAAAAAGATATCGAATTTACAATATCTCTCCACGCAGTACTTATATTAAAAATAAATATTTCAATTTAACTTTACCTTTTGACACATACAAATGTTTCAGTCACGCTACGAAATAGAAAAGGTGGTAGAATATAACAAAAAAATATTTTAAATTAAAACATGCACCTGTTGGGCGAGATAGGGGCCTATTTAAATAATTTAGATTAACGAGGCACAATAAAACATGGAAAAAATATAACCGCCTACCATTAAAAATGGTACCTGCCCGAGGCCAACACACGCTATATTTATAAGAGTGTTATACACGAATTTTAAATTGAGGTAATAGCTCTTCGTTATGTAAAA
Source organism: Rhamnusium bicolor (assembly GCA_029963845.1). Classification (NCBI taxonomy): domain Eukaryota; kingdom Metazoa; phylum Arthropoda; class Insecta; order Coleoptera; family Cerambycidae; genus Rhamnusium; species Rhamnusium bicolor. Next base: position 272,367 of record JANEYF010005694.1, on the reverse strand, counting down.
AATGACCATAATTTAAAATTATGTATTTGCTGGTACACGATTTCTACATCATTTTTGGCATAAATTTAACATGAATATGTTTTCTATACACATATTTGCAAAAAATCTGATTTTGTAAAAAAATTAATCGATAATGCTGTCATGTCATGTTTATTTCTTTTTTCTGTTGGCAACTAGAGGTGCATACAGTATAGCCAATAGTTGTTATTCTAATGTCTGAAATTTTTCCTTGAAACCACTAGAAATCACCAGATTTGAAAAGTAAGGGCGATAAGACAGTAATTTTGTTATTACGAAATATTTCAATATAACTGGGCAATAATACAGGATACATAATGAAAGTCATAAATCAAGGAGCGTATTCCTTGTCCAAATTTAAGTATATTTTGTCATATAAACAATTGTCCTTAGAGCCTTCATTTCCAATATACAGACCGTTAAAGTTAAAAAATATATATGTATTTATTTATTTTTGAACAAATGAATTGAAATGGAATTTTGCATGTACAACACATGAGTCAAATGGCATTGAACGTAAAAAAATAAAGTACAACATTAACCAGTGACATAGATTTTCTTTGCAATTTTTAGAATGCAAATTTAATTTGGAACAAAATTATCTCTTGACTATTTTCCGTAGCTTTTACCGTTTGACATTTAGAAAATTATTTAATCTTTTGAAGAAATGATCGATCACATTTCATTTATGGTCTTGCTAATGTAGAAGCTAAAGGACTTTATGAAGAACGCATTCCCAACCGACGCACGTAATACAGATCGAGGAAATTTATAAATATTGATAATGATTTTTGAAACCTGGTGGTGTAAGAAAAGCGACAGTAGAAACAGTTAGACATGACTAAACAAAGGATAATTGAATCCTAATATTAGCACATGAAGAATTGTAGCAACGGAAAGCGTGAGTCACATGACTGCATTTCGTTTAGAAGCAATCTATCGTATTCCCATCATTTGCAAAGGGTTCAGGTGCTAAATTTCAAGGATGCAGTATCTGCGCATGGTTTGCACGGAAATGTAGTTGAAAGCCTTTATTTCATTCTTCTGTTATTATTTACGATTGTAACGGGATTTAACAGGCATTATAAATTTTTATAATAACCACTTATGGGTCGATCAAAATCCTCACGGAATATGTGAGTCAAGCACCAACAAGGTTTTTTATTAATATCTGCGCTGGAATTGTCTACGATTTTTTTAATTGGTTCACTTGTTCTACCACAAAGGATTATTAATGGAAAATCTTATCTCAACTTTCTTCAAAATGATTGGCCACCTCTAATAGAGAATATTCAATGGGCACTACGCTAATTTTTTTTTTTGCGAGGTGCTGCTTCATCTCATTTTTCCTTGATCGTACGAGGATATCTCAATGAAAATTATTCTATTTAATGGACAGGTCGTGGGATACCGATAGCAAGACCATCTCGCTCCCAGACCTCATCCGCTGGATTATTATTTATCATTTCGAACATCTCTTGTAAAATTATTCCGATAATTCTAAACTGTTGTTAAAAATTTCTTGTTTCATTTGTGTTTCCTAATAAATATTATTTTAATAAAAATAATGTTTACACAATTAGTGTTTTTTTTTTATTTTGCAACCTATTAGTTAGAAAAATTTATGCCAATAATAGCTCCAGTTATGCAAAGAATTCAAGAGATCATTTTTGTCCAAAATTAAATTTGTATTCCAAAAATTACAAAAAAAAATTAATTTTTTCGGTGGCGTGCCATAATCCTTGGCGAAAACTTAACCAACATACCCCATACTTACTTAACTCTGGGCTTAATTTTCTCTCGTTGAATGCCATTTCATTCTTGTGTTGTACACCCAAAATTCCGTTTCAATGCCATCATTGCTTCAAAAGATATTTAAATAAATAAAATAAACATTATTTTCTTTTTGAAAATTTTAACTACCGGTTTATTAAAAATGAAGCCTCTATGGACAAATGTTTATATGATAAAATATGTTTACATTTGGAGCAACCGACAACAAAATAAAAAAGGTAGTTCCCTAACATTTCGGAAACGAAATATGTTTCTCTTCTCAAAGGTTTGTAGCTTTTATAAAATATGCGTAAATGGCTTACTTACAAGGGCGGTATAGGGTAGTAGGAAAAATGGATTTTGAGTTTTTTAAATCATGCAAAGGTACAAAGATATTTTATTGAGAATCATCTTTCAAATATTCCCTTCTTTCGTAATATTCTAGTTAAAACAAATATTCAGTATATTACAATTTTAATTTAGTAAGGGGTTAGATTTATTAATGTAAACCCCCCATTTTTATTTTTTATTTTTGACCGATTCAAAAAATTTAAAAATTGGTCTCTTATGTAGATTTCACTCATGCTAATAGATTGACAGTATCGTTTTAAATATACAGGATACACAAAAAGTGTGTTTATTTTAAATAGGACATCCTTTATATTTTGATAAATTTCGATTCCTCTGGTCATGCTGATAACAAATATATACACATATTGTATAGTTGGTTTACTAGTTTTTGTGTTATGCTTCAAAAACTATAGAAATTTTATGTCAACAGCAAGAATAGCAATATTCAAAGTAGACTGAGGAAACAAATGAAAATATTGTTAAATGTAATTATTTCTGCACATTGATGTTTAGTTAATTGTATTTTGTAAAGAGGTTTTAATTAGTTCTTCAGCACAATGTATTATTCCATTGAAAAAAGATTTATCGTGGAAATTTATATATTTTGTCATAAAAATATTAGAAGATTTCGGGATGAAGCACCACCTACAAAAATTACGTTCAAGCAAATTTATAACAAATTTATTGCTAATAATTCTTTGGAAGTAGCACTTTTTAAAAAAATTTGTTCGAACTTTATAAAACGTTGTTTAAAATGCATCGAGCTTAATGGTGGTTATGTTGAAAATGTTATATAATTTATTTTAACAATTTCTATGTTTTGTTTTTTTTTTTTGTTGATCTACTTCATTAATTGATGATTGTGATATGAGTTATAAAATAACGTAGTAAATCAATTATAAAATATATGTACATATATTTGTTATCAGAATGACTCGAGGAATCGAAATTTGTCAAAATATCCAGGGTGTTCAATTTTAAATAAACGCACTTTCTTGTGTACCCTGTACATTTAAAACGTTACTGCCAATCTGTTAGCAGAGTGGAATCTACATAAAAAACCATGTATGACCTATTTTTAAATTTTTTGAATCGGTCAAAAATAAAAATAAAAATACTGAGTTTACATTAATAAAACTAATCCTGTACATTTTTGTTACACAAATTTAACCACGGTCACACATAAATGGCATATTTAATTATTGTATAATTTTCAGGGAACCTGATGTTTTTAAATTGTAGGATCTATTATTATTACTCTGTAAAGTTAAAAGCCTGTAGGCAAACTGTATAACACGCACGACATGGTATACAACAATACAATTAATTAAAGCCCCACTGTTAAAATCCAAATTGTAAACGGCAATTTTAACATCAACCTACAATTAAAATGGGCTTTATATGAAGGTAGGCTAAATTTCACGTTTTACTTTTCATACCTAGTGAATATTGAAATTCTGGCGCTTGAAGGTATAATTATTATAATTCTTTTTCAAGGTCGAACCGGACATTTCCATGTGAGATTTATAAGTTTATAGTGATAAAAACAGACATTCTTTACTATCTAATTGCAGCATCTATTCCATAATAGCATCAATTTCCATCTACTTAATTATTTTTAAGTAAGGTTATTAACTAATTTAATAAAACGAAAGCTCAAGAATTTTTTTAACCCTGTAAATATATTACACGGACGACATTATAACTTATAATTAATTCAAAACGACCTTAGGATGGTCGAAGGATACACGCGAGTTGTTAATATGGAATTCGGGTTGGATAAATGTGCAATCGTCCACCTCAAGAAAGGGTGTTGCGGGGAAGTCTCTGATGAAGCACAGCTTGCAGACGGAAGCATCGTAAAGCATTTGGATGCCGGGGAGACCTATACATGTTTACCTGGGTGTGGATTCCGAAGGATTCCGAAAGATTTGGTCTTCAGACTTTCGGGGAAGAAGTCTGCGTCTAACATACTTGCTGTTTAAGTTTTATTCCATTCCTTGGAGTAGTGAAATGGAGGGTGAGGGGTGTAAGGCAAGGACTCTTGAGCCTGGAGTGTAGGCATAGCAGAGCAGTATTGAGTATGGCATGTAATATACTCAGAAGCTCGGATCCACGATTATGGTTGATAAAAGACCTAGAAAGTGTAGTAGTGGACGCAGGATTTTTCAAGGCATCAAATGGACCCGTAAATGAATTCGGTGTCGTATACGACAGCAGATGAGGAGGCCGATGATGCTCACGTTGGGCTACCGAGCTTCAGCCGAACCATCTGAGATCCCGAATAAATGCTGCGGAACAGAGAAATTTGTTTCGAAAGCTCGTCGATAAACCCCAGGATTGTGTCCTCTATAATAAGCATAGAAACACTTGGTTTGTCGATCAGGCTGACATTCACTTTTCTAAGGTCAGTCGGACTTAAGACAGAGGCCGATGGCTTCATTGTAACCTATCATGATGACGGTTTCAACATATTGGTCTACCCCAACATCGTGTCGTGTGTAGAGGTTTCTGATTCAACTGCAACACCTGCTGTCAGGCGGCGGAATCGCCCATTCATTAACTTTCTGCATGTTCCGTATATGCGATTTTGACCTACATCCAGTGACATAACGCGACGTTTCGAGTGCTATATTACCATTTAAGGTACTCGTACGGGGAAGACAAAACACCAGTGTACTAAAAGGCAATAAATCTGACACAGTCCGCTTCATACCAAGGTGATGTATGTCATCGAATTTTCGGCCCCTGTCGAAAAAACATGTCTTGAAGGAGAAGAAAAAAGGACCAAATATTGCGATATCCGGTAAGAGTTCCCAAGTGACCCAGGCTATTCGGTCAAAATGGTTGTCCTTATCGGTGTACTCGGAGGGATAAAGTCTACATTATTCTCGAAATTGAAAATCAATCGAGTGACCAGGAGGCGGTAATTCTAGACTCTCTTCGTCTGCTTAGGGTACATGGTTCTGGGATCTATAGGCACTAACTCTGCGGAATGTGGGGAATGCCTGTAGGTACTTTACTGACGCAACTCTCATGGAAATCGAAACCATGATAGGACTGTCCAGCGTCGGGAAATTGGAAAATAATAATAATAGTAATAATAAATGTCTAGCAAAATGCGCTGCAGATAAACTCGATTTCGCATTCGACACCAGGCAAAGAGGCGGGTGAGGTGCTAATGTAGAAGTTGGTTACTGAGCTTCAGTCAAATAATGGCAATAAAAATCTGAAAAATTTATATTCGGAATATTTGTGTCAATAAGTCGTTTCATTTTTTAATATATACAGGTATTTCACGTATAAAAACAATGTTCTATAAACTGTTGGCTATTTGCCCTGTGTTTCTCGTAAAAGATTGCAGCGCACTTTTTCATTTTAATTTTAAGCTGTTTCTTCATATTCTTGGGGCCACTTCAATATGAAATTTTTGTTTATATGTGATTGCTTCATATTTCCCATAACACAAACCATAAATAATCGTGTCAAAATTTGAAACTATGGTCTAGGCCTAAATATGCATGGGGCAAAAATCATTCATATAATTTTCTTAATATCCAATAGGTACTGCATCAGAATTTAGAAACAAATTAAATACTAATATTATGATAAATGTATTTCAAATTAAGACATGATAATAAAGTCGTTAATAACACCGTGACGATAAATTCGCTTCCGACAAAGAATTCTCATTTTTTACGCATAATGTAATATCTACAATAGAAAATGTTTCTTTTATATTTACTAATAATTAACTTAATATGGTTATTAATGTGTCATTAATCAGTGACTGCAAAAGAATTTTTCAAATTAAAAAATAATTTGTTTTCACAGTTACCTTTATGTATGTCTTCATTTTCAATAAACTGTTACGAATCTTTCACACGTTATAGTACAAAAGTGTTCCGCTGCATATACGGAATGAGAGGAACCGACCATTTAACCACAACAATAGTCAACATCAAATATTTCCATAATTTCATTATACAGGGTGTCCACCTAGTGAGTATTTGTTCCATAACTCTGTAACTATTACAGAGAGAAGAAAAATTGAAAACAAAAGTGGGTCAGCATTCACCATTGCATATTCTAAAAATATTTATAGTCATACGGGGTATTCGTTTTAGCTGGGTAGTAGTCGACTTTGTTAAGTTAAATGAAACACCCTATATATTATTGCAGATTTGGTTAGTGAACGTCAAGAGCTTTTCAATGAGCTAATGTACTTTCCCTGAGCAGTTCAGGAGTTATTTGAAATTATATAGAAATTTTGACATTTACAGGAACCGTTGTACTCTTTTAATTTGAAATGTTATCAAATGTTTCGATACGGTAGTGCATTACCATAGAAAGGGGCTTTCAAATCATGTATCCTGTTTTAGATTTTTTTTGTACAGGATGTTTATAATTTTATGTCAAACTTGAAGATTTAAAAACCTTAATACCTTTGTTATTTCAAATGGAACACCCTGTATGTATTTATTATTACCTACTGGACATGTTTACATGTATGGGTATTGTCAATATAAATTACTTACTAGACTAGATAAATAAATAAATAAACAAATACAACATTTGGTAGACGTAACTAAACATAGTTACAGCCAGTCACAGTTCACAAATTCGGACACACTATAAAAACTGTATTTTAATAAAAGTTCCTTTAGGCGTTTTTTGAATTTACTTAACTTGTTTATTGATTTTAAACTTAAGTGAAGTTTGCATGCCACAATATGAGGTCCATTGGAAGTTTGAACTAATCGACAAGAATCAATGAACAAGTTTTCTGCCTGACGTGTTTTATAAAAGTTTTTAACTTTACACGGTGGAAACTGATTTGTGTTTTTTTTTTACATAAACACAGCACGCAAAAATATACAACGATGGAACCATCAGTATACGTAGGTTCTTAAATAATTCTTTACATGAAGTTTGAATACGCGCATTAGAAATGATTCTGATAATTCTTTTTTTGTATAATAAGAAGGTCTGAAACGGCATTATCATTGCCCCAACACAAAATACAATAATTTAGCCTGGACTGTACAAACGAATAATAAAAAGATATTACTACTTCTAGTCTGACAGAGAACATCAGATGTCTGACAACAAAGCACAATGAAGAGAGCTTGCTACAAAGTTGTAACATATGTGTGGTCCAAGTGCAATTTGAGTCCATAGTGACTCCTAAGAATTTAACTTTATCAGATTGAATTATTGAGTTGCCGTTAATTTTAACTAACATGCTTTTGTCAGTGTTATGTCCCCTACTAGTGAACATTACAGTGTGCGTCTTAGAGCTATTTAACGCCAACCCATTATTACTGCACCATAAATTTATGTCACTTATAGAATTCTGGGCCTGATTTTGTATGGACAGAAACGTGTCATTACTTAGAGTGATTGAGGTATCATCTGCAAATAAAGTTAGATGTTGATGACTGACATTAGAAGCTGTCATTTACGAAAATGATGAAAAGTAGAGGACCTAGAACACTACCTTCAGGTACTCCCGTATTAATATTTAATTTAGACGACTCGGCTTGTGTATAGTTCATGTTTCTTGAGACATATTGTGCTCTGTTTGATAAATCCTAGTTTAACCAATTATGTGCTGGAGCTCTGACACCATATCTGTAAAGTTTGCTGAGTATGAGCTGGTGGTTCAGGGTGTCACAGGCTTTGGTTAAGTCATAAAATATAGTATTTGGTTTGTTTTTTTTCATCGATCGTATTTAAAATATGGGTATAAAAATGGTAAATCGCATCTTGAGTTGATCGGCCTTGTCGGAATCCAAATTGATTGTTGCTTAAGATATTGTTTCTATGGAAATATGACACTAGTCGCGAATAAAAAATTTTTTCATATATTTTGGAAAACACAGACAATAACGAAATAGGCCAATAGTTCATGTTTGCTCAGAGTCACCTTTCTTATAAATTGCTATTACTTTTGCAATTTTCAGTTCCTCGGAGAAAATACCATGGACAAATGATATATTTATGAGGTAAGCTAGGGGTACTGATATTATATCAAGGGAAAACTACAAAATTTCCAGAAGACACAGATAACTTAGGAAGTGGTGGAAGGGCAGTTATGCGCTTAAGTGAAACCTGTCCACCAGGTACAAATATGTACTTCGACCGTTATTTTACTAGTGTTCCTTTGCTTGACAAATTAAAAGAGAAGGGCATTTCGGGTACAGGAATAACTATGTCAAATAAATTTCCTAATGTAGGATTCCCAACAGATTACGAAATGAAAAAATTGGGCAGACGATCAATGAGAGCAAAAGTAAGAGAGGATAAAGACATGACCCTAATTAAACGGATGGACAATAACGCCGTAACGATGGCATCTATATTTAATACTGTAACACCAATTCACCAATCTAAAAGATATTCAAAGCCGGATAAAGCATATATAGACTTCCCCCAGCCCGCGGTTGGTCGAAATTATAATATTAATATGGGTGGAGTTGATTTGGTAAATAGGATGATTGCAGCCTATAGGAGCTACCACAAAACTAAGAAATGGTCTGTAAGGGTAATCGAACATTTGATGGATTGTGCGGTGGTCAACACATGGCTTCAGTATAGAAAAGACTGTAAGGCGATGAAGGTAAAAAAATGTGATATTCTAGATCTCATCCATTATAAAATCAGAATCGCTGAATGTTTATTGAAAGGAGTTTTATCCAGGAGGGAAGTAGCAGAGGACGAGAGGGATAAATTGGAGGAGGACGCAGAACAAACTATACCCCAGAAAAAGAGAGGGGAGGCCTGCAACCGTTCCATTGCCACCCCGTGAAGTCGCAAAATACAATGCGCTACATTTATCCAAACCAATGGACTTGAAGGACGAGCCAAGATGTCGAAATCCTGGATGTAAGGATATGATTTCTCTAAAGCATTTAACAGTATAGACTACCGTATTTTTTAAATTATATTCCTTTACTGAATAAGATTTATAGGAAACAACTACTCAGCGGACAAAAGCCCCGACCTGCGTCGAACGTTAAAAAGCTAAGATCATTTGTCAATTCCCCACTAGACATAAACTGGTTTTGATCTTGTTATGTTCTAGTTAGTATGCCACAAGTAATGGAAAAGGCAAATAATAATAGCAAACTAGGCTAGCCTAAAGCAGGCTAAGCAAGACAGACATAATGAGTGATAAGTGTATCCCTCTGGTGGTGAGTGATACTAACCGTCAGACATCACTGACGTCTGAGTGACTGATAGCGCTCTGCAAAGCAGGTACCAAGAGCTGCTACTTCAAACCCTGGTGGGATAAACTATTTACTGAATAAGGCTTACAGGAAACAACTAGTCGTCAGACAACTGGTTTGCTATTATTATTTATCCTTTTCATTACTTGTGGCATACTGAGGAGAACATAACAAGTTCGAAACCGGTCTATGACTAGTGAAGAATTGACAAATGATCTTAGCTACCAAACAAGATTTGCAGGTTTAATTCAACGCAGGTCGGAGCTTTTGTCCGCTGAGTAGTTGTTCCGGTAAATCTTAATTAGTATATAGTTTAGCCCACCAGAGTTAGAGGTCGCAGCTCTTGGTACCTGCCTTGTAGGTCGCTATCAGTCACTAAGACATCAGTGATGTCTGACGGGTAGTAGCACTGACCACCAAAGGGATACACTTATCACTCACTATGTCTATGTTCCTTTACTTTAATAGAATAGCAATAGCTCCAGACCGAATCAGTCTGCATGTGCGAGGATATATCTAATCCCAGTGGTTGGGATTGATCTCGAGTACACGTGCATATTCGTGCAAACCACAGTTTGCACGTACTAGTGATGGGCTAAATGGTGATTTTTAAATCACACTGTGAACTGCTACAGTGATTTCTGAATTACAGTGACTGTAAGCTGTAACTGTGATCACAGCTTCGGAGCATTCGCAGCGAAGTAGTACCAGTAGCAGCGTATAGTAAATTATTTTCGAGTGTGCCAAAGCTTGACTCGTGATCATTGCGACTGTGAATATTACCTGTGACAGTGTCTCAGTGAGATCTGCGACCTGCACTGCGATTAGCTTACTGGCTGCGGCAACGAATTTATACTGTATTGTGTACAATACCAATACTGCATCTTGAAAGTTTAAAATCACAGTCACTGTTTTGGTAGCAGTTGAGTCACAATGACGGATTGATTGCTCAATCACAGTGAAAAAATCACCGACTGTGATATAGCCCGTCTCTAGCACGTACACGCCACCACTGTGAGTTTAGCCTCATACATTATGTGCTATAATTACCAAATTATTAAAAAATATGTGTAATCTAAGTCAAATAAACCAAAATTTTGTTAGGGCATTTTTATGTTACATACTGATCACCTTAATTGATTTATAAAGACGCTAAGACATACTTTTACCTTTCTTATACCTAATATAAGTATAGTAGTAATCGTGATTTTTTTTCGACCTCGAGATTTTGATTGATTTATACGTTTCGTACCCTCCTGAATCCATTGTATTTTCCCAATGATGTCTGTCGGTACGTGCGCGCGTGTGTGTGTGTATTCGCGATAACTCAAAAAAACACTAATGGGAGACTTCCCAAATTTGGCACTTAAGATTGTCAACAACATTTTATGTGACACATTAAATTTGGTGAATGTGGTACCGTCAGAAGAGACATAATGAATGAGACGAGAAAAAAAGTACAATTTCGGGAAAAATAAGAAAAAATTTTTATTGCATTTCTGGATGAATCTCGACGAATTATAATGAAAAAACATAACTTTATGAAAAAAAAATCCGTCCGCATGTCTCTATTATCGCGATAGCAGCCACAGTTTTTGAGATAAAGCTTTCAAATTCGGTACACTTGTTCTAAAGGCCAAAGACTGAAAAATTCAGTGATGAGCAAAATTGGCCTTCTGAGAGGGGGTCCATGGGACCCAAACTTTTTTGTATTTGACTTTACAAAAAAAATATATTCTTGATGAAAGATTATAAATCATGTCTACTATATCAAGTGAAAAAAAATATATTTTCCAAGTACTAAATAAATCTGATGTAAACTGAAATATTTTACACATATGGTCCCATAAAATGAGGTTAGGATAAATTTAACGGTTTGACGTTTGAAAAGTCTGATTTAGTTACAAAAATGTCAATGTCAATAACAAGAAATTATTAAAATATATAACATGAATTGTTATTCACAGTATTGAATGACACTGAAAATTAATTATTTAAAAATTTTAATGAAACATTTCAAGGTATGCTATTAAAATTTAATTGAGGTAAGTGAAGAATTAAATAGAATGGTCTTTTTAGATCAGGACAATATATACTGGTATAAGAAAGTTATGTGCTGGCCACATCAGATATTTTATAGATAATAAATAACGGCGTTTATTTTAATTATTAATTTCATTATTTTTTTCATTACCACAATAGTAATTTTCAAAATTAAATAACACGTCTAAGAATATGTACACATTTATTTCAAGTAAGATGTCTGACACAAGAATAAATTTAATAATATAACTATTTACTCATTTCGGTATAAGTTGTCACACTTTTAGAGCTATCTTATACATAAATACAAGAATTTATAGTGTTTTCAGTATAATTTATTTCCTTGAGCAAAGAAAGTATTTATTTGTGTTTAAATTACCGAGATATTGTTATTGTGACATGTTTTTTGCTAAACAACAAAATTCCTTTTGTCACCTTATAATAAAGCTAATAAATTACAACTACAAATCTTCAAAATTAACAGTTAAAGCATTTTAATTTTTTTGTGATCAGATATTACCTATAGTCAAATTATTGCTCCGTGGATGTAGTAATAGTTTTATTAACTATTAGAAACTGTTAATGGCAAACAACGTTTATTGTATACAGTGCGTCCATAAAGTAACGCATAAATTCAATATTAGGTAAATAAACAATATTATTGAACATTCCTGAAACATGTCGATTTTTGATTTTAATTTACCTTTTTTTAAATAATAATTTAATATACAGGGTGACCTAACTTCGAATAATGACGTCATCACCGGTTTTTTTAAATGAAACACCCCACTTTTCTCCCAATTTCCGGATGTCCCTTGCTGAGCTGATTCCAAAAATGTATCACAAGTTGCTTCAAATTGGTACAGGGTGGGCAATAATACCAAAAGTACAAGTTATTTACAAGTGAATAAACGTACTAAAAAATTAAATGAAATTAACGTATTGTGATACAACTACTTTGATAAACTTTTAAAAAAACACCCCAACCACGTTTATTAGTGATCTTTGTTCCTCGACTATACCGTACTATTTTTATTGTTTGTAGGTATTTTTTTGCCATTTGTTTTTTTAATTGATGTTAAGAACTGTCTTAAAAGTTCACTTCTGTATTGTTAACGCTTCAAAGTAGGTACGTTTACGTGAAATCTAAATCTAATTTATCATATTAAAACTGTTTTTTGAAAATGACTATCTGAAACGGAGAGGATTGAAATTTTAATAATGATTGATGTTGGCGATGCGGACTCAGCAAGAGGTATGCAGATTATTCCATGAAATGCACCCAGATCGTGAACCTATTTCACAATCTGCGGTAAGCAGAATAGAGCGAAAATATAGAGAATTAGGACGTGAGGGATGCACCAAAGCAAGGTAGACCTAAAGCTAATGAAAATATTCAACAAGATGTAATTTTGTCGGCAGTAGAAAATCCACATTGTAAAGTGCAGTTAGTATCTAGGGATTTGAATATTGGAAAGTTTTCTGTGTTGAACATTTTCAAAAAGGTAAAATACCATCCTTATAAAGTACGTCTCATACATGAATTGACTGAAGACGACTTTGAACGAAGAAATGAATTCTGTGAGTATATGATGGACCAAAATAATCGAAATAACAATTTTATTGCTAACGTTTTATTTTCCGATGAGGCAACATTTTACTTAAATGGGCATGTTAATCGACAAAACTCCCGTTATTGGTCCCAGGAAAATCTACACCGGATGCAAGAATACCATACGCAACGACCACAAAAGGTCAATGTGTAGGCTGGTATTGTGAGAAATACAATTGTTGGTCCATATTTTTTTGATGAAAATTTGACAGGAGCATTGTATCTGAATTTCTTACAAAATACATTAATTTCTGATATGACCCGGCTTTTCCCTGATATTCAAATAGCCAATACTTTAGACAGCAGAATCTGGTTTCAACAGGATGGCACAATGCCACATTTCGCTGCAGCTGTGCGCGAGTTTTTACACAGAACATTTCCAGATCGGTGGATAGGAAGAAGGGGGAGAAGTGGAGTGGCCCGCTAGATCACCTGATCTTAGTCCACTAGACTTCTTTTTATGGAGTTATTTAAAATCTAAAGTCTATACCAACAGACCTTGTAATATCCGTGAGCTAAAATACCGAATCAGGCAAGAAATGTTGAACGTAACACCCGCTGTGCTACAAAATGTCAGAGATGTATTGCCCCGTTAGGTCATTGTCGAGCTCTCAATGGAGAACAATTTATTGTACATTGTCTTTTGTAAAAATACAGTAACGTATAACTTTCTAATTCAATTTTATAAACACCTTTTGTATTGTTGCCCACCCTGTACCAATTTGAAGCAACTTGTGATACATTTTTGGAATCAGCTCAGCAAGAGACATTGGGAAAAAAGTGGGGTGTTCCATATAATAGAATCGGTGATGACGTCATTACTCGAAGGTAGGTCACCCTGTATATTAAGTTATTATTTGAAGAAACAGTAAATTAAAAACAAAAATCGACGTGTTTCGGAAATTTTCAGTAATATTGTTTATTTACGAATTTATGAATTTATGTGTTACTTTATGGACGCACTGTATAACCGTTTCACCATAATTATTTTCAAAACGATAGAAAAAGTTGCTGCCATCGCCTCGGATTAAACAACATTAGATAAACAAGCATTAATAAATATATGATTGTTTATCTAATTCGAGCTAATGACTCTTCATAGTCATGCTTAGATGGTTAAACTTTAAACTGATGGTCCCAACCACTAACCACATCATTGATTCAAAGTGGGCAGTAAATTAGCAATCAAATTACAGACGATTAGAGGAATATACTGGACTTTTCAAGAAAAATCACTAATATGCGGTAAGTTGAGAACTGGTTTGAGAGGCTTTTGAAAAATTACCGTAGTTAGAAATGTATAGACTAATCTAAATTATAGACAATTTACTCTTAAATGCTCCACAAAGAGTTTAAACTATTGAGGTTGTGCGCGAAACAATTTATTTGATTACATCACATTAGGATCGGAAAAGGCTCTAATTTACTATGTTAAGGGTCCATTCTAGTTACAGTGCCGGATTCAAGAAATAGGCCCGGTCAGTAAATACGTGTATGTAAGTCAAAATTATTGTTTAGACGTGACATAACCTAAAGAGCATGTTTATACTTAGCCACACTATGTGACTACAATTGGAAATAATGACAATAGTGACAATATGTGATTGCTATTATAATAATAGTAGGAACGTCCTGCTTGCTCATCTAATCTAAGAATCCTAACTCCAGGCTGAAAACGCACCAGGCTTTCTCCCTGTCTAAAATACATAATAAACATTCACTGGGGACTGAAATGGGCCTCGTCACCCGACTTACGTTTCTCATAATGAAGGGGCATAATTGTATTACACGGTGGCCTAGTTTTGTTTAAATTCTGTTACAAGCAACAGTTTTTTATTTCATTGTTTTATTAATTTTTAAGAACACTATGATTTTTTCTGCCACATTTCTCATCCATAGAGTGCCAACTTAACATGTTCTCACTGTTTTCAGTGAGTCAAATATGTCAACAAAATGATGCGGACGTTTTCTTATTTTTTCTTATCAACACTTCAATATAAAATAGATCAATACTTATCTTCTTAATTAGTAATGCAATATTCTCTGTAGGATTTGCACGCAGAGACCCTGCTATCTTATCATTTTACCTTCTCTACTATCTACTGCTCTACTGTTAAGAATTCAAGAGATTCTCTAAATACTTAACACACTTTGGATTTGAAGTAACCCCACAAAAACAAAGGTTTCAAATCTAGCGGCAGCGCAGGCCATTCAATCGGTCCCCGACCTCCGATCCACCTATTGGGGTACAGATTGTCACAGTGATTTCTAACTTCCCTGAAATAAGGCTGAGGGTACCGTCTTGATGCAAGGTGATTTCGCCCCCTAGTAATTCCTGGCCATTATATTGGATTATTTGGGTTATTTCATGGTGACATTCTCCAACATGTTGGTATAAGAGCCCATTCATGGTCCAATGTTGCGATCGCCCAGAATACCCGCCCAAATATTCAACTTGTGGGGAAATTGTGTGTGTCTTTCCCTATACCAGTGTTGTTTCTGATCACTTTAATAACTCACATTCTGTTTGTTCACATTTTTATTGAGCACTGTAGCAAATACTCTTCAGGTAACCAGGATGTCATGCTATTCATTCAATAATGATCTTAAGCCATATCCCTATGATCCGAAATTAATATGGAATTAGCACAGAACAGAAGAATTCAAGTGATTTTATTGCCACAGCCCACAACCGCGAGAGTCAAGGTCATTGGGCAAAAGTTAAATCAACTTGAAATTTTACACGGATCTGTGGTCAACTTGACCTCAAAATGATTGGTATTGTTTAGGTTTTGTTTCGAATTTCTAAAGCCGTATTTGTCACTTGGTTTGTTTGTTACTATGGTGTTAAATTTCATTAACAATCATTTCTTTCTGTGAAAAAAAAAACAAGTTAGAGATTTTTTTGTTTATTTTACACATAATGCCCTACTAGCCAACATAAGTGTCAGATGATTCCACATTTTATTTAAAAAAATGCGATTTATTAAAGTTTAAAGTACAGAGCTAACCTCAATTTTTAACATTTATGGATTGTAATCCTCGATAATAGAAGCTTAATACAAATCCACATTACGCGATCCAAGACATCTCTTTAGGACGATCCTCCCTCCGGACTCTCTGGTGTGCTACACAGACGGTTCTCGTGTGGCCACCGGACCGTACTCCGGGGCAGTATTATACCTGCAAAGCAGAGCAAAGCAGGAGAGTTTTGCTCTAGGTTCGTACACCACGGTCTTCCAGGCAGAGGCTTACGTCATCCGAGCGGTGGTAGGTAAATATGAAGTAAGGAAAGTAGCGGAACAGAAGGTATACATCTACTCCTACAGCCAGGCAGCTCTAACAACGGTGTGTTCCCCCAAGACGAGATCAGCTCTCGTTCAGGAGTGCAGGGACACCCTAGAAGAGCTTGCCAGGCATAAACATGTGAGACTGGGACATACCGGGGTTCCAGGCAACGAGAAAGCCGATGAATTGGCTAGACCTGGAGCCGAGGCAGGAAGGCAGGTCACAACGGCCCTCAATGAGTGGGCCCACGAGATACTAAAAAAGCAGTGGAGGACCAACGGGGCCTGCAGGCAGATCTTGTCAAGTCGAGATCGGTCTGGTTGCTGGGCCGGCGTCAGAAGACTATGAATCTTTTTTAATCGAAGTTCTGACAGACCATTGCAGTCTTAGGAGACATATATTATTGGTAAGTATTGAGGAGGGCCCTGCATGTCCAGGTTGCGGGAGTGATGATGAAACATTTGGGATAGTGAATCGTTCGAGCGTCTGACACATAGCAGCTTAGATTCTGAGGCGTTTTTAGGGGAGGGGATGAGCTCCCTCGCACTGAGTGACATCCTGACCTTCATTAGAAGATCAAAAAGATTCGACGAGGGAGCAATATAAGTACATGGCTGAGGGGATAGCTGAGGAGTTAATAAGCAGAGCCCGTCTGCAGTCCACTTGCCAGGCGTTAGCGTCCTCCATCATTACCATTAGGATGATCCTAAAATACTTCCGGCAATAATTGTGAAATTCCGTTTCGATATTCCGATTCATGGGGGCGCAAACCGAACTCCATTCCTCTGTCTCAATTGTTAACTCACAGACTATTTTCATCTTATATCAAAACCCACAAATTAAACTGGCTAGGAAAACTTTGGTAACAATTTCAAAATAAACTACTTACTGCAGAGTGTACAATTAACTGATTTTTAAGTTACTAGCTGCAAATACTCGTATTTCACTTGAACTTAAAATATGCAAATATTGCACAGTGCAAAATACCCACCAAGCACATACTCAGCATTCTAAATGTCAATGTTGGCAATGTAAATTCAGCCAGCCTAAGTAAAACGGTTTCCTTCGCCAACGGTGAACTCTATGAGAATTTTGGTATTGCAGGTCGCACTGTGAGATGGCTACGTCGCTTTGCTAGATGGGAAACATCGTGAAGTACCCACGACACCATCTTCCCTTCAACCCGCCTCAGCTTCACACTTTTCACCTATTCCTGTATCCAAGAAGGTTCTAGGGTAAACTCAGTAGCGCACACTGATGACGCGATCCATTATCAATCCCGTGAAAGTACTCAACACCCTCAATTCTCCTCTCGTCAACGTTGCTGCTTCAGTGATGTCGCTGATGTTGTGAAATGCTTGATGACAATAATTTGAATCTATTGTTTCGAATTCATGCGGACAAAGTCGAGGGTAAACAGCTAGTTTTTTTTTAAATAATATTTAATGACCAGTTATTCGTAAAACTTATTAAACTAACAAACTGTACACTTCGATATGCCGGTTTAATACGTCTTTTAAACAAATTGCTGCATTCACAATTTAATGACGTTCTTTAAAATTGCTGGAAAACTTTAAATGTCGCCATATCTTTAAGAATGACACTGAGGTATTTCATTAAATAATTCTTTTATCGGAGTTACGAAAATTAAATAATTATTACCAATAATTTTTTAAAATGTTATCTAATGGATCTACATTCTTTGATAAATATTTCGCATAATATTACTGACTTAAATTTATTAAAACGGACATTGAAATAACTTAATTTGAATAAATAATATCTTAAATACATAAAAAATGCGTTTAAGTCTAATCGAAAGGTAATAAACTTATGTGGTGATAAACTTGACAAATAATTCAGAAATGTTGAGGTGACAATTTAAAAAGCATCAGAGAAAAAAATAAATTGGAAACGTCTGTTAATGCCAATAAATGCTGGACACAGAATTTGTTGAAAATTTTATTTATTTGTTTAATGTTAGTTATGTGATAATTGTAAATATTCTCGATGGACCTCATTTGTCATATAAATATACGAAAAATAGAAAAAGCGTGCCGTATATTTCACTATGGAAACTATAAGGCGTTTGCAAACAGTTCCATTTTTTTTTTAAAAGTTTGTTCAGTTTTGTTCTGAAAAAATCTATGAAATTGAATAGATTTAGGTTTCACACCTATCGAAATTTTGGGGAAGATGTAGTTAAAACTATATGAAACTGAACTGTACAAATTTAATATAATAAGTAAAATATTACCTAGAATGTCATTTGATCCTTCTAAGGACAATGAATTCAAAAAAGCAAGAAACATATGAAATGTGAAAAGAAAACTCTATGAAACAACCGACAGGATAGTTCGAAGACCTTAACTTATAGAAAATATATAAAAGTAGTGAAACTATGGTATGAAAACAAGAAATTATAGAAAAGGTTCTTTCACATATACAAATCGATATGAAAACTTTTTTTAGAACATAATTTTGATATTTCTATAAAGTTTCTGTAAAAATAATTTTCGAAGAAATTTCATAGATCAATTTGTCTCGAATATTTTTATAAAAACTTTAGGGATGTATCAAAAATATTCACTTCTTGTGATATCGATAACTGCTTAATACTTATTGTTTGTGAGTAACAATTTTAAAAAACACAAAAGCCTAAAGCAGACTAAGCATGCCTTAGGCTAACCTGGCTTGCTATTATTATTTGTCTTCTCCATTACTTATGGCACACTGTCGAGAACATAACAAGTTCGAAACCAGTCTACCTTTAGTGAGAAATTCATAAATGATTTTAGCTACCTCGTGTGGGGTTGCTAGTCCTCCATCGAGCGCCTCCTCAGGTGGCGGATAGGGGAATGCCTCCTAGATATGTGGTAAATATTCGGGACGGACCAAAACTAGCACCTAGGATACGAAGGCCTCCATGTTAGGAGCGGTGATCTGACAGCATCTCTACTCCATGTAGGAGCGGCTGAAAGTATAGTCAGGAAAGCAACGGGAAGCTACTTGACGTACATATATTCCCCAAGATATCACAACAGATACACAAAATCATGCAATGGCCCTCAGTCCCGGGCACCCCTTAAATGGGAGAGGGTGCTAAGAATCCCCCCGGTTTTTCAATGGTGTCTTCAAAATAAACCAAGAAAAAAAAATTGGCACATGGAATGTACAAAGCATGTAGCAAGATGGAAAAGCAACAAATATAGTAAAAGATGCGAAACGAATCCAGATCGACATACA
Organism: Rhamnusium bicolor; assembly: GCA_029963845.1. Lineage (NCBI taxonomy): Eukaryota > Metazoa > Arthropoda > Insecta > Coleoptera > Cerambycidae > Rhamnusium > Rhamnusium bicolor. The sequence continues at coordinate 252,804 of JANEYF010005694.1, read as the reverse complement.
GGGATGTAGCTAGACAAGATGGCCAAACTCCGGCCACTGCACCATAAATGAACACCACATTATTTCTCCGGAGACAACACTGCCGGAAACAAAAACGGACTAGCAATAATTCTCAGCAAACAAACCAACGTATCCGTAAAAGGATTCATCTCTATTTCGAGTAGAGTCGCATTAATCAAGATCAAAGCAAAACCATTTGACCTAAACATCATACAGTCATATGCACCGACGTCTGAAAGCAGCGAACAAGAGATAGAAGAGTTCTATGAACAGCTTAGAACTACACTTAAACACACAAAGAGGGAAGAAGTTAACATAATTTTGGGAGACAAGAATGCTAAGATTGGACAGGGAAAAGTTGAGGATGTGGTGGGCAGTTTTGGACTGGGAGTAAGAAATGAGAAAGGAGAACGACTAATAGAATTCTGCCAAGAAATAGACTTTATAGTCATGAACACCTTTTTCAATCTGCCTCCCAGAAGACTGTACACTTGGATATATCTAGCTGACAACAACCAGAGAATCGTGAGGAATCATATTGACTTTATGATGATAAACAGAAGATACCGCAAAGCGGTTGTCGCCTGTAAAACATACCCAGGCGCAGACATACCATCAGATCACAACCTGTTACTAGCTCGTACTAAACTTCGATTAAAGAAAACAGTCAAAAAGAGACCCTCAAAAGGTGCTGACGTGCGGAAACTCACAAAACAACATATTCCAACAAACTAAAGAGAGGATACTGAATAAGATTTGCAGGAAACAACTACTCAGTGGACAAAAACCCCGACCTGCATTGATTTAAATCTGCAAATTTTGTTTGGCAGCTAAGATCATTTGTCATTTCCTTACTAGACATAGACCGGTTTCGAACTTGTTATGTTCTCGTCAGTATGCCATAAGTAATGGAAAAGACAAATAATAATAACAAACCCGGCCAGCCTAGAGCAGACTAAGCAAAACAGATATAGTGAGTGATAAGTATATCTCCCTGGTAGTCAGTGCTACTACCAGTCATACATCACTGATGTCTTAGTGACTGTTAGCGACCTGCAAAGCAGGTACCAAGAGCTTCGACCTCTAGCCCAGGTGGGCTAAACTATACACTGAATAAGATTTGGAGGAAACAACTACTCAGCGGACAAAAGCCCCGACCTGCATTGAATTAAACCTGCAAATCTTGTTTGTGAGAGGATAAACAACGAACTCAAAATTATATCTGAAAACAGCAACCATGACACAAAAATAGAAGACCTGTGGAATAAAATAAAATATCTATAGCCTCCGTCGCAGAAGAGGAACTGAGATCGGATAGGATGGTGAAAAGGCAAGAATGAATGACAAATACTATTTTGGAACTTATGGAAGAAAAACACAACACCGAAACAGAGATAACGAAAAATATAAGGAACTACACGGAAGAATTATGAGAGCAATCAAAGAGGCTAAAGAACGGTGACTACAGGAAAAATGTGTTGAAATCGAGATCTTACAAGCAAAACATGACAGCTTTAATCTCCATAAGAAAATAAAAGAAGCAACAGGAAGTTATCAAAGACAGGAATAATCTTGGACTCGGACAAAAGCATCATTACAGAAACTGACAAAAAATTTACAAGATGGAAGCAGTACATGGAGGAAGTTTTTGGAGACGATAACATCAATACCATGACTACAGCGGTCGGCGAGAAAGGGCCTATCATCACACAGGAGGAAGTCGAATCAGCTATCAAATTACTGAAAAACAACAAAACTCCTGGGCCAGATCAGGTACACGGAGAATTTCTCAAACGGCTGGAATTAGAACAAGTAAAACTGTTAACCACCCTCTTCAATAAAATTTACACAAGCGGTGAAATGCCAAATGATTGGTTATTGTCGACATTCATCCCGCTTCCCAAAAAGGCGAACGCAACTAAATGCTCTGACAATAGAATAATCAACTTGATGAGCCACGATTTAAAAGCTTTCCTTAATATTATTTAAGCACGCGTATATAGAAGACTCGACGAGAGCGTAAGTGACACTCAGTTCGGTTTCAGGAAGGGATTTGGCACCAGAGAGGCGTTATTCTCCATACAACTCCTGGTTCAACGAGCACGTGACATCAACGCAGACGTCTTTGCATGCTTTATAGACTTTGAAAAGGCTTTTAATAATATTCAGCATAGTAAACTCATCTCTATTTTACGTGATTCAGGAATTGTTGATAGAGACACAGAGATAATATCAAAGCTATACTTTCAACAAAAGGCCATGGTCCGAGTCGAAAATGAAACATCGGAAGAGTTTAACGTAAGGAGAAGAGTGCGTCAGGGTTGTATACTGTCGCTTCTCTTATTTAACGTGTACTCAGAACATCTATTTAAAGAGGCACTAGATAACATAGAAGTTGGACTTGTAATAAATGGAGAAATAATAAACAATGTGAGATATGTGGATGATACCATTCTTATAACCGATACTGCTGAGGGGCTTCAAAGACTGATAGACCGGGTAGTGACTGCCTGCAACAGATATGGTATGAAGATAAACTGTAAGAAAACACAAACATTAATTATCAGTAAAAACGACATTGGCAATCTACAGTTACTGCTAACAATGTAGCTCTCACAATGGCCGAGACAGTTACATGCCTAGGCTGCACTCTGAATAAGGACTGGGACCACTCTCGAGAAATAAGGTGTCGAATCGAGAAAGCAAGAGGTGCATTTAATAAAATGCGTAACATACTATGCAACCTATCCCTCAGCACCCGTACTAGAATCAGGGTTTTAAAATGCTATGTACTCTCAACCCTCCTGTATGGAGCAGAAGTGTGGACCCTTACTGACGCCTCATGCAAGCGCATAGACGCATTTGAGATGTGGTGCCATCGCTGCATGCTCAGAGTATCATGGATACACTTCGTGTCAAACGAGACGATCTTGCAACGTATCGATGAAGAACTAAAATACCTAGCAAATGTCAAACGCAGAAAATTGAGGTATTTCGAACACATCATGCGAAGCGAAAAGTACCACCTGCTCCAACTCATCCCACAGGCAAAAATAGAGGGTCGAAAATCAGTAGGACGCAGACGAATATCGTGGCTGCGAAATTTAAGAACATGGACTGGAATGACATTAACAGCTTTGTTCAGAGCGGCAGTAAATAAAGTAAAATGGACCAATGTGATACTCAACATCCACAGAGGATAGGCACTTCAAGAAGAAGACCAAACAAGACTTGCAGATTTAATTCAACGCAGGTTGAGGCTTTTGTCCGCTGAATAGTTGTTTCCTGTAAATTTTATTCAGTATATAGTTTAGCCCACCGAGGTTAGAGGTCGCCGCTTTTGGTACCTGCTTTTCAGGTGGCTATCAGTCACTAAAACATGAGTGATGTCTAACGGATAGTAGCACTGACCACCAGAGGGATACACTTATCACTCACTATGTCTGAAATATAAGGTCTTTAATACGCTGAATGAAAAATGTAGTATATAATTCACGGTCTAAATGACCTATTAGTGTTGCCCTTTACACATCTTCAGGCCTTTAATGAACTTAAATCTTCTTGTCTTTCAATGCGCACTACAATGTTAAGCAATATCAAATATCTTATATAATTATCCGAAAATATTAAATGTAAATACAGAAAAAATTTTATCTGCTCATCTCAAGTATGTCTCAACAGATAAGTAGTAAAGAACCGACAATATACATATATTAGACGCACAAAATTTATTGCCCCTTTTGCTTTCAAAGAAACATATGTTTTCCTCAGAGCCTCTCAGAGGTATTTCAAATGCAGCACGCGCGCGTGCCGTTTACATTGTGGGAAAGAGTTATTTTACAAATTTGCTTATATAAATACAGGATGGAAAAAAAATAAGTTACATTATTATATTTTGACGAAACAAAAGAATGGCCACTGAGCTCACAATTTTATTATTTCAACATAACCAGTTTTATATTTTGAGTTATAAAATTGCAGTAAAAATAATTGAATTAATCCGCATACATAGAGCAGTTCGAATATATAATATAATAATAATAATAATAATATTTTATTTCACCATGTTTGATACAATTAATGTACATATGGTAAGTCAGATAAAAAATACATCACAGTTTAACATTGTACAAATAAAATATAACAGTTTAAAATTGTATAAATATAATATAACATCCATAAAACACATTTTACAACTTATACCAAATTTTATCACAGTTTATCATATGGTTCAATACCTACACCTGTCTGGTCACAAATTCGTCAATGGTATAGTATGCATTCTGAAGAAGCAATTTTTTTACATTGGTTTTATACTTTGTCAGATCGCAGGTTTTGATGTCTTCTGGCAGACTATTATATAATGTAATGGTATTATATTGCAGTGATTCTTTATATTTTGCTGTTTTATGCTGTGGGATCGATAACAGGCTTCCATGTCTTGTATTATAATTATGATTTCTATCGAGAGTTTCAAATGTTTGCAAGTTAGTTTTCGCATATATTAAACATTTATATATGTAAATACAAGGTGCTGTTAGAATTCTCTTTGCAATGAAAGCATTCCTACAACTTTCTCTATAATTTAGGTTAAAAAGTAATCTAATAAGCCTTTTTTTGCAATATAAATACTCTATGCAATTGACTAGATTTTCCCCAAATACAAATATTAAAAGACAGGTGGGAGTATGCCAGTGCACAGTAGACATCGACGAGTCCTGCCTCGTCCAAGATATCTTTCAATTGCAGTATTGCGAAGTAGGACTTGTTTAGTTTGCTGCATACCTGATTTCCGTGTGGTTCCCAGGACAATGTATCATCTATATATGTACCCAAGAATTTTGTTGAGGTGCTTAATTTTATGTTATTTAATAATATGGACTTCCTCTGCTTAAAATTTATAAAAACGGTTTTTTTTTCCATTTAATATTAGTTTATTTCTGCTGCACCAATTATTCATGTCATCGATAATATTTGCGACAAATGTATCTAAGTCATTGCGATTTGAGGCAGATATAGTGACTGTAGTATCATCAGCATACATAATTGTTAAGCCTTTCTTTATGTGGCAGGGAAGGTTATTTATATATATAGAAAACAACAACGGCCCCAGAATGGACCCCTGTGGAACACCCAAGATGGTATCATGTGTATCAGACTCAGCCTCATTGCATTTAACTATAAATTTTCTGTTGTTCATATAAGAAATTAACCAGTTTAAAATATTACCTCTTATTCCAATACTATCTAACTTATCAAAAAGTATATCTTTATTTACGGAGTCAAAAGCTTTAGAGAAGAGTCTGGGTTACTAATAATAATGAATCAATCAAACAGAAAACATGAAAGAATTACATGGACGATTTTGAAGAAAAATACTAATTTATGAGGAAATCATGCCTTAAGTCAGCTGTTTCTTCAAATCTCTATAGCCCAATTTCTGAATGTTCAAAATACTTACGCGTATCTTGTATGCTAGGACACTGAGGTCTGTTGATCCGGTCTTCCAGCAGATACACGAACTGTGTGGTGTCAAGAAGGGCATGGCAGGTTGCAACGGTAGGTTGCTGATATACCGCTGTATTACACAGGATTCTGTGCAATGCAAGCGGAATCTATTGATGGCCTGGATTGATTACCGCAAAGCAGTTGATACAATATTTCATCAGCTATTGTTACACTTGCCTGAATGTCTTGCGGTACCAAAACCACTAGTGAGATGCATAGAATACTTGCTGCCTCTCTGGAAGACTCGCTTCACCATAACATTAGGTGCACAACAGGTCACGACGGTGGCATTTAGGAGGGGAGTTTTCCAGGGTGACTCCCTGATTCCTCAAATCTTCTGCATCTCACTACTACCGTTGTCTGTTGGGCTCTACCAAACCCGTGGATATCAATGCGGATCACCCAGCAATCGGAGTTATAAGGTCACCCATCTATTTTATATGGATGACCTTAAACTTTATGCCTCCGGAGAGCACAAACTACAAAACGCTCTTAGGGTGGTCGAAGAATACACGCAATTGATATGGAGTTCGGGTTGGACAAATGTGCAGTCATTTGTCCAACTCGAAACAATAAAATTGTTTTTACCTATACTCCATTTATTTCATGTAAGCGCTATACAAAAATTCTAGCATAGGTGTGCAGTATTATATAAATACATTTTATGAACTTATATATTGCACTGTGCGCCTATACTAGAGAACTATGCACGACTGAATGTCGACAAAAAGTCACTCTGCGAGCCCAGGTAATGAAAAATTTTGTGCTCATATGAAATGAATGAAGTATAGATCGGATTAGCCAGCTGTGTCAACTTAAAGGTGAGGGTCGTAAAGTGCGTGGGAACTTTGCAGTAACCTTTTCGTAGTAACGTAGTAGAGGTCACTCTAAAGCTACCAAGAAAATGACGTCAGTCGTCGTATCTGCTACTTTTTAATAAACTATAATTGAATGATGACGCTATATTGACATTTTTTATTAAATATGATCATTTGCAAACATCTTCTATAAATAGATCATTATTACTCCATACCACATAGACAAAAAAATGTTTTCTATAACAAATTTTGTATTTTCGAGTGTATACATAATTTTTGAACAAAGTTTTTTCGAAAAAACAATTTTCTACAGGAGCGCGTCTTTTTTATCGAAGTTTCACGTAAAAATTTTGCAGAAAAAAAGTAGTCGTTTCAATTTCCACATAGAATGAATGCAAAGCATCATGGTTTATTACCTACACATATTTAATTCAATTGATTTAACTTGGAAATATTAATTTCAAACTCACAATCAGTAAGTTCGATTGCAATACATTATATTGTGATATTTGAACGAGTGAGAGAGAGAGAGAGAGAGAGAGAGAGCAAAATATAGTTTGCTCTCGTACCACTAAAAGGCTGTTTCAAAAGTTAGTCATTTCTACTACTTGGATACGTTCCGTTTACGTTATAACCTAGTTGACAACACGTAACAGGGAAGATCCCGGAATAGTAATTGATACGTAATAACTATTCCCCATTTTGGTGAATGCTTGGTAGACGGATCGTTCCCATTACATAATAGTCGTTGGTTGCGAGTTAAGATTTAAAGTCGAGAAGAATAGTTTTTTTTAATAATTTCACAATAAAAATGAGTTGTTATACGTCTCGATGCTCGTAACTATCATTTTAATAAAGAGCAGAAGCTTAAAAGTGCTGAATCTGCGTGTTGCCTTATCTCAGCCCACATCCTGTGTTAAGGCATAACATAGGATACATAACGTGCGGAAACCATTAAAGTTTCACTGATGGTAGATACTACGTAGAGACTACTAAATATGCTGTTTGGGCCCTCTATCTATAGAACATGAAATGTGTGAAGCAATCAATTTGAGCAATATCATTAAAAACAATTCAGAAACCAAAGCGCAAAAAGTGCTATTTTAATAAATTGTAGAGTTAAAAAACTCAGAAACTATGCGTATAAACTAGAGTTTTAATAAACTATTATTTTTGGAAAAACTTTAAAAATGTTTAATTTATTCAACACATATATATATATATATATATATATATACATATATATATATATATATATATATATATATATATATATATATATATATATATATATATATATATATATATATATATATATATATATATATATATATATATATATATATATATATATATATATATATATTTGTTTTTTTCAGGTTTTCGCGGGTGGTGAATGTTAAATTCGTTTTCCGGGTATACTCCCGCGTAGGTGATAGGCCCCGAGAGGGACCGTGGTTGTCTGAACGACGTTTCGGCAGAATCTCATCTGCCATCTTCAGGTTCTAACAGATAACTGCTTACTGCGGCTTCTGGTTACTCGAACTGAAAATTCAGACAACCACGGTCCCTCTCGGGGCCTATCACCTACGCGGGAGTATACCCGGAAAACGAATTTAATATATATATATATATATATATATATATATATATATATATATATATATATATATATATATATATATATATATATATATATATATATATATAAATATATAACTTTTCCATACAATCTTCCTTGTTTAGAGAGGAGATTATCTTTCACCAACTTTACCCTTAAATGACAATTATTATTCTGTTATTTTCAGCCTAAAACATAAGAAATCCAGTTTGATGAAACTTTATTAAAGTTAAGGAAAGTTTAGATTGCTTCCAATTATTTTTTATTAGATCTTTGGATATTAGATTACAGGGGTTGAAATGTACTATCTGCAAATTTGATAGATGAACTGAAACTTTTTTGAGTAAAAAATCGAGGCGGACAAATCCCAGCCTGTAGCCGAGAACATTTGCCGTGGTCAGTGAATTTGTATTGCAGAGTTTAAGAATATAGTAAATTTTTTTTGTATATTATTTAATTTAATTATAACTATTAAATATGTATCAAGAAAGAATGCCAAAAGTAAGATAGTATAAAGGTGTGCTGCAAAATACCGCAAATGTAAAGAAAAATTTTGGAGCATATTTACGGATATAGCTGATTTTTATATTCAAAAGGGAAAAAATCACTTTCAGAAAAATTAGAAAAAAAGTTACAAAATAATCAGTGGGACGGTCATTTAAAAAAAAATCTGTCAAACTTAAACAATAAAAGGCTTTTACCAATGTATATATTTATATAATACTCAACTGGAGTAAAGAAACGTCGACCTGATCAACAGCAAGTTTAACCCTTTGAGGCCTGAATTATATTAAAAAAAAAAAAAAAATTGTAAATTTGCTGTCATTTTTGGGGAAAGTTGCATGAAATCCAAAAAAAATAAAATAATTTTTCAGAAAATTGTCATTTATAATTTTAATTTTTCAAAAAACGTGTGATTCCACTACGGAACCACACGGAAAACAGAACATTGTGCCACGTTCTTCCAGTATTTTCGATGGTCCCGGTGATTTAAGCATATATTAGGAGGAGGAAGAACTATTTGGTTAGAGCATGAGATTTTATCAGGGTCTTTAATGGGGTGGCATTTAGAAGTAAACTAAAGTAAATGCATACACAAAAAAAGTGTCAATAATAACAATTAAATAACATTAACAAATGTTGGTTGAACTTACCCACATTTAAATTTTATTCGTGACGAACTTTCTGATATTGATATCCTTGGTGTTAAAATAACGAACAACTCTTATTCCGTATTTATATTTGTACTTTATATTCCTCCAAATCTGCAAGCCTCTATTTATAACCAGCTCTTTGAGCTCTTGGAAACTTTAGAGTATATTTTTGATGTTGATATTTATTTTGTGGGTGATTGTAATATACCGGAATGCAATTATAATAATATTCGCACAGACAAACAGTTATCATTAAATATGTTTTGCAATTTTTTTGAGCTTAATCAATATAATAACGTACCTAACGTAAACGGTAGATTTTTAGATTTAGTTTTATGTAATAGACCTTGCACAGTTATTAAAGCCTATGACATTTTGTTACCCGAAGATCCTCACCATCCTGCGTTAAACTTAACTATCACGCATAATTTGGCTAAGAGTGAAAACATCTTGATTAGTCCTGAACTAACTTACAATTTCCGTAAGGCCAATTTTGTCCTTTTGTATCAACAGCTAAGCTTAACTGACTGGTCTTTTTTGGACGAATATACGGATTGTAATAAAGCTTGTGATCACTTTTACAGAGTAATTAATAATATATTTGAATTGTGCGTTCCTAAACAAATTTCTCGGCCTAGAAAATATCCACCGTGGTTCTCTAAAAATATAATTTCTGACATAAAACACAAAGCTAAACTATTGAAAGAATATAACCGTACTAAAAATGATAACACGCTCGTCAATTTCAAATTTCTTCGCTCAAAAATTAAGAAAGATGTTAATATGGCATATAAAAGTTTTTTAAATAACATTCAAAACAATATTCGTAGCGATCCTCAAAAGTTTTGGTCATATGTTAATGGTAAAAGGTGTGTTAATTCGTTACCTGACACAATCAGGTTCGATAATACTGATTTCAGCCAACCTGCAGACATTGCAAATGCTTTTGCGTCCTTCTTTAAATCTAGCTTTTCTTCAAATATCTTAGTTGTTCCTGATGAGTACGGTAATGTTACAAATAATACCTTCTCCCTTGGACATTTTTCCGAAAATGAAGTATTTGATATTTTAAAACTAATTAAACCTAAATTTACCTCTGGTCCTGACGGCATACCTGCTTTCATCTTACGCGACTGTGCTGTAGTGTTTGCCTGTCCTCTTATGAAAATCTTTAACCTTTGTTTAAATTCCAGCACATTTCCAGATGTGTGGAAACATTCTAGAATTTGTCCTGTTTTTAAGAAAGGTGATAAAAACTCTGTGATTAATTATAGACCTATCACGATTATCTCTAACTTTTCCAAGGCTTTTGAAATGTTACTGCATAAAGCAATTTATGCTAGCACTCATGGGTTGATTAGCGACTTTCAGCATGGTTTCATGCAGGGTCGGTCTACCACTACTAATCTTTTTTGCTTGACACAGTACATTTCCGAATCTGTGGATTCTGGTGGACAAGTTGACGTCATCTACACAGATTTTAGTAAGGCGTTCGACAGTCTTGATCATGGTATTCTTTTGTATAAACTTAAGCAGTTTGGTTTTTCAGATAAACTGTCTAAACTTTTTTCATCATATTTGCAGTGCAGGCGCCAATACGTGGAATACCGTGGTTTCAAGTCTGGCGAATTCATTGCTACATCTGGTGTACCACAGGGTTCCATACTTGGGCCTCTTCTTTTCGTTATTTTTATCAATGACATTGTAGATATGATTGACGTCAATTGTCTTCTGTATGCAGATGATTTGAAAATTTATTGTGATATTAATTCTATCTGCGATTCCGTTCAATTGCAATTAAATTTGAATAAAATTAATGACTGGTGTGTAAAAAATAACTTGGCACTGAATGTGCAAAAGTGTAACGTTCTGTCCTTCACAAAAAGAACCGAACCGTATATTTACAATTATACACTCAATAATATGTCTCTAAATAGAGTAACTGAATTTAAAGACTTAGGAGTTATTTTTGATTCAAAGCTGAGCTTTAATCTTCATATTAATGCTGTTGTACTTTCTAGTTACAAAAACCTTGGTTTCGTTATAAGGCATTCACGAGGGTTTAATGACACTGACGTTTTATTTTTACTATTTAATTCTTTCGTTCTGTCTAAAATAGAATATGCTAGTATAATCTGGAATCCTCGGTATCAAACATATAGTAATAATTTAGAAAGTATACAACGCAAATTTTTAAAGTACGTATCCTTTAAGATTGATGGCATTTACCCAGTTATTGGGGCGCCACATGAACAACTATTAACTAGGCATAATATGTTGAGTCTAAAAGATAGAAGACAAATGCATTCTCTTATATTCTTACGTAATATTATTCATAATAAGATTGACTGCCCTTCTATCTTAAGTCAACTTAATTTTAATATTACCTTAATTGCAACTAGGCACACTGCCACTTTCTATTTACCAACACCAAGGACCAATTTACTTAAATTTTCACCTTTATTTTGTTTATGCAACAATTATCATTCCGTTCAAGATAATTTGGATATTTTTATCTGTAGCATTAACTCGATCAAAAAGTTATTTGTAAGAAGTAATATAAGTGCTGTTTAATGTATTTCTTTTTTTGCTGCTGCAAGTGCATTGTAATATCTGTCAATTTTCAATTGCCAATTTATTTTTCTTTTTTTTTGTAATTAATATTCTTATTTTTTATTTTTTGTTTGTAATTATTATTACTTTTATTTTTTTTTGTTAATTATGCTGTATTCCCATCCTATAATTAGTATGCAAATACTGTTGGATGGTGTATCTGAAATAAATAAATAAATAAATAAATAAATATTAGTGAAGATACCAATCAAGGCCAACAGCTAACAGTGAAACAGAGCTGGTTACAGAGTTAATAAAATAAATTTGAGCGCCACGTGATTTGATCCTGATTAGGTATCGTTAGCTACTAGCAATTATCACTCAAAATCACGAAAAGGCAATAATCAGATTACAAGAGTCGAGTAGGTAATTTTCATAAATAAAAAGAAAATGTGTACGCATAAGTATATACAAATATATTAAAAATACCAATGAAATGATCAAATCAATATTACCCCAAAATTAATTATTTCAAAATTACAATATTGTACCGCAAATAAAGTACTCATATTAACAAAAAAAAGGAAATTATATATGTGTGTATAATTGAGAAAAGGGGCACAATAATTACATACAAAAAAAAACTGAAACAAATAGAACACTTATAGGTATTAAGAATGTCTTGGAAATTCATACATTCAAAAGTTACCAAGTATATAGCTATATTCTGGTTCACAACCTTTTACCTTACTAATGTAAATTTTTAATTAATTATTATCAAATAATTTTACATTTTAGTATTTAACAAAGGATAATTTAGTATTTAATAACTGATCAAATAATATTTTTGATCCAATTTAGGAGGTATATATATAGTTGATTGGACAAAATAATTTGCAAATATCTAGACATACATATACGTATCTGTATACATAAGTGTGCGTTTGTGTAAGTAAATTAATAAATCAATAATATGTATATATTATGCACAACCCCGTATATATAGATAACCCATATACTTATGTGTATGTCGGTATAAATAAGTTAATGTGGCAACTTCGGTAAAAAAAAAAGAGAAGAAAAAAGAATTAAATATTTTTTTTTAACAAATGAACACTACAAAAAAAAAGATATTTAAAACGTAAAGTCTTTAATATAAATGGTTTTAGATTTAACTATTAAAGGCAATAGGGTTATAAACTGTTAGGCAAAATTTGATTGCCTTTAAACGTTTTCAACACGCACAGTTGTGTCTATTATTTCCTCTAGGTGTACGAGAAATGTCCAAGCCAGAGAAAATTCTTATAGTAAGTACATACCAGGGCAACTGAGACTTCTAAAATACCTAGACACGAACACAGCACAACGAAGTCCTTAAAAAAAAATAATACACCAGGCAGGAGGTCAATCGGGTGTATTCAACTAAGGAATATTCCTAAATATATGTTCCCAGAATGTTCCAAGATGGTTAATAATTTCTAGCGGCATACAACAACAGATATTTTCGATAAACGCCGCCAAGGAAAACCCTAAAATCAATACCATGATCTAATAGATGCTCCTAGTTTAAGAGTTAACAATAATCGTTATTTAGATAAATATAAATTTAGCATACCTCAATGGAGGGCTTCAGAAGATGCACTTGATGCAATGCAATAACTTTAAAGAAACGTTGTTCTAAATCCTCTTGCAGAGATAAGATTTTCATAACATAACAATATTAAATAATTGTTAAACGGTAATATGAAAATCACAAAAAAAAATCGTTGAAAATGGATATATCCCAAAACTATGGATTACAAAAATTACTCTCCACTTTCGCACGACGAACAACCTTTTACTAAAGTCAAAGAAAAAATTGCCATTTAAAAAAAAGGTAACAGTTTTTACTAATCTAAAAATACCAAATAAATTGACGAACATTAGCCAACTCTTGGGAAGGAAAAAGGGTATTAATTCTTAAAACAGTGAAATCGGACAAATTAAGCGATTTAAACGATAGTGTTATAAAATGTCTTTCTGGAGAACTTTATTGCATTCGATAACATTACTTGATGAATGAGATATTAAATTTATTAACTTAATAAATGTATAAAAATCTAGCGCGCGCCTATGGTACGTCAGTAACAGTGGTAAAACATTTATATCCCTAAATATAAGAAACTACCGACGGATGCTTTTCAATACAACATACTTATATTGGAAGATATGTTAAGTTGACAAAACTAATATAATTAGACTACACTATTTCTTTTCATTTTAATGGAGAACTTTAGCAAAATATGTTTTGACGAAATTGAACCGTAACAATTGTACATTTATAATTAATTTTTGTGACATTTTAAGAAGCAATTGGACTGCTCATTTAAACATAAGCCAACGTTACAAGTAATGCAGTGCCACCGTGTTCGGTGGTGCTGGGCACGTGTGCTGCAATGAGCACATCTCACTTTTGTTCCATGAATTGGCATGTGGACACATTTATCAAATCTCTTCTCAGCTGGAACAATTACTTTGAACTTATTTGCTGGTTTCTCTGTACTTGTTCTTCCTCTCTTGGCAATTGTAGGATCTGCCCCAATCAGTCCGCATGCTACTGCAAGTCTAAATTCCTTCAAGGTTAAATTCCGAACGTCAGGAAGACGGTTCACAAATATAATGAAAGAATTAACAATGGACAAATCAAGAAAATGCCAAAGCAACCGGTGCCACTATTTACGGGATTTCCTATTTATTTTATATACGGATATTTACATATCCAATTTATCTACATAACCCATATGGTGATTATAATCTTTGACTAGTTTCAGACAGCTAACGTTTTCTGAGGTACCATCTTTTCTCTTTCTCGAAACCACTTGCAGGTCATTTGGATTATGAAAATTGGTCAAAAATAAAACAGGTCTATTATCATTCCACTTTAGGTACAAGAGCCCATCTTTAGAGATTCGCCAGTCGCAGTCCCCACGTTTCATACTTTTATCGGATAGTTAATTCTTCTTCTTAATGATAACCCTGCCGCCTAGATTTTTTCTCAGTTGTTTCTACCTTTCCCGTATAAATTTGAAATTCAGATACAAAACCAGACTGATCTGCACGGATCCATATTTTGTAGCCCATTTTTTTATGGGTTTTTTTTGGCATGTACTTCCGAAATCCTATCCTTCCCTTAAATTTTACCATAGATTCATCTATGCTCCGATTTTCTCCAGGTTTGTAGCATTCCAAAAACTGTTTCGTCAATATGTCTATCATAGGTCTGATTTTATATAGCTTATCATAGCCATTTCTCACTTTTTTTGGCTGCAATGTATTACCGTTCATGCGCAAGTGGCACAAAAGCCAACCGAATCGATCTCGTGACATGGCTGAAGATACAATCGGGTCCCTCATTACAAATTTTGACGACCAGTAGTCTTTGTAGCTGGGCTTTTTAGTTAGACCCATTAAAATGTTTATACCAAAGAAACACTTAATTTCTTCTAAATTTGTCGGGGTGAAACCATCGCCATGTTCTTGGGTGGCATATAGGTTGGAATCAAACACCAATTTTTTTAAAAACTCCGGCGTGAAAAATAACAAAAAAGTATCCAAGGGAGTTTCAATAACTTCTGATACGTTAGGCCCATAAGGTTCATCAAACGGAGTTGGATGAGTTGCTAAAGTATGGTCATTTGTCCACACTACAATTTCTTTTGCAAAATAAGATAATGGTAACTCATCTTCACTATTCCAGTCATCTACATCTGGTTCAGTCGAGTTCTAAAAAAGAAAACTGTATTTATTCATTATATACATACATTTTTACCACAACTTACATCTCTAATGTTTTCATTTTCTAAGATTTGGTTTACTGCTATGTCATTCCAATCATCTACATCTACATCATCTTCAGAAGATGCTTCTGACGTAATTGATCCTGTATCAGATGGTATTTCATCCAGTAGAGCAAATGCTTCATCGGAAGACATATTTTGAAAGCCAAATCTACCGTTACTATTTCCTGAAGATAATGATAAAAGTGAGTGACATGCTCGGCCTAATGGGTCCATATGGAACCACCGAATTTAAAGAACTGTAAAAATTTACAATTGTAAATTTGAACACAATATATTTCCATAACAAAAACTTATATGATAAATCAAAAAGAAAAATTCTCATAAAATTCCTTTATTACTGTGACCGGTTTCGTGAACAAATTAATTACTTCACATCATCAGACACAGGAATTTTTATAAATAAAAAACCAGGGTCGTCAAATTAAAATTAATTATTTATAAAAATTTATAAAAATTCCTGTGTCTGATGATGTGAAGTAATTAATTTGTTCACGAAACCGGTCACAGTAATAAAGGAATTTTATGAGAATTTTTCTTTTTGATTTATCATGAATAATTACTCATATGGGATCAACCTACCTACGTTTCAAAAACTTATAGTTTATTTATCATATGTAACAATCTACTCACCGGACATTTCAAAATTTTAATCTTTTATTACTGACAAATTGTAAGTAAACACAAAGAGGTTATATCTCTCATGGCACATGTGACGAAAATAGTAAAAACTGACTTATGGATAACGCCTACTGCGCGAATTCGGTGATCTGTCAAGAGAGGGAAACACCTAGAATATTTATAAAAATATGGTTCCATATAGCGCTTACTAGGCCGCCAAGGTGAATATATTTGAAATGTGGTTCCACTGTGGTACCACAACGACTTAAAGGGATCCATGGCTTACTATTTTGTTTTGTCAAGCAATGGAAAACTTTGCTTAAATTAATCCCTTGAAAAACAATTTCTCCTCGGCATGTGTACATCACCGAAAGCTCTTTTTAAGCGCAATCAGAAAAATAAAAAATCCAGTTTGGCTGCCATCAGAGAAACAAAAGTTACCTCGGATATTTCGAACACAAAAGACTATCGAGCATTCGTCTCTAGACTAAAATATTAGTCTCCAAAAAGTGTCCTAATAATGTAAAAGCCTAAAACCTGTCTGACGAAGAATTGCCTACTTGGTTACAGCCAAAATGAAAAATCACATAATTTTGGTTTTTTTTGGAAAATCTCAAAAACGGTCTCAGTTAGCCGTGATTTCTTAACGGATTAGCATAGAATTTGCTAAAACTTATGCTATTTAATCGACCTTGTAACTCTTACCGTTACCGAATTTGGGACACACGGTATACCTACTTAAATTATTCTAATATTAAAATTTTTAACACGAATTTATTGTCTGCGAAAACACCTGTAAAACATTAATTCCTAATGGAGAAGTGCCAAGTGGACAATTAACTGACGTTTTCCGAAAAACGTAGAGGTTAACGTATTAATTGTTATTCTGTAGTAATAAACATATTTCTCCATAAACTGACTTTTATCTTTTATTATGAGTGTTTCCATAAATTAAAATAAAGGAAGTGCCCAGTATTGTCATGACTCATGTATTTTAAACTATCTTGCACTTTTATTAGAATATAAATTTTTACAGAGCGAGTTATTTTCGGTGATAAAGTGCTATTAAAAATAGAAGAACATTAGTATGCATTTTTTTAGGTCAATTGTGCAAAACTAAATTTGCATGTTATTAACCAGACAAAAACCAGTAAAACTTTGATGTTTTTTTAAGCATACATAAGTTATTCCTTGTTGATAACACTGGTCTGCAACGAAATCCTCCTTTAAAAAATTATGCTATAAGTATGAAGATTGTAATGCTCTGAATCTATTCCCGTTGGCCGATTTTTTCTATCACGTCTAGATTTTTTTATATGAATTTTTTTTTAAATTTCATAAATTTTGTTTTTTTTAAAATTTTTTTTTTTGTCAACATCAAGAACAGTATACATACATACAAAATAAGTTTTAGCGAGTTGTGAGAGAAAGAAAGAAAGTATTGACAGTGATTTTTATGGTAGTAGATATGCGCATGCGCAGTATTCGCTGTGACTTTACTTTCTTTCTCTTACAACTCGCTAAAACTTATTTTGTATGTATGTATACTGTTCTTGATGTTGACAAAAAAAAAATTTAAAAAAAAACAAAATTTATGAAATTTAAAAAAAAATTCATATAAAAAAATCTAGACGTGATAGAAAAAATCGGCCAACGGGAATAGATTCAGAGCATTAAAATCTTCATACTTATAGCATAATTTTTTAAAGGAGGATTTCGTTGCAGACCAGTGTAATTTGAACACACTCTCTTATACTTTCTTATAATGAGAGTTAAAAAAAAAGATCAAGTTGCTCACGCAAAAGAAAATGAAGGGTTTAGATTGGTTTCTATTGAACTGTCATACGATACATCTCATAAATAGGTTATTATTTTTCTTACACGATTTAATAATATGTTATTGAAATAGATTTATTTTTCATAAAAATACAGCAACAGTTTTACAATAGGTGCTGAAAGTGTCCACGACCTTGTTCCAGACACTTCTGAGCTATTTTTTAACGGAATCGAAAATATTTTGCAGAAAAATGGTATTGTTGTTGATTCCTTCGATTTTCTCTGCAATTTTGACTTGAAGATGATCAATGTCAGAAATAGGAACTTGAAAGACTAGATATTTTACAAAAGGTCACAGAAATAAATCGTGTGGAGTAATGATCTTGGAGCACAAAGTTTTGTCAAAGAGCTTTTCTTTAAAATTGTTCAAAAGCCCGTGACAGAATGCCATTCTGCGTGGATAGTCGACTTCATGAGAATTTTGGGCGCAAGTAAGGTGATATGGAAATAGGTGGAAGTTTTTCTTTAAAACAGTATGGTATATGCCAACTGACACTTCACTTACCTGTGTCGGTTGGCATATACCATACTGTTTTAAAGAAAGACTTCCACCTATTTCCATTTCACCTTACTTGCGTCCAAAATCCTCATGAAGTCGACTATCCACCTGTGCCAAAACACGCACAGAAATTCTAGGGGATTTTCCATCATTTCCCTTATATTATCAGTAAGACCAGTTGCGCTTTTCTTTGGTCGACCACTACATTATTTTTGTTTCATGCTACCTGTGCCACGGAAGAGTATAAAGAAACGGTCCAGAATATGTACATCGAAATATATTGTAATCAAAAACAACATAAGAAAATTCATTCGTAAATTCTGGTGCTCTTGAGAAAATGTCTTTATAAAATTCTAAATACATTGGGCATTGACAGGGACAATGGCGGTTTAAATAACACATCGATTTTCTATGCTTTCATTTGCATGGAGTGGTTTTTTTGATTGCTTGATACACAGATTTCGCTGTTAATGTCACCATTTGCTGATGGAATTTGGTTAGTATGCTGAATTGAATAATTAATATAATTACAGGGTTGTGACGGTTGAATTCATCGTCATGAGAAATAGTTATGTATTTTAAATATAAAAATCAACTAGCAATTTTTTTCCATTAACTTTATTTATAAATATTACATTTTAATCATCACATTTTCAAACTTTATGGTAATATTTTATATCTTTGCATTAAATTGTCACTTCTCAAGGTTATATCATAGACGTCTGTTACACATTAAATCTCTGTGATCTATAGAAATATTCAGTTCTAATTCGGGGTAAATTTATTTAAATTGTGCCACCAGTTTTAAATGTCATTTATTCGAATATTATTAGCAGGGTTCAATTGTCGTCCGGGTTGCACACCTAGTTGATCTGTTGTCACGCGAGCTCGTCTGTTCTGCATAGACTTGGTCAGTTATAAAGATCATTACCTTGTGTGTGAAATGAGTCACTATTGAATAACAAAAGTTTGGACAATTATTGGGTTGTTTTCAAAATAATTCCAGACTGTTACTTCTTAGACCGTTTATTTCAGCTAAGTATGTTAGTACATTAATTACATTGATAGAACGCACTTCAGCTATTAGCACTAGGGCGACAAACCTTATGAATTCTGCAAATAACCGAATCTTACTGGCCGTGGTATTTTATGATTCGCCTTGCATAAATATTACTTTATATAATTTTCTTATCTTTCTAACTTTTCCAATTAATGTTTTAACATGTTGTATTCGCTTGTTAAATATTGATACGTGTTTAAATAATTTCACATTCATTCGAAATGTGACAGACCTTGGTATTTGCTGGCTAATGACTTTCTGGATATTTTGGTCATTTGATCACGTGAGAATATTCACTATTTGATTTCCCTCTCTTGCTAGTTCGTCGTCTTAGGGTACAGACGTGCATTTTTTCGTTGTAGATGGTGAGAGATTAAAATTCAAAGTCCGAATTGACCTTAGTAGATGTTAATCATCGTTGTTTTGGGATTATTTCTTTCACCAATTAAAAGGGTGCTACTTAGCATCTTGTCAGATAAATGCTGGATTATTTCTACAAGTAAACGTGTGTATGGACTTGAATTATGCCCTATAGGATGGGCAACAATCACGGGCTTATCACTGGGCTTTTAGTAGATTTTGACTTGGTAAATTATTATTTGATGTTAACAGCGTTATAGGGCTCCTCTAGGTGATGACACTTAGGTAAATTATTCATTTTGTAAATATGGTTTTTATTAATTTTGATGTATGATAATGGAAAAAGGAATTTTATCAAGTCTTGCTAATGTTCAAAGTGCAGCTGGACTAGAGGGTTGATCTGTGTTTTTTTTTACAAGCGTTGGAAGTCAAGAGCCAATTAATTTCATCGTAGATTTTCGTAATGCTGCAGTTTGGGTAATTCAACAATATTAGTCTGGTATTGAAGAAGCAAAATTGAACACACTTTCCATTCCCGGAGGTTAAGTTAAGTCTTAATATATATATTTTTTATACTTACTAAACATTTTGACCTTAGATGTAAATCATTAATCATTTATTTTGTTCCCTTTTTTTCAACTTTACTTATTCAAATTTAACACGTTCGCGACGTTGTGACCCACCCGTGGTCACGCGAGGTTTTGTTAGTGAGTGTCCGTGCCCACCGGTGGGTCACGCTTTATACTAGGTTTAATGCATGTTAAAAATCTGCGTTTAGTTTGAAGGATATTAGTATTGTATCTATGGTTATAAGACAGGTCCACATTGCTCTGTACAGTGCGGTTTGGTAATTTGGTTTACTAAGTAAAAGAAACATGAATTTTTGTAATTTTATTCAATAAGTAATGGACAAAAGTGTTATAAACTAAAAAAAGAACAATTTTGTTTATTACATAAACGCATTAAACAGTGTCTCGTATAACTCGTAACAGTAAACCGATGTCAGAAAAAAATTTCCCTACCTTTATATTTGAATTTTTAGCAAAAATCGAAATATCTGAGAAAAATCTGAAAAATTCGTGAATATAAAACGCGACGATACGAATCGAATGGCGCAAACCACATATCGATATCTCTCTTACTTTTCGAGATGCACTCTCGCAAAGTTAACACGAAATGACAAAAAAATCCTATTTCCACAATTTGAACAACGATACCTCGAAAACGTAAAATGAGGTCCAATAAACTACGTACACCATTCGATTTCTCATACATTTTTACATATACGACAATCATTTCAAAACAATAGGGCCATCCAAATTTCGGTAATCTAAATCGAAAGGGATCGATGTCAAGAGAAATCATGAATTTACCCCCATCATCCTACATACCCGATAATAACTCGAAAATGGGTAATTTGCTCATGATGCCACGTTACCCAGATCTTCTCTAACCTTTCGAGTTACTAGTGATTTTGTAAACCGATGACAGAAAAATATCTATGCCGTTAAAAAAAGAAATAGTTGAACGTTAAACAAAAAAGTTATGGCCGAAAAACCGATTGTTTTAAAATAATCAAAATGGTGGATTATTATATTTTTTGTTATAAGTATTACTAGAACAAATTCCGTGTATTCAGTTTTTTTTATGTCACTTCCGGTTTAGCCAGAAACGAATTTTTTCTTAAAAAATTTTGATCCTAATATATTTTGTAGGCATTCTACAGATTACTCAAGTAACCATCAAAAACACATATACCACTTTTGTGATATCTCTAATTGTTTTCGAAATATTAATATCTCCTACCATATTTTATTATACGATGGACTTGAGTTACAGGTGCAACACCCCCCCCCCCCCCCCCGTCCAATTTTTGGCATAACACAATTAGCTGGGGGTTGTACTTATTGACCGGAAGTTTACTTTAAAAGGTAAAGATAAAGTTAATCTTTGAATTCAGTTTGGGAAGGAAGTCGAATAAAAAGATATTACTTGGTAAAAAGTATAATACTACATAGGCTCAGATGGCCTCTTTTAGTTAAAAAACCTAGTTTTGGTTCAAGATCAACAAAATAATCAAAAAAAAAAAAAATTATATGACGTTATGAGAAATAAAAAAAGGTAACTGATCTCTTACAAAAATTCTTCTGACCAAATATCAACTTTCACTGGGGACGAAGATCTCACGTAACCTCAAATAGGTTAGTCCTGCGAAGAATCCACCAACGGCTAAGCTCTGAATGGGTTCGGTGTCAGTTTGAATCACCACTGTCAGTACTGCAGTTACCCTTGAGACGAAATACCAGTTGCATAAAATATCGTTTTCCTGCTCCATCAAGTATATAATGATCAGTCGATCTACCAGTTATCCTGTTCTCTTGGTCCAGGTACTTACATAAAAAGGGGAGAGTTTTATGAGATCAGTACTATAGGCAAAACAGGGTAAAAAGCTTTGACGTTTGAATTATTCACCTATGTAGACAAAATATGAGAGTTAACACAAATTTACAGAGTAAATTGCAAACTAAATAAACTAGAATTGGTATCCCATAAGGAAGTTGAAGACTTCAACTAACTTAAGTATCAATGAAAGTTACGTTAAATAGAAAAAATACTAGGGCAACTAATAAACTAGGTATAGCTGTGATAATAAACAAAGTGAAATAGGTATTCACTATATTTTAAGATATTTTTTACTAAAAGAAGGTAATCTTCAAGAAAATGGAATTTAGATTGTCTTTACACATACAGACAAGTAGAAAGATAATGTAAATAAATATTTGCTAAATATAAAACAGTATGAGGTAACGTTAAGTTAAACTATTTACTAGTTCCTCATAGAGAGGTAATAATGAATTTCAGATAAAGTTAAATAAATATATATCGCTTGACTATATTTTACTGCACATAACTCAAAGTTAATCAATTGCCAGATAACTAGGTAGGTATCTTTGCCAGAGAACTAGGCAAAGCTTCACTAGAGCAGCAGCGTTTCTAACTAAATACTGAGTAAACGTTCAAGTAAGCACTCGATATTTTAAATTTAGAAAAACCCTTACACTACAGATGTCTGATTGGTAAATACATGCACTGGTATAAAATGATCCACCACAAAACAAATGCATCACGTTAGGTAATTCTCACAAAGCTTACAAACAAATAGGGGGTACCAAAAGGGGTACCAAACTCCAAATGTCACTAGTCACTCCTGTTCACAGAGCTACCAACGTAACCAAATGACCTAAGACATCAACAGACAAAGACAGAAAACAACTAACTACGATATAAAATGGCGACATCCGTTGCCGGGTAAATCTAAAATTTACAATAAAAGACAGTTAGTTTAAATTAGCACACGAAATTATTACAATATCAGAGGGATATTAGATAAATCGCCAACAAGGCAGGATAAATCGATATTAATGACACTGTCCTACAGAACAACCAACGTTAACTTATTGACCACTGAAAAGCAAATTCGCCCAAGGCGTAAATTAAGTTAAATATGGTACAACATTATTATGAAAATTACCTCAAAAGTACGTTAAATCAATATAGCAACTTTTTAAATAACGATGATCATAAAATTACACAATAATACCAGAAAATATGTAACTTTTACCAGACCACTGAACTACTAGGTGTTGTCTTCAGAACGCTACACTAGTATGAAGGAAGTAACATCGTAGTGTTCTGCTATCTAAACTCGATAATGGTTTGGAAAGAGACAAACATTTGAGAGTACAGTATAAGCAATAAAGACAAATTGATGTTTAGGCATTTTTTTATAAATGCAAAAATCTACCAAACCAATTACTCCAGTGGAAATCAGTGGCGAAATCTGGACAAGACTGGCAGAAACAATTCTTCACAGAAAACAACAAACTGGAATGAAATGGCTTGCAACTTCTTCATAGAGGAACGTTATTTTCTCGTCAAATTTTTCTTACACTGGTGGTTGGGTCGTCATCTATTGATCCTAGAACATGATATGAAAGGATTTTTTTCTTTTCTTATATATTTTTTTTTGTTTGGAATGGAACGCTCTTTCATTCCATATGAAAATTGGGAATTTATGTACAGATATTTGAGATAATTGAAAGAAATAGATTCAAAAAATTTCACAAAATTTCCAAATCAATCCCCAGTAAAAAAAACATAGGAACATAATTATTTAGGAACTAAAATTGTTACCACTTTTTTTCTCAGACGGATTGTTTAGCAGAAATTTGCAATGTTGTGAGCTGTTGTCAAAAACCATGATTTAAACTTCGTAAATGCAAATTAGACCTCAAAGAAGATATAATATTTATACTATGCTTTGTTAAATTAACTAAAGAATCATGCGCTAGGAGATTTC
Organism: Rhamnusium bicolor; assembly: GCA_029963845.1. Lineage (NCBI taxonomy): Eukaryota > Metazoa > Arthropoda > Insecta > Coleoptera > Cerambycidae > Rhamnusium > Rhamnusium bicolor. The sequence continues at coordinate 228,578 of JANEYF010005694.1, read as the reverse complement.
TTGTTGCTCCCAGAACACGCTATATTGTAGAAATGTTATAATCTTTAATCAAGAATTAAAAAAAAAGTTAAAAGAAAAATTTTAGTTTCCGACTTTCTTTATTCTTTCCTACAGGATCATTTTACTCGTTAACGAATTCATATTTTTCCTTGATCTCTAGAATGTGTGTACCAAATTTGAAAACTTTATCACAAAATCTGTGTCTGCAATCACGATACATACAGACACAAATACACACACAGAAATTTGTTTGCTGACGTCATGTCATAATTCGCTGATATATGTTTAGAATAAGAAGAAGAAGTTTTTTTAATTTTGTTTACGAATCTATATCTCCCTCAATTGATTGTTGAGAAAGCAATAACATTAAATTATACCTACTATTCACAAACTCATTTTTAGTTCTGTACATTTTAAATAAAATCAAAATCGTATTAATATTTTGCATCATTAATAATTAACAGAACATGTACTTTGACGTTTGTATTACGTCAAAAATAAATCAGCAAAATAAATTATTTGTTCGTTACGAGCCTTTGCATATTTTATTGCTTTTTTATGTTGTTATTTTGTATATTTATGTAGATTTTAGTGTTCTCATTAAATATATTATTTGTCTTTATAGACAGATTAAGGATGCGATTAAATTAATAGAAATAATAAAAATGTAAAACGTGTGAACATATTTTATTGATGAACACATACATGTGTGCAACAATCGACCAAATATTTGACAATGAATCATTGAAAAAAAATGTCCTGTTTGAATGAGAACGTATTCTAGAGACGTAAAAATTTATTGAGAACATGTATAATCTTTCTATTATTCCTAATTTATTAAATGATGCCTCATCGGTCCAAAAAATGTGATTGAATATTAGTCATTACCATTACACACTACAGTCTGATAATTAATTGTACCTTTATAAGTGATATATATATGTGTATATACGTTACATAAGTACACTAAAGAAGGTTTTTTAATACCCAACGATTTTATCTGTTTGTTTCCTGTTTTATATATATTTTATGGTGACCAGGAAAAACTCATAATTAATTGCCCTGAAGATGGTAATAAAAATTACCGAAACGTCGGCAAGTTAAAAAAGTAGTTTTTCTCAAAATAAGGACCCTTACCCAAAAAAAATTTTCCAACAATTACTTAATTAGATGATCTTTTCTATGTATTTCCAGAATTTTTTTGACAAAAATGTCTCCTGAAAACTTTTTTTCATTTGGTTATAATTTCTGCAATACACCTAGTTTTCAAGATTTACATTTATATTTGTGAAGAGTTATTTGTGCTATCGAATATGAAATATCGAAATCCCTTGAAATACCCCTTGTCGATTTTCATTAAAATACAGCAGAATATTCAACTTACAATTTTTATCAATATTCCTGTTTTTGTATCCATCATCTTGACCAACATACGTTGAAAAGTTTTCTGACTTGGGATGGGATGATTTGGATAGAGTCTCCTATACTTCATCACTGAGGCTCTAAAGTTTTTATTATTACACCTTTAGTATACCAGATTTAACGTCATTGCTATAATAAGGCATTTTCTCTCCATAATAATAACTATTTCTCTCGACAACAATAAACTAAGCAATAAACTATTGTCACCAAATCAGATTGACACTTGCATGGTCTTTCGTTATTTTCAATACCTACTAAAACCATTTGCGCTCAGTTTGTAATTTATAAATTATCGCTATTCCTGCAAACATTAGCAAAACTGTGTAAGACAGACATAAAATCTCATATTGTTAAAATTAGAAAAAAAGTGAGGATTGCAATTCTTGAGTCAGATATAGCGTCCTATTTAAAAAATCAAGTATCGCCTTGTAACTCATTCAATTTGGAGGTAATTTTTTTTTCAATGTGACGTCTGAAATCATGAAAAATCAATAACCTGTGTTTTGAATTAGCTCAAAATGACAGAAAGTCGAATGGGCAAATAATATTTATTAAAACGAAAATAAAAAACAAATTAGCATAAAAACAAGTCTTTGTATCATTTGTGTATAATATGTGAATCTTATGGATAATATTGCGACTTAATACTGTTACTTTTACCGGTTACTCTTAAATAATTATAAATAATTCATTTCCTCAGTACAAAAGAAACTTTTAATAGCGAGACTAACTACATGTCATCTAGAATAATTCAAAAACTCCCAGTGATTCCATTGCCCTTCTTCAAAAACATATTCGTACTCTTATTATGAAAAACAGGATGTAAAAAGCGCATTAAAAAAGGAGATTAAAACTTGAAACCTTGTCCTTGCACACAATGAAATTTGATAGCCCTTGCAACCCGTTCTTCTTTTGTCAACATTTTATAGTGCGGTTGAAAGAAAAAGGTAAGGTTCATTGTATCCGGTTCCCCTTTCGAGGAAGGATATGAGAATGGGAAAGGATAGCCATAGACATAAGCTCTTAAAAAAATACATCTCAAAGGGAATGAAAATTAATTCTTTAATTCAGAAACAAACAGTTCTTTGTCAAAAAAAATCAGTTTTATACATGGCAAACAAAAAAAATGTGAAACTGATTAATTTTATTTATCACTGATTATTTCAATATACCGGGTGGCCACGATCAATGTACGCCCCCAATATTTTGGTTTGTTTTTGAATTTAAAAATTTGGTTTTTGGTACACGTAAATTAGGCAATAATGGGCTACCTTTAGACTAACAAGAATGAAAATATCACTTCCGGTTGAACCGGAAGTGACATCAACTTCTTTTTCTTAAAAGGAATGACTTAATTTTTTTTGATGGTTTCTCATTAATCATAAATTTCTAAGTGCAACAGTTTTTTAAGATTTATAAATTTCCAAATAATAAGTGAGATACGAGATTTTTAATTTTTTCAAAATGGCCGCGTCAGATGAATGCGATGTAAGAAAATTACTAAGTAGGCTATGGAAATTATTAGTAAGGTTGTAGACTCATCTGTAAAGAAGAAAATAGTTGTTTGAATTACTGATAGGTACCAGTCTTTTTAGGTTTTTTTTTCAAAAAAATGGAATTTAATATTCATTTTCATTTCCGTAGGGGTCCTATGGAAATTTTTTTAATGGAACTGTGCTACCTATTTTTTTTATTAATCAGAAACAATGATTCATAAACTATAATTTTTTCGCCATTAATTTCTTAATGATATCCTTCGTAATAATAAAAGTATTTTTAAAAGGTAAACACAAATTAAAAAAGAAATAATTTTAATAAAACGTTACAAGTATGAAGAAATAGAATAACAAACTTATTTAAAACCTAAATTATAATAAACCATTATAAAAATTGTTTAAACTGTTCACCGTTTTGATTAATACACAGAGTAGCGCGACTTATTGTTGTACGTCTAACATTCTGTAATTGTTGAGTTGTTATTTGTGCAATTTCATGTTGAACTCTTTCTTCGAGATCTTGCCTTGTGGGTAGAGCAGTCATGTAGACTCTATTTTTCTAATGCGCCCAAATAAAAAAATCGAGTGGGGTTAAGTCTGACTGGACCATGGGTCCCAATCCAACGATCTGGAAACAATTGATTTAAGAAATCCATAACGATAATAGCATTGTGTGGTCCAGCCCCGTCTTGTTGGAAGTAAACCTCGTCAATATTGGTATTGGGAATTTGATTAATCTGTGGAACTATTATATTTTGGAGAAATTCTAGATATCTTGGTCCAGTTAGAGTTCCGTCAAAAATTATTGCACCTATAATATGGTCGCCCAGTACGCCTAACAAAACATTGAAGCCAAACCGCTCCTGAAACCGCCCCTGTCTCATAATGTGAGGATTTTCAATTGCCCAATATCGAGTGTTGTTTCGATTAAATAACCCAAGGTTTGTAAATCTCGATTCATCAGTGAACAAAATGTTTTTGATAAAATTCTCATTTCTTAATTGGCGTAACTGTAACCAATTACAAAAAGTTATTCTTCGTTGATTATCATTCTCATACAAAAATTGATGCAATTGATATTTATAAGAACGATAGCCGTGTTTCTTTAAAATTTTCCTGGCTGATTCTTTGGAAACTGGTAATTCATGTTCAATTTGTCTTACCGAAATGGTTGGGTTAATATGCACTAAAGCTATTACATTAATTTCTGTTTCTTCATCCACAATAAATCTTTCTTCAATTTCTGTATCAGGTTCAGTTCTAAATTGATGCTCTATCCGGGCGAAATAGTTTCCCCGAGGTTGTCTTCTTTCTGGATATCTCTCCCATACAGAGTTTGTGCTCTAGTTGCATTACGTTGAGTCTCTCCATAAATAATCAACATGTCAACTTTTTCATCTCTTGAATATTTTTCAGCCATTTTATATTAATTTTCTTGTTTATAACAAATATAAGACACTTGCTTCAGAAAATTAGTAAGTCAAGAATAATTCGATTGTTGCGAATATCTGTCATTTCCATGGCTATCTGCAATTTTGGATTTAAATGTAAATAGGTACCTTATTAAAATGATTTGTTGGTGCTTACGTAATGATTTCTAAGTGATTTGTCATACATTAAGTTATCCATTTCTAACAAAAAAATAATAAAATAATTATTGGGAATTACAAAAGCATTCTTTCAAATCTAATATGATAATAATTATAAACATCTATAGTTTTTTTATATTTTATACTGTTATTCTTTTCTGAATTCTGAATGTGCTAGTATAAAAGTTTCAGGTATGTAATAAATCAAAACAACACCTCCAATAGATCATAGAAACTGTTAAAGCAACTACTCAGTTTAGGAGAAAGAACTGCATTGATTTAAATAACAGTGTTCTTAGTATTAAAAGCAAAAAAATATTGAGATTAAAAAAAAATATCAACACCAAAATAATTGGAAAAATGTTCCACTTAAGAAATGATTTCGTCCATAAAATTAATCCCATATAGAGCCTTTGGATTTTCTCATATTTGCTGACGTTAAATTTTCTATTTCTGTATGTATACTTTCTTTGGAAGTCACCAAAACGTGACATTTTTTAAAAGAACAACAATTGCAAGTTATGGACAATATTAGGAAAATTCCTCAAAATTATCGATAATTTGTAATGCACATCTGATAGTGTTAGAATTATAAAAACTGTCGGCCTTTTCATTAGGCATTTAAAAGGTGAGTAATGGCTACTCTTAAAATCCTTAAGCCCTTGAAGGTATATTTATATTTAAAGTAGTAGCCAAATTGAAATCCTTTAATTGATTTCCAAACGAAGAGATTACAGTTGTTCTGTATCCCATATAAGTATATGTCCATCTCGACCATGCTGAAATTCAAATAGCATAGGCAATCGAGACAAATACGTGAAGTATCCTGTTGAGATTCCTTATTTGGATAGTTGATACACAACAATTTTATCTCTAATTATCTCATAAGTTCTATAAGTTACTAGTACACTGTCGGTCAAACTTTTGGTTTTATTTTTTACTGTTAATTATTTAAAAATTCGTATCCTCTTGTTGCAATGTTTTAATTTATAAATAATGCAGATAATTAACAAATATTTTTGTTATACAGGATGTTTCAATTGCTTCAACATTATGTATCCAAACTCTTACCGTAAGTAGATGCGCTTTTACAAATTGATCCTTGGCATATAGTGGCCGATTATAGAATCTTGCGAAAGTCGTTGAATTAGGGGTCCAACCGGCGGCAGTGGTCTTAATTATATCCAAGCTGACACCACCTCTTTCAGCAGCTGAGGTGGCAGTGTGTCTCGTACTGTGAGTAGTGAATATATCCGTATTGATTCCACTTCTCTTTAGTGTTCCCTAATCCAACGACTAATGGTTTGAGACGATGCCTTAAGATACGGTTTCTTAAAAGTTAGAAAGAGGCTGTCCTCTTTTTTGTCTCTACAATTAGCTGTTTTTTCTAAATACGTAACAAGGGCATTTGCTACACAAATATTAGGTCTTTCTAGAAAGAAGGGAATATATAAGGCTAGCTGAGTCGTATTTGTCCCAGTTGTTTTTAATCTACCAAGATTTTATTTTCAAAGCCATCTAACTTTTTCTCTATATCCATAATTTTTATTAACGATAATGTCTGAACACGGTGTTATTAATGCTAAAAGGGTTGCCAACTTCATGGTTAATGATTCTAGGTTAATATTTTCATTTGGGTATTGTTTACCCAAATAGGTTAGGACAACTTCTGGATCCCAGGTAATATTATATTTTGGATTGCTGGGTATTAGTTGCTGCACCCCATTGAAGAACCGTTTTATTTTATAATCACTTCCAATAGAAGGAGACAATATAAGCTACAGTGCAGATCTAGTAGCATTCAATGTGGCATAAGATGCCCCTTTTTGAAATTGCTCATCCAAAAAGGTTAATATAAATATTAAGAATTGAATTATGAAATTTATTCACCTCCCTATTTTCCCAAAAAGTCACCGTGCTTTTAATCCATAATTATATTGTTTTAAAGTGCTTGGAGATAGTGATGATAGCATGATTTCAGATGCTGAATTTGGTAGTCCTTTTATTTCGAATGCCTGCTTGATAACACTCTGGCCACCAGAGAGGATGGAACTTCCTATTAAGGATAATAAATTCCTGTTAGGAGAAAAAATAACTGTCTTGAATATTAAAAGATTTCGATAAAGAGAAAACCATGGCTGATTGGCCCACTCTAGCACTACCACTATTCCTTCTGCTTTATTCCTAGCAATTTCTTGTAATATAGACAAGATTAGAGCGAATTGTGGAAAAGCATAGAAGAAATATTTAGACCAATTAACAGTAAAGGCATCTACATCTAAGGCATCTGGGTCTATCTGCCACGACACAGAGTTTTTACATTTAGCATTAAGTTATGATGCAAATAAGTCAATAACTGGTATGCCGAGTCTTTGTGTGATGGTTTCATATGCTGTATCTGAAAATTCCCATTCGGTGTCCATAGGAAGCCTCCTAGGCTTAAAATCTACCACCATATTTAGTTTTGAACTGACATAGGAAACAAAGATCCAGATGCGCGATTTTCACACCACTGCCATCTCTTTTGCCAAATTATTCAATTTTGAATAGCGAATACCTCCAGATCTATTAATGTACGATATGGCAGTGGTGTTCTCAATTCTGAGTAACAATTCACAATCCCTCAGATCTTTGGCAAAACACTTTAACTCAAACAATGCTGTAGGTAACTCCAAATAGTTTATGTGATAAGTTCTTTCAATTTTATTCCAATAGCCATTTGCTCTTTTGTTATTACTTACAACACCCAACCAGAAAGGCTGGCATCTGAAAAAATTTCTAATTTGAACTTACTTGTTGAGATGGAGTTTATTGCTGTCATAATAATACATTTTCACTGAGCTAAATCATTTAACAAGTACTCTGGTATATGCATTTTCCTATTATAGTTTTCATTGGAATTTTTTAGAGTTAAGTATTTTGCTCTTTCAAAGTTTTTTGAATAAACCCACCCATATCTCACTGCCGGGCCGGTAGCCACTATTTTGCCTATAAATCGAGCAAACTCTCTAATACAACAATATTGCATTCTAAAATTTTTTTCTGAGGGATTCTGAAATATGTAAACATTTTTCTTTTTGGAAGCTTTACACACACACATTTTTTTAAATCAATTAGGAAACCTAGAAATTTGTAACAATTCGAGGAAACCAACTGACTTTTCTTCTGATTAATAATGAACCCTAGCTTTTTTTAGTAAGCTACATGTTTCAGAAACTTTATTCTTACATTCATTGTAATCAGCTCCTAAAAGAAGTAAAACATCTAAGTAAACTACTGACATCAAACCTTTCTCTCGAAGAGTTGAAATTACCGGCTTAAATAATTTGGTAAAACCCAAGGTGCTGTGCATAAACCGAAAGGCAAATAAGTGAATTCAAATAAGACATTTTTAAAATTAAAACGCAAATATCTCCTATACTCTCTATTTATATATACCAAAAAATAAGCTTCTTTTAAATCTATTGAAGCTAGAAAGTAATTAGGAGACAAAAGTTTCACAACCGTTCTGATATCTTCCATTTTAAAATGCTCTGGAGCCATAAATTTGTTAAGGTATTTCAGATTTTATATCAGTCTATTTTTACCATTCGGTTTCATTACTAAAGATACTCGTGAAATGAATACATCTTTGGATGGCTTCGATTTGTAATAAGTGAGATATTTCACATTGTATGTCCTGTTCTTCTGTCTTAGACCAAAGTCTCTTTACTGGAAGATAAAAAACCGTATTCCCTTCCAACGAAGGAAATGCGGTAACCTTCGATCCACGACAGAATAACAGGATCTTTTGTTATCATTGACAATTTTAGTTTAAAATCAGAAAGCCGACCAGCCTTAAAACTTACACTCTTATCTATAGTACTAGTTAACGGTCTGTCTGCTTCTCTTTTCCTCTTGATGCCCCGCTGTAATGGCGTGGAGGATGCAGACTTCTCGAGGATCCCTGCCGGTAAGGTTTCACATCCCGATGATCTTGGACTTTCTGAACAGTTTATCATTTTTGCCCACTCAGCCTGAAATTCGTCTGGGTGAGTATTTTCAGTTTTTTTTTTACTTTTCCCACTTCTTTCCTCCTTGTCTTCAATTTTTCTACCGATTTTTCAATAGCCTTTGCTGTTTTCAACCTATCTGAAAGGTTATCGCCAAATAACCATCCATCTAAGTTTGACATCAGCATGTCCCTAAGACTTTTGTCCAAATTGAGACTTATTAGATTTTCTCTGAATTCTAATTCTTCGTGATGGAGATCTGCTATCAATCTCACCGCATCACCAATTAGCTCCATGAAACACAGGTTATTTCTTTCCTCCCCTTCGTCGTTTCCTCCCTTTAGTAATAAAGTTAATGCTCTGCCCAAAGCAGACATACATGCACCCATTTGTACTTGAATTTTTATTAGACGAGTATCTCTCCTAAAAGCCAGTTCGTTAGCAGCTACTTTGACTTCTGGAATCAGCTTTGGAGGTTGCGTAACCTGACAATTAGAGATCATAGGGTATTTTTTTAACAATTCAGACCTTGCCTCCTCCTCTAAGTCTTTTTTTAAAATATTTCGCCGCCTAAGGCAATATCTGCATGTACAGGTTCACCTACTGTCATGTTTACTATATTGCCAGCACCCAATATGTTTAATATTTCATTGGTTCTTCCGGAACCTCCACGTATTCTATACTGAGTGAGTCTCTCTTTACTTCCGGTTCTACATTCTGTTTACCTACCTGTAAACAATATCATTTGCATAAATTGATTTAAGATCATTTCATAGTTGATGATATTAAACAGTTTCTTTAATTTTTAGGAACCAGGCATTATATACAGCAAGTCATATACATGACCTTCTAGGAGACTCACACAGGTCAGCTGGGTAATTATTATTTAACACATATCTAACCTACTGAACATAGTTCAGTGAGACATCACTGAACCTATAATTCAGTGACTGATATTAACAACACGGATCTATAATTCTATACCAACAACGCCACTTTAGGCGGTATTTCCTTGGAGGTTAGATTTTTCCTCTGGCCATGGTTTCCATCCATATACATGATAGAACCCTCCTGATACGAGATTTACGGGCATTCAAAAAATAAAACATTTCGTATACACGAAAGTTATTGTATCATATACATATGGTCTTCATTGAATTTGATACCAAAAACAATGGAAAATGACTGCAAGTAGTCTTTGGTCCACGCCATCATTAACTCGACCTTTACAATAATTATATCTTGCCTCCATCACTTCTTGCCTACAACTCAAGATGAGAAATTAATAGATACTTACATTCATTTTCTTTATCAGACAACACGACTACATCTGAATTAGGGCTTAAGTTCCTCGTTGACTCACATTCACTAATTATTCGATGCGAGGTTTTTCGCTGGCGTTTTAATTTGATTTTTAATTTTTTTCACTTTTCTTTGAAGTTCGTAAACCTCGTCGTCACTACTTGTGCTGATTGAAGAACTTATTTTTCGTTTTTTTCCCATATTTCTTTTCCTACATAATAAACCGCGGTAACACCTTCGCACGAAGTTGAAGAATGAGTATAGCAGCGTATGGGTGTTAGGGGCACGAAGGGTCAGTTGGAGTGAGTGGAGCAATTTTTTATTGGTAAAGCTTTAAAAATCGTGGTAACATCTAGCGGGGAGTGGGGGTACTACATAATTATCATCGAGGCCAAGGCGTGAATATAATATAACTTAATCTTTCACTGATTTATGTAGAAATGTTGGACTATAACCACACTTTGTAGTACAAATCTGAACATCGAAATTGAGCCAGTCACTCTTCCTTTTTTCAAATTTTTGCAAGCCATGTTGCAAATAATCTAATAATTTGTAGTATAGTTGTACTACAATTCTGTGTCAGACACATCAAAGCTGTATCACACCAGGAGGGAGATTCTAATTGCTCGATTTTTTCTTCTTGAAATTTAGTACAATTTGTTGTCCCTATTTGTATTGTAATTTATAGTAAAAGTCCATACAGTTGTGGTATCTTTTATGACAACACATTTTATCCATGTATTATTACCTATTCTTAGGTAATGAAATAAATATCTGTCTAAGAGAGATGTACTGGTTTATGTCTTGTTGGATTCCACTAAAAAAATAAATGCTGTTTCTAATTACAAATATCCATACTGTTCATAAAAAATAATATTTTTATCTATATTTACCAAAATGCACCAATAATTGTTCTCAAATAATTCAACGCGCATTATAAAATAATATTAATACCATTATTACATATTTCTATATAATTATTTACAAAACAATGTGTGAAAAGACAGCCATACTAAGTTATTATTAATCTACGCCTATGTTCCATCGATTCATAATACTCACAAATTACTCGTATGTTTTCAACCATGTCCACAAACACTTGATCTGTAAGTTGATATAAGGATATACGATACTTATGGGACTTTTTGATTCATGAGGGAATTCAAGTTCAGTACAATAATCCACAATAAAGTACAATATCGACAAGTTTATACCTTGATTTAATTTTATTTCCTTATAGTCATATTTTCAGCTGGAGTCAGTGCCAAGTCATTTCACTATGAAAATAATAGTTGAGGTTCATTTCTTCAAATTCAAACTCTTAGAAACAAAACATTACATTTTGACACCTAATATTTTTAGAGTAAGACAAGACCAGCCCCAAGTTTTTTCACATTTTTGAGAATATCTCTGTAAGGGGTGGATTGACAGGAAAAATCAAGAGAGCTGAAATGTAGCAAAATTTTCTTTAAAATGATGTATATAAAATTATAATTCCATTAGTTCATTGATGTGAAATAGTGGTCTACAATATTTTAAAATACCTGATGTGGCCAGCACATAACTTTCTTATACCAGTATGTATGATCCTGATCTAAAAAATCATTCTATTTAATTCTTCACTTACCTCAGTTAAATATTAATAGTGTACCTTGAAATGTTTCAATAACATTTATAAATAACTAATTATCAGCGTCGTTCGATACTGTCAATAATAATTCATGTCATATGTTTTAATAATTTCAAAAACTATATAAAAAACGATGATCAAAATTCTACAAAAATTTGGCAATCTATTAATGAAATTACAAACAAAAAAAACACAACACAATGAAATCTCTGAAAAAAAGCTTTCAAATAATGATATAACAACGGACAAAAAAATTAATATCTACAGAATTCTGTAACTTTTTCACAGATGTGGGGGAGAACATGGCAAAGAAAATACTAAAACCAGATACAAATTTTCCAAACAAAAAAATTGAAAACAGTTATTATCTTAGCAATGTCACTGAACCAGAAATTAGAAAGTACATACTGGAACTAAAGCATAAAAAAGCTCCTGGTCATGACAAAATATCAGTAGAGATACTTAAAGAAGTAAATGACTTAATTTCACCACTAATGACTCACATTACAAATAGAATATTTGAAACAGGTATCTGCCCAGCTCACTTTAAAGTAGCAGAAATAATTCCCTTATATAAAGGAGGCAAACAACTTGAAACACAAAACTATCGACCAATTTCATTAATTACTAACCTCTCAAAAATTTTTGAAAAAGCCTTAAAGGTAAGAATTATGAAATATGTAAATAAATTTAATATATTATGCCAAAGACAATTCGGTTTCCGTGAAAAGACATCTACTGAGGATGCAATTAATTATTTAATCGAAAAGATTATAGTTCAATAGACAATAAAAAACCTTCGCTTGGCATTTTTATAGACCTAGCAAAGGCCTTCGATACCATAAGTCACAGTCAAATATTACAAAAACTTTGGGATCTGGGATTTAGAGGGTAAATATACAGAATTCTAAAAAAGTTATCTAACCAACCGAAGACAAAGTGTGAGGTTGGACGATACTAAAAGTAGGACCAGAATCGTCACTTATGGATTACCGCAAGGGACAGTCTTAGCTCCCCTACTATTTATAATATATTTAAACGATCTACTCACATTACCCATTGATGGTACAATCATCTCATTTGCAGATGATACTGCCATATTTGTAGAAGGAGAAACTTGGGAAGAATTCTACAACAAATCGTTTAAACTACTCGAAACGATAAAAAAATGGTTTGATCAACATCTACTCACTATGAATACTGTTAAAAGTAAATATTTACCATTCTGCTCATATAAAAATTTACTACCTGCGTATAAAAAAATAAAAATACAAAACACTGACAGAAATTGACCAGGCTGTTTGCATAAAATACCTAGGAATCATCCTTGATTCACACTTGAAATGGGATCTTCAAATCGAAAATATATGCAAAAAAAATTAGACATCTATTTTACACCTTTAAACAAGCAAGCAATATTCTCAAAGAACACCAGTTACTCATAATATATTATGGCCTAGTAGAGTCTATCATACAATATGACATAACAGCCTGGGGAGGACTACACCAAACGCATCTATTACCATTAATACGGGCACAAAAAAGGATAATTAAAATTATGTTCATAAAAGATTTCAGGTATCCAAGTAGATGTTTATTTAAAAAATATAAAATTCTCAATATACGGCAAATTTACTGCAGACAAGTATTAAACTACGAAATAAAGAACAAAAAGTATCTAAAAAAAAATCACATATACATATAATACAAGAACAAGAACTAATGTAATCATACCCAGAGCTAAAAAATCAATATTCACAAAAAGTTCAACATATTTAGGTCCAAGACTTTACAACCAAATACCAGATCACCTGAAAAATAACAATAATAAAAAACAAAGAGAAAACATCAAAAACTGGCTACTCAGTTTACCAGAAAATGTTATTGAAAATTTAATAAATACAGGACAGTTGTACTCGTAAATTGATATATATTAATTAATCTCCGTTTGTATCTGTTTCTTTTACCTCTTAGTATAATTTTAATTTTAATAATTTAATTTTTTTGTCTTTTGTCTTTTTTCTTAGCTTTAGCCATTCTTTTTTTTACTTGCATTAATTGTAATTATGTACACTATCGTCTTATTTCTCATTTATTATACTTGATATAACATAATCCTAGATATATAAAAAAAAAAAAAAAAATTGTAACATCATAAACACCCACAGACAAGTTTTTCTCTAAAAACTTAAGTGGGGCTTAACTAAATATTTATTATCATGAACTCTCCTCTAAGAAAACAATGTACAAGCATAGATTGTAAACAAACAGATGAAATAAATATTACTATTATTATTATTATTATTATATAATTTCTTCTTATTGGCATTGACATTTTTGTAACTAAATTAGACATTTCAAATGTCAGACTGCCAAATTTATCATAACTTCATTTTATGAGGACAAATCTGTAAAAAATTTCAGTTTATATCAGCTTTATTTAAGTACTTGGAAAATATATTTTATTAGTTTGATATAGTAGACATGATTTATAATCGTTCGTCAGGAATATATTTCTTATAGACATACAAAAAAGTTTGGATCCCGTGGACCTCCTTTCAGCTGACCAATTTTGCTCATCACCGAATTTTTCATTGTCTTTGGCCTTTAGAACAAGTGTACCAAATTTAAAAGCTTTATCTAAAAAACTGTGGTTGCTATCGCGATACTACAGACATGCGGACATTTTTTTTTTTCAATAAAGTTATGTTTTTTGTTTATAATTCGCCGAGATTCGTCCAGAAATGCAATAATTTTTTTTATTTTTCTTCCCCAAAATGATACCTTTCTTCTTCTTTCATTCATTATGTCTCTTCTGGTGGTACCACATTCACCAAATTCGTCACCTAAAGTGTTGTTGAAAATCTTTATTTGGGAATTCTCCTATTAATATTTTTTGAGTTATCGCGGATACACACATACACACACACATCCACAGACACACAACATACAATACAAAATCAACAAGGTTGGAACATGTATCAGATAATCAGAACTGTTCCTTGACTAGGTAAAATATCTTGCGCTAAAAAGTTAGTAGTGAAACTTTACACAATTTATGCTGAATCAACAATCGAAGCAAGATGTATACTGTTTCAAAAGCTGAAGCAACCACTACAAATTCCACGTACATAATGCTTTACATCTTCAAATAAAGGACCGCATTATCAAGTTTTTATTTTGGAAAGTGCCTCTCTTCCCGAAATCTCCATTTTTTATACAGATAACTGTTGGAAACTTGATAACGGTATCATATTTATTTATTAAGTGTGCAATAACTCTGTACACACTTAACTTTCTTCATGGTTAAGGCCAGTTCTTATCACTGTATATAAACCCAAAAGTTTTAAATATCTAGTAATACTTATCACAGATGAGTTTATTGATGTTGAGAACAATGAGTCACAGTTTCTCTGTCTATTATATAATTGAATTAATTGTATTTTATCTGCATTAAAATAGTCATTATGTTGGCTGAAAAATTTAGACTTTTTCTATAACGTTATCAAGTTTACATTTCCATAATTTTTTTTTAAATCGGAATAATTGTGGAAAGGTCATATGCGCACATAGAAAGGAATTTATTTCAACCTAGAGTGCAGTTCATTCACATACAAAATAAATACATTAGGACACAATGTTGAACCTTGTGGTACTACCATATTTAAGAAAGATTATTCAGAATTGACTCTACATTCCTTATTTCATGTATTGAAGACTAACATACAGTAGACAGTTTTTCAAAAATTACTTTATCAAGTTTAATGATTCTCCTCTAATACCATAGACGTATAATATGCAGTGTGTCTACGGATGCAGTTCAGAATATTGTAAATTTTTTAATTTTCAACTATTCGAAAAAAGTCATTCTTTATAAAAAGTTTTGCTAATTTTGAAAAATCAAAATCCGTAATCAAATGTTCGAAAAATTATACATGATGATCAAAAACTTGAAGAATGTGAAACTTGTTCAAGAGTAGGCTACCAATATTTTTCTTTTTAGAAACAAATATCATGAATCATTGTTGTTCGTAATCATAAAACCGGCTTGAATTAAGAATTTCGTTGAAAAAATTTATTGAGATAGAAATAATTACCAAAATTTAATCAATAATTAAAACTGTTTTTTCTTTTTGTTTGCAACAGATTTTGATAAATCTAGTATTTTACAATAATTTGAAGGAAAATTGAATTTTTTTATAAAGAATAATTTTTTTCTTTAAAATGAAAAATGGGGAAGTTTCTCCACCTGTAACAAGGCATTTCAGCACTAAAAATATTGATTTTTAATGGCATTCAATTTTTCAACGAAATTCTTATTTTAAGTTGGTTTTATGATTACGAATAACAATTGTTCATTACATTTTTCTCTAAAAAGAAAAATATTGGTAGTTTCCTCTTGAAAAATTTTTTTAAGTTTTTGCTCACCCTGTATGATTTTTTGAATATTTGCGGCTAATGAATTTTCAAAATAAGCAAAACGTTTTTTAAAAAAATAACTTTTTTGAATAGAATAGAATAGGATAAGTAATTTATTTCCAACAGGTTAAAGCACCCAATTACAGGAAAAGCTTAAAACTAAGTATACTGTGATATAAAATGCACTTTGCAATACATATAATCATTAACATTACATTAAGAGTTTACAAGAAAACTCATACATAAAAGTAAAATATATTATAGTGTTATGAAATAATCTAATTTAATAGGCACAGTTTTCTTCATATATATGAATTATTTTAGCTAAACTATCATAGTTGACATCACATAAAGACGAAATGGTGTTAAAAGTTCTACACATATTAAAGATTGGTGACTTTATCATAAGGTTTGTACGAGGAGCATCGCAGTAAAAGAGGTTGTTTTGACGGGATTCTAATCTCGGGACTGATAGGTTTAATTTACTTAAAAGAAATGAACAATCAACATTGTGACTAATTAATTTATAAAGAAAGGATAAAACGACCATATCTCTTCTGAATCTGAGAGATTTAAGGTCAAACATATTAAGCAGTATATTGTTGTCTGTACCTCGGGGAGGATAAGATCCATTACATTTGAAAAACATAAATTTCAGATATTTGCGTTGAACTGATTCAATGCGTGACAATGAATTTTGATATATGGGAAACCAAATAATACAGCCATACTCCAATTTACTTCTTATAAATGATATGTATAACAGTTTCAGGGTGTCAATATTCACAAAACCACCCCAATTTCTTACTAAAAAACCTAAGGCTCTAGAAGTCGATTTGACCATTTCATCGATATGATTGTTGAAAGTAAGTTTTGGGTCAAAAATAATTCCCAGATCCTTATAATTCACACAACGATCTAAAATGTTATTATCTATTTTATAGTGAAAGGTGATTGTAGTGTCCTTCCTTGTATATGACATAACCTTACATTTGCCAATATTTAACTTTAAGAAATTGACCGAGCACCAGCTAGAAACTTTATTAACTTCATTTGCAGTAAGATACAATCCTCTATAGAACTTATCTCTAGCAAAATTTTGAGATCATCAGCAAATAGTAGGTGGTGCGAGTTAATATTAGCCGTTAGGTCGGTAATAAAAATAAGAAATAAAAGGGATCCTAAATTTGATCCTTGCGGAACTCCCGATACTGCTGTATATGATTGAGAACGATAGCCTCCATATTCAACAAATTGATGTCTCCCAATTAAATAGGACTCAAATAAACAAATTAAAGAGTGAGAGAAACCAATTCCTCTCAGCTTTGATAGTTATAAAAAGTGATCTATTTGATCAAATGCCTTTTTGTATGTCTGTGTATATAACATCAACTTGACCTTGTGAATCTAAAGATTCTAATATATACTGAGATATCGAGGCTAGATTGGTAATTGTAGATCTCTTCTCCATGAAACCATGTTGAGAAGGCGATATTGTATTTTTAACAGACTAGTAAATGTATTCATACAGAATAATCTCTAATAATTTGCCAAAGTTACATAATATGGCTATTGGTCTATAATTATTTAAATAAGAAGAATCACCGGATTTGAGTATGGGACATATTCTTGCAATTTTCCATATATCTGGATATTTACACGTAGTTAACGAGAGATTAAATAACAAAAGCAGGGGTTGAACAAACGCTGTAGCACAATCTTTGATTAAAAAACTAGGAACTTTATCAACGCCGGCTGTCATTTTGTTTTTTAGTTTTTTTTATGCCTTTAAGTATATCGTCCTCCGTTATATATTGCAAATTAATAAGATTGTTGTTTAGCAATAAATTCTCTTTATTATTGTCGGGGTTTGAATTGATATAAACGTCCGAAAAATAGTTGAAAAACCGTCAACGATGGATTGAGGAGTTTCGTAAGCTTTGTCATTGTAGTGGAGAATTCCAGGTATTCTTGACTTACCCCTTTTGACATTAAGGAATGACCAAAACTTTGATGAATCTTCTCCAATTGCGTCCTCAATGCTATGAACATAATCTTTATATGCAACGTTAATTGAGTTTTTATTAGTGATCTGAGTGATCTAAATTCGTTTAAGTAGTTTATAGTTTTGAATTTTTTTATAATTTTTGCGTGCCAGTTCTTTTTTGCTGATGTTACTTTTAATCTTCCGGTTAAACCATGATGGATAATTCCGTTTCGTATCGTTGCTCACTGGTACACATTCATCAAATAGATTATTTAAGGTGTTATAAAAGCTATTGACGGCATCATCAACATTTGTAAAATCCTTTAAAAAAGACCAATCGGTATGTAGCAGCATGCTATACAATAACGGAAAGTTAGCTCGTCGAAAGTTATATCTAATATTTGTGTTACAATATACAAAATTTTTTTGATTACCGGTGATTATTTTAAAGTCGATAATAAGGGCAGGATGATAGTTATCTTCTTTTGTTAAAGAACATTGAAAATAAAAAAATTACAAGTATTGTAAACTCAATCTAGGAACACACTGTACATGAGAATTTTTCATGACTAATCTAATCGAAGACTCTGCTAGGCTCAAAAAATATCCCATCAGGGCATTTCTCTGCCTCACTATAATTGACAAGTTTAGAGCTACCGTCGCTGATTTTCCACGACAAAATCGTGTTGCTTCTCTGACAAAATTTTAAATTCATTTAAAAATTTTATCAAATGGTCTATGTAACTATATTTAAACAATTTCGAAAAACATGGTTACACGCCTCTAATTCGATAACTCGCGAAAATCTTTTTCTTAAGAAGATACATCAGCTTTCCTAGTTTTAAATTCCTGTCTGCAAAAATATAAAAATTAATTAAATTTTACTTTTGTAAACTTAAATTATTACAGCGATAGAAATTAATATAACCCGAGGATAATTTCTAGCAGGAAAATAAAACAAATCTGTTAGATGTCACATGCAATTTGTAATAAATAATAGGTACCAGTAGTATTTGCAGAATATCGAATAAAATAAAACCAAATTTATGCCTTTTTGCTAAAATGCAGATTTCTATGTGTAAAATATTACCTTAATGCAAATGACTTTCGTTATAATTTAATCCATCTCGTTAATAACTATGACAGTCGATTTGCATTAATTTTAATTAATGTTCCTAATATTTTAAAAACTATCATCTAAAAGTCATCAATATTTGTACACAATTTAATTGAACATTTTAATGAGTATAAATTTAATTACACATTTCATATCAAGGTAACATTTCGGAAGCATTTCAAACAGCGCTTGTTTAGAAAATAATGAGATATGTCGGGTGTACTATTATTAATCAGTAAAATTAGTTATCTAGCTGAAGTGTAAGACAGTAGTATATGTATACTAATAATTTATTACAGGTAATATGAAGGATGGATAATTGTATACATACATATAATTCTTGAATCAAAGATATAACAATCTATTTAGTCACCTTATTAAATTATGTTATAAGTAGAGCTGTCCGAGGTCACCTGGCCGCCAGAGTCGTCATATGACTCATATGTTTACATCATATCATAATACTTGAATAAGTATATTAAATGGAAATAAATTTTAACAATAATGTTACATTTTATAAAAATTTGTATAAAACTCACCCATTTAAACAGATTTATGAAGTAGTTTGGTTGTCGTCATCACAAAGTGGGGAAGATCTATAGTATAATAGCATCAGGTATGTTTCTACAGCTGTCTCTGTCAGCGATGTTCGCTTTGGTGAAAAATATGTTTGTATTTTGAAAATGACCGTTCGACATCTACGGATGTAATACAGGCATAAGTAAAACAATCTGTGAACTCACTTAACGAAGTTGTAGATGCACGATCACAAATTTGTCTTAATTTGCTAAAATCAGGATCTTTCTGTAATACACTCTCGAATTTTTCACTAACGCGATTATTTTTTGCGTTATTTATAGCCTGTAGCTGTGTATTTACGTCGTCCACTATTTGCAGCGATTCCACTAACGACAACGAACTATTTTGCAATTTTTCTATTGCGTCGTGTAGTCCCCCTATAATTGTTATTAATACTTTTTAAATCTGTTTCAAGGGAAACGCCTTGAAAGCTTGTCTGGCTTTCCCTAATAGCTGCAGCCTCGTTAGGGTTGAACTGTAGTATCACAGCTTTTATTTGTTGAAAATATTCAGCATAATAAAAAGCCGTGGAAATGTTGGTTTAAGAGGGTCCAGTACACGTACTATAATATTTAAAATAGAATTTTTTTTACAATCTGTCGTCTCGTCAATACATAACCAGAGCCGTGTATTTTTTAATCCACATTTAATCCTATTTACAATGTCTTCACGAACAGCTGGAATATATCTACATAACGATGTACGACTTGGTAAGTTCACCTGGGGATTGTATTTATTCCAAAACTCCCGAAATGGTTGTTTATCTAGTATGTGTAGCGGAATATTACAGGCTATTAACATTAACAATAAATCAAACATAAACTGAGTTGTCAAAGGCATGCCATTTTTTTATTTTGATGTTGCACGGTATTGATATGACGACGACAATCTGTTTTGTGCCAGCACATTAAGTCTTGATTGCAAACTTTACAAATTATTTTGCATAAATTTATTCACTGTGTCCGCGTACGGTCGTTTTTTCCCTCTGGCGCGTTTGACATTATGTATAATTTATAGGTACAACCTCACGCATTAACCTTTCAAATAAAACTGCAGCGTAAATCACTTCTAAATCGGCACGTGTGACGACAGCGCAAGACCGTGACTGTACTCCAGGCACATCGGACAGCTCTAGTTATAAGTATGTGTCGACGCTTTTCCACAAAAAACATATCAAATTATTGCTACGTGGAAAAAAAGTGTTGACATACTACATACTACATTGTATGGACTTTTATTACAAATTACGATACGAATAAGGACAACAACAAATTATAATAAATTTCAAGAAGAAATTGTAGTAAAATTAAACTACCAAATTATTAGGTTATTTGCAATATAAACTTGTGAAAAATGGCAAAAGAAAGAGTAACTGGTTGAATTTTGATGGTCAAATTTGTACTACAAAGTGTGGTCATAGTCGCGAAGTATTGCAAAAGATACTACAAAAATTTGTAATAATATTTACTATTTTATGTTTGGAGCATATTCAGGTTTATGTTGACTATTCTACTAGAATATATTATACAGGGTGTTTCAGGTATGCGGTCATTAATTTCTAGGGGTGATTCTACATAAAAAAATATGAAAAAAGTTCATATAAATATGGGTCCGAAAATCCCTCCTAAGGGCGCTGCGGGCCTGTGAAGGGGGCATCCAAAATTGACATTTTATTTAAATACACAAAAAAGGTTTTCTTGTTGTAACGCCGTAGGACTAACCAGTTTCCAGAAATTTGAACATAAAGGAATTTGTCAAGTCTTTTTGCGTAACCAAAATCTTTTCAATGATTTCATTATTTTTATTCACATATTCGCAAGTACCATGGACAGATGGTCATCTTTCGATCTGCACTTAAAAATTCACACCGTATTTTTTCATTTGTAAAAACTTCTTGCCAATGATCAACTTACTTGGCATTTTATTAGTTAATTATTTGGTTGCTATTGGTTTCCGATATTGAATTGTCATTAATGACATAAAAGTTAAGGTTCTCATTCCGCAGTCTTTAATAAAAGAATTTCAATTTTTATTTAATATGAGTTACACTTTCGAAGAACAGGCCGATATTCATTTATTCTACAATCGAGCCTGGGGTAATGCTGCTGAAGCAAGAAGATTGTACGAAGAAGCTTTCCCAAATAGAAGAATGCCTTGCGAAAGTTATTTTGTAAGTGTAGATCGTTCGTTACGAGAAAGGGGTAAGTTCGATTCAGACAAGGAGAATTCCGACTCAGATCTTTATGTAAGGACCCCAGAAACAGAAGAAGCAATATTAAATGCAGTAAATGCGAATCCCCAAATCAGTACGAGAAGGCTAGCGTTACAGGAAAGTGTGTCAGCAACGTCTGTTTGGAGGGTGTGACATGAACAATTACTGCATCCCTACCATATGCAAAGGGTGCAAGTACTCAAACCAGAAGATCTACTAAGAAGGGAAGCCTTCTGTCGATGACTTGCGCGAAATTGTGAAAAAAATGCTGAATTTATGCAAAACATTTTGTTTACAGACGAAGCGGTATTTACGCGGTATGGTGTTGTCAACTTTCACAACAATCACATATGGGCAGAAGAAAATCCTCATGCTTTCTTTGAGTCCAGGCACCAAGAAAAATTTTCCATCAACATTTGGGCAGGTATACTTGGCAACAGATTATTAGAACCATTTGTTTTACCTAATAGATTGAATGGGTTAAATTATCTAGATTTTTTAATAAACAATTTAATAGATCTCTTGGACGGTGTGCCGTATGAGACTAGAAGGACAATATGGTTCATGCACGATGGTGCACCTCCTCATTTTAGGATAGTTGTTCGAAATTATTTAAATGAAACTTATCCCAATAGATGGATTGGTAGAAACGGACCAGTAGCTTGGCTACCCCCGATCCCCCAACCTAAATCCTCTTGACTATTTTCTATGACGTTATTTGAAAAGCCTTGTCTATTCAACTCCTGTGACAAATCTTGAAGAGTTACGTGAACGTGTAGCAATGGGGTGCGAAATTATCAGGAACACGCCAGAAATTTTTCAACGAGTCTTTCCTTCATTGAATCGTCGTCTAACAGCTTGTGTGGAAATGAATGGCGCCCATTTTGAACATTTAATTTAATTTGTTAATCTTTAAAACCTGTTGAGTCTTTTAATTTATTAATAATTTGTTATTTTTTCTTAGTTTATTCAAGAGAATACTAAATGCAATTTCACTAATATTTGTTCTTTTTCATTGATAAGTCGACAGCCAACCCTATTGGTACTTCTCTGTGTATTGTAATACAGATTTGTTATTTTAAAAAATTGACTGCCTACGATTTTTATTCTTATTATTATGTAGAAGAGCGAGAAATCATTATCCTTATTTTTGTATCCTAGGTAATGCATGCGTCTCTTTATGTTCAAATTTCTGGAAACTTGTTGGTCCTACGGCGTTACAACAAGAAAACCTTTTTTGTGTATTTATAGCTAAGGCATCATATTCCGATGAGACATTCACAAAGAATTCACATTAAAAAAATTGGGGGGAGAAACAAGTCCCCCTTTCCAATTTTGTGCACCCCTGACTGAATTTACCCTTGGTGAATAACATCAGATAATGACCTTTATTGATATCGAATCACGTGCAAAAACTAGTCACTGTAGCTCAAAGGGTTCCTGAGATATTAAATAAAATGTCAATTTTGGGTGCTCCATTCAGAGGCCCGCAGCGCCCTTAGGAGGGATTTTCGATCTATTTTTATATGAATTTTTTTCATATTTTTTTAAGTAGAATCGCCCCTAGAAATTATTGACCGCATACCTGAAACACTCTGTATATTGTGAACTTTTGTAGCAACATTTCCTACATAATTCAGTGAAAAAATAATTTAACATTATAACCATGAAGTACGTACAATAGTAGTGTATTTAGTAGTGCTGGAATAATCCGAATGAAAAATAATCGATCATTCGATTATTGAAATATCTCAAATACCCTTGTCATGAGAATTCGAATAATTTAGTTCTCGAAGGGTGACGTCGCCGACTGAATAATCGTCATTCATTTCAGCAGCGTATCACTCAAATTTCAAATACTTGATTCGAGTGACGAGATACGATGCGAGTACTAGAGCACTTGAATACATATTAAGATTGTTAATCTTGACCGTGTCAGCGGTCGGTGTTTCGGTTGTGCTGATCTGCGGAATGTAGATGGCTATTGGCTAATGCCATTCGGAGTTGAATTGTTTTGAGTACAGAGCTGCCAACTGTCATTCAAATCAATTATTTATGATCATGAATTATGACTCAAGTTCCCGAATGTCGCCGAGCCACAGAATTCTGTGGCCGAGCCAAGCCATCAATGTCGATTTCCCCACTTCTTGAGCTCCAACCATAATTCGAATGATTATTCGATTATTGAAGGTATTCGGATTAGGGTTGGTACAAAAAGAACAGAACCGTTCT
Source organism: Rhamnusium bicolor (assembly GCA_029963845.1). Lineage (NCBI taxonomy): Eukaryota > Metazoa > Arthropoda > Insecta > Coleoptera > Cerambycidae > Rhamnusium > Rhamnusium bicolor. The sequence continues at coordinate 204,601 of JANEYF010005694.1, read as the reverse complement.
TGAGAACGCGTTATCAGCTGACCGTTCAGTGAACCGGTTCTCGAAAATAAAATATACCTATTACGATTCACACGCGACGGTACGGTAAGGAATAGACAAGCTCGGCTCTCAGTTCATTCAAGTCAAGCAGTTCTCCAGTCATTCCCGGTTCTCAGTGGATTCGGTGTTCTCAATTCTTATTGGAAATACGATATGTAGCACTTTGTAGGTTGTATTAGGTGATGAGTAGGGTAGGTGTATGTCGTTCTCATCGAATGAGTGGGAGAGTTTAAGCGTTCGCGCTGCATGTAATTTGTCTGAACGCCCTGAACTGTTGGTATGTCACGTATTGCAATTTGATACCCTTTTCGTTTTACTAATATTCGTTGAAGTTCTTGTGGATTAAAACCGCAGGTGATACAACGCGCCATCTCTTGATGGAAAGACTGTAGTTCAGAATAAATCTGTCCATATCTCAACGTTGTTATTATTTAAGAAAATCAATTCTTTTACATCCACCAGAGTTAATGAAATGAAAACTTGCTCCTCAATCTTTGCTGTTCTAAAAGTTATAAATAAAGATTCATTGTAATGTTATGCAATATTAAAACTTACCTCGATATGACCAATTAGTTCAAGCACAGCCCAACAACTATTTAAGATTGAAACAACAAAATCGTCCATGGTTAGTTATGTTTATAAAAATCACCACTCATAGCACTCACATTATAAATGCAACAAAATCATGGTGTTGGGTGTTAGGTTTTCAGAACTGGACGGCATTTTGGAATGAAATGGAATGATACGTATATAACACAAGCCACAATAGGCCTGCTGATGGCCGCAGTGGAGGGTCTACTGAGACCCACTCACAACAAACCTAAACCTAACATAACACAAGAACAACGACCTGATCGTACACATATCTGAGGGTGACTAATTGAGTAAATACGTACATCTCTAAATTAAAATTATTACTACAATTTGTAGCATATTTTTGCTATCTATTATTTCGAAATGCCACGCAATTTCTAACGGAATTGTCCGTTAATATTTTTATTAAAATCCTTACAATATGTAGGCACTTTGTACAATGTTTGTTTGAATTCAACATAGACGGCGTAGTAATTTCTGTACATTCTAGTAGATTTCTTACTTTGACGTAAATGGTTACTTTTATCATCCTAAGAGAACAAACAATATTTGTTGATTATGACTACAACAGTTACTACAAATATTTATAGTCCTATCATATGTCTTATGTGACAACGAATTACAAACTTTGATAAAACCACTACAATTCTCATCAAACAATGTTATTGTAAAATAATTAATGCGTTTTCTTTTCGTGTGAACGAGTGATTTATCGATTTAATAGATTTGATGGAAAAATATTGTCGCAATTCTAATATATAGTGAGAGGGACATGAAAAAAACAAAACCATTTGTAAAATAATCATGTGTGTCAAGAACTAATAATTTGTGAATTGTCTTGTTAAAAATGGTTCGATTTAGTCATAAAGTAAAATATATTAGTTTATATTTAATGCTTCACAAAATGCGGAAAAATTTAGCAAAATTTAATCTTAAAATATTAAAACATTTAGAACTCAGATAACATGCAGAAATATATGCAACAACAAAATTTAAACAATTTTGGATCATTTGTAAGACATCGACCAAAAATATGTAATAAACCAGGTAGAAAAGCTGTAGGAAATATTATTTTAGAAACTATAAGAGAAACTCCTAATATAGAGAGTGATTCATAACGAAAAGGACATACTATTTTGGAAGATAGAGTTTGTTATTGAATGGGAAATTCTGTACTTTTTCGTCTCCCGATTTTAATAATTTTTAGCTTCAAAGAAGCGCAAGCCTCAGGGCCACAACCTATAATCAAAATATAATAAAAACTAGTAATTTGTTGAGGCTGCATTCAGTAAAAAACGGTGTTGGCCAACAAACGTTTAAAGAATACCCTTTGTTATTGTCGAGCTTTCGAAATATTCATTTAATTTTTCTAGACATTCTACAAAAACAAAACGTATATTGTGTCAATAGAGTAACAGAGTATTTTAATTCTCAATTCATCTGACACAAAATTTATTCGTTTTTTACTTCAAAACAACAAATTTAAGAGCGATCGACCCTGAGATCACAATTATCCCTGGAATTAGAACTCTGTAGCTTGACGGCTAATGACGTTCAACAATTAATTATATCACCAACAGAATATAGAGATCTATAAGTTCACTTAGGTAAATTATAAATGGCTAATAAAAAATATCTGAGTTATTTTTATCCAACTAGAGGTCGATTTGTGAATTTCGCCCAACACATTTTAACACTTTCAAGGCCAATGGTTACATCTCGAAACCACAAATGAAAAATTTTGAACTATAGCACATTCACACAATTGAAAAATCCTATAAATTGTTTTTAAAGTGAAACTCTTTTTGTATTTATCCAAATTTCTGATAGCGTTCCTAAAAATTAAAAGATTATTCCTAACCTATTTTCATAAAACATCTTCACTTTTATGATTAAATGGGGTGTAATTATTATGGAAACAAAATTATTGATATGCCATTTACTGACAAACGGATAAACACTCTCATAGATGATACACGCCTACTTGAAATAAATTAAAAAAAAAAAAGCAAAAAAATGTATTTTTTTTTTGGCGTTAGGACTTAGTCCATATAGCCAGGTGCACTTATTTTAAATAAAAGGTAAACTAATGCTCACAGGAAAAATTACACTGGAAAAATATAGGGACACTCTTTTCTCGCCTAGGGGCCTATCAAGGCATTTTGTTTTTTAAAAAAAGACATCACAGGTAGATTAGAAAAATAAACAAAGGTAACACAAAGGAGCAAATCTACACCTAAATTCTAACGCCGCTTCTTTGGATAAATAAAATTAAACAGTTCAAACTTTCGATTTCGTTAAGGTGCAACAAGGTCAGTAAGTTGAATGGTGTTGGAATATTTATTCTAGTAATTTAATGTCTAGTTCATTACTTTCGTTTGTGTTTACCACAGTTAAAGAAAATATGGTCTAAGTCACCCTCAGTATTACATGTCTCACATAAATTCGATGTGACAAGTCCCAGTTTATAAAGGTGTGTAGGATAACCGCGCCGTGTCCAAATTTTATCCTGCTGATGATAGTTATATTTTCTAGGCAAGTTGAAGTTATCATGCCAAAATTCGTTGGGGATTTCGGGATTTATTTTACAATACCTCGTGGGGTTCGTAAAAACGAATCCTTGCCACAAGTTGGACCACTTTCTTTTGGCTTCACGTTTGTAGATATTTACACAATCATCGTAACTTAACTGGTTTGGGGTGTTTATTCCAGATGTAATACTTAGCGATTAAGTCCACCTTTTCATTAAAGTGAATACCGCTGTGAGCTTTAACCCACATAAAAGTAACATGGCCACCATTTAATTGAAATTGGTTAATCAATGTTTTAATTTTTACAATAAAAGGATTGGATGGAATATTTGGAGGATGACTGTTGTTGAGAGAGGTCAAAACGGACATAGAATCTGAGATGATAATATAGAATTTACAAAGATTTGCGGAGACTGTATATTCCATTGCTTTGTAAATAGCAAAAGCTTCTGCTGAAAAAATTGAAGATTCATTAGGTATTTAATTTAAGTTTTGTGGAAATATTATATTGAGGAATTATATAAGCTGAACCAGTTCCATGAATTGATTTTGACGCATCTGTATATATTTGTGTACACTGTGACCACCGATCCAAATTTTGTAGAAAAATGCTGTGGGTTTTTACCTGATTCTCACTGTATTTGGGGATGATTACTGGGAATTCAGAACTCAAATCAAAGAAATCATATTCTGGTGTGGGTGGATATAATGGCTCGATTATTTTAAAAGAATCGGAAATTTGACTGAAGGCAGTACATAAAGGTGGGCAATTTCATTTTTGCCAGAATTTATTAACTAGGTCGTGAATACTTATTTTATAAATTTTATCTAAAACGTCCGAATTTTGCTTTTGCATTTTAAAATAAATCTCTTAGAAAGATATTCTCCTCTTAGCTGCAACGGTGATTCCAATGCTTCTACACGCATCAACGTCAACAAATATCACAAATAGCAACAAGCCTTTTTTTTGTGTAGATTCCTCGAAAAAATACTTTTGAATTTTTTCCATAGTGGAGATATCGCTTGAGGCTAAAAAAGTAAGTGATTTAATATTAAGTTGTGCAAGTTAAAAATCTGAATGTAAATACTTCAAAAACTTTATGATTAGTGTGAGTGTGACTTTAAATACATATGTAAAAATTGCAACTTATATGTAGTTATTATTTTATTATAACTTGAATTTAAATTTAATTTACTCGATTGACTTTTAGATTTAGTTAAAGTAGAGAAAATTTTTAAGAAACCAGAAATAAAATCAAGGACATTTAAAAATAGTTTAAGGATGCTCAGCAAGAACAAATCGTGGCTTCAAGGATTACTCGCATCAATGCACTTGCTTGGTTGATTGAATAATACGTTCTATATTGAAAGCTTTACTTTAGTTACATTTTCCTGACGAAACGACTCAAAAGAAATTTATTGTATACCGCGGTAATACTGTCAAATAAAAATAATAAAATCGCCGAACTGACAAAATTAATTTGATTTATTAAATAAAAAAACAAGTCATTTAAGCCACACATATCTGAGAAACGCCGGTTTCGATAAAAGAAAGCACCAGGTAAATTTAGGTTGTCAATTTAAAAATGAGGGAAATTATGGAGGAAAATAATTCACCACTGGTAAATTTGTGTAAATCTACAACGTGTATCACTTAAAATGTGTGATACTAATTTAGTAGTGCATTAAGAATTATGAAATGTTTGAATCGAAAGTGCTGAATCATATTAAACGTAGTATCCATTGTTTTTAAATAAACAACTCTGATCTATTCTTAATAATAAATAATCGGTGGTCTTATTTTTTAGTCCAACTTTAAAAAATTAGAATAAATTAGAATCCACTGCAGAACTATCTACTAGTGGTGTGACTGACTAGGGAATGTACACACTCCAGTATCACAATGTAGCCGACTTTATCCTTATACTCACTCCTGTTTTTGTCAGTCATGTCAAACTAAGAGATGCTTACAGATTTTTTTATATCTAACTATCCTTATTAACCTAGATGTACAGATCTTTCACTTTTTACTTTATTATACCTAAGTACAGTAATCGTGTTTTTTTTCGATCTCGAGATTTTGATTGATATATACCTTTTTGAGCCCTCCTGAATCCATTCTGATAATTTTCCGAATGATGTCAGTTGGTTCGTGTGTATGTGTATGTGTGTATGCGTGTATGCGTGTATGCGTGTCTGCATGTCTGCGTGTATGCGTGTCTGCGTGTGTGCGTGTGTGTCTATGTGCGTGTGTGTCTGTGTGCGTGTGTGTCTGTGTGCGTGTGCGCGTGCGTGTGTGCGTGTGCGCGTGCGTGTGTGCGTGTGCGCGTGCGTGTGTGCGTGTGCGCGTGTGTGCGTGTGCGCGTGAGCGTGTGCGCGTGTGTATCCACGATAACTCAAAACATACTAATAGGGGAATTCCCAAATTTGGCAATTAATATTTTCAATAACATTTTAGGCGACACATTAATTTTGGTGAATGTGGTACCATCAGAAGAGACATAATGAATGAAAGAAGAAGAAAAAAGGTACAATTTCGGGTAAAAAAGTATCTGTATGTCTGTAGTATCGCGATAGCAGTCACAATTTTTGAGAGAAAGCTTTCAATTTTGGTACACATGTTTTAAAGGCCGAAGAAAATGATAAATTCGGTGATGAGCAAAATTGGCCAGCTGAATGAAGGTCCACGGGACCTAAACTTTTCTGTATTTGACTTTATAAAAAAATATATTCCTGACGAAAGATTATAAATCATGTCTACTATATCAAGCGATTAAAATATATTTTTCGAGCACTTAAACAAAGCTGATGTAAACTGAAATTTTGTACACATTTGACCTCATAAAATGGGGTTAGGATTAATTTGGCAGTTTGACATTTTAAATGTCTAATTTATTTACAAAATTGTCAATGTCAATAAGAAGAAATTATTAAAATGTGTGACATAAATTATTATCTAAGGATGCTGATAATTAATTATTTAAAAATTTTTTCAAACATTTCAGGTACACTTTTAAAATTTAATTGAGGATGATATACACTGGTATAAGAATGTTATGTGCTGGACACATATTTTTATTTATTTTTCTTTTAATACTACCATATTTGATATCTTTTTTTATTCGATTTCTATTTTATTTGTTTTTATTATTTTTTTAATCTTTATGGACGTTCTTTAACTTGTAGCAGGTTTTTTTTGTGCTACCTATTTTTTGGGGAGGACACGAGGACACTATTTTGACTAGGGTTGTATCTAGTCTTATTCACATACAAGAAGGAGTTCGGAATATTTGAATTTATACTGTGAACAAGAAGAGAAGCTTACAACTAGATTACATAACAATTTGGAATCTAAGGTATTTTATTATAATTTTAGTCATATATTTTTTATATGGTCACACAACAATTTAAATGATACAAGGTTCCTGGAACCCAGTAGCTGTAAGTTAAATAGAAGGTATATTTCTAATTTGCATAGGTTTTTTTTTACAAATTCTCTTATTTTCTCCAAATTTAGTTCACAGTTACGTTTAGTTCCACCTAACTCACCACAGTCACAGTGAGGGCTATTTTTAAATAGATTTTGTGTAAGTATGTCAGAACCAATACATGATTAAATCTTAATCGACATATATTTTTTACGCAATTTTTATTGAATTTATTAATTTTGAACTATGGATTTTTGGGTACTCTTAGTTGAACATTTTTATAATATGTTCCTTCTTCTCTTTACCGTAATAATTTTCCCACTTTAAAAAAATATATTAGGGGAACATTTCCTCATGAGGATGGAAGTATTATTCACTATCTTCATTTTTAGGACTTCTTTTGCTAGTCCATCGACTTTGTAACGAAGTGATTTTTTTCGGTAACCATTTTCGGATGTAATAAGACTTAATTGGGTTCATCATTCACTTTGGTACACCTTGTATACTTGTATGAATGTTTCCGTTAAAACCGTTTTAAACCAGAGTTCAAGTTCTATTAAAAGTCTAGTATGTGGCATAACAATTATTTACTAAACATAATTGTTTCAAACCGGTTTATTTTCAGGGTTATCTTAAGTAATTTTATTACCTCAATGATAAACCACTTGTTGTGTTTTTACTAAACAGCCGCCAAGACGTTGAAAATTGAATTTAATTTAGTTTGATTCAAAGCCAAGTTGAGAATAGTTGTTAATGATAAAAGAGTACGCTTCTATTTTTGTTTAAATAATTTATAGAATAAATTATTGTTGGATTTATAGTAACATATTAATTCATGACCGTTTTTAAAGATCTCTTTTTGTAAATATAGTTGTTTATGTTAAATAACGCAGGAAATTTGTTTATGCACAGTACGCCAAGCTTGCTCGAAAGACATTTACGATGCGCTAAATTTTTTCAGTATCCTTTGAAACACGTAGGCACGTGACTTTTGGGTGCGGGAGCCAAGAATATCATCTTCTGACAACTGGTCAGACACTTCGGCCGTACCGTACAAGCCGCTCCTGAACTCCACTGTGCTACGACGAATCCTCCAGTGGTAAGAATTTTCTTTCACAATTTTATTGCTTTATTGTTGATTTTGGTGCATTTCCGTCATTTACAGTTTGTGTCTGCATTTCTTCTATATTCTCTTATCCGTTAATTGTTTATAAATACCGTACTACCCGAGATATCCGGAAAATATCGTGGTTCATCAAGTAAATCCGGGTTATCTATGTTATCTATATCTACGAACATATCGGGATTTTATTAGTAGATACCGAACGAGTGAGGTTTTCTCTAGAACTGTGAAAGGAATCCCACCGTGCCCCGAGTAGTAATACATGAATCGTTCAGTTCAGCGCGCGTAGTCACTATATCTGAGTGCTGAAACAAGAAGACTCGCAGATAAATGTGATAACTCCTCGTTTTATCGATACCTGGTGTGAAAATACGCTTTAACTCCGCCCGCATATCTCTGGTCTAGTCAACTCAAGGGACAGTGTGCGTTAAAGACGCGATTAGTAAATTGGAGTTCAGTGCTATATCACGAGGACAGCATCAACTATATCGGGATTTCATTACTAGATTCAGCAAGAGTAAGGTTTTTCTCTAGAACTGTGAAAGGAACCTCATCGTGCCGTGGGAAGTAATTCAAACCGTTCTGTTCAGCACGAGTAAGGTTTTTCTCTAGAACTGTGAAAGGAACCTCACCGTGCCGCATGGCGTAATATCGTAACCATATCGTTTGATATTTGTATTCACTAGAGACATAAGTCGCTGATCTACAGATATAGCACATCCGCGAGTAGCCAGTCATATATACCGTCTCTCCCTGGATTGACATCCTCCCGTTGTGGCACGCCTGCACTCCGTAACCACTTACACCTTGACAGTTCTGCACCGCCCGTCTGCTCTAATTCCGCCGTAAGCACCAGCGACCATTGAGTCACTAACCGCTTGCCATAGACCCCAGTAACCGTAGATTGCTTTCATAACTGCTTGTAGTAATTATTTAGATATTTCCTGCTTATAAGTAAATACCGTAAACGTAGTCTCCAAAACCGCATCATAAACCTTTTGCTTGGTTCCTAGGCTCTATAGCTTGTAGATAAAACTAGTATTTACATTGGTTTTTTGGTTTTTCTTTAATAAAGTTGTATTTATATATATATATTCTTCTGTGTATTTGGTTTTTTCTTCTATGAAGTCAATCATGAATAAATAGAAAAAGTACCGCTTGCGTTCTGACTTCTATTTAAATGCAAAGGTATAAGTACCACAAGTTTATTTGAACACCGAGAGTCATTTTCGGCAGGTAAGTTGAAGTTGTCCATTGCTTCGCAAACGACAACCACACACACAGACCGCCTGGCATTCCGTTTCTTCACTGAGTTACCCTAGCTTCTATCATACCGCTGATAGAATAAAATGATGTTCCTACACTTTAAAACAGGAATTGGCGCACGAGACCGTTACCGAAGTAAAATTTGTTAAAAGTACAGCTACTGTACTGAATGGTGCCAAAGTAACACGACACCCATGCAAAATATGTATTTTGGTGGTGGCTCCCCCACCACGTCACAACTTTTTCGTAAAGGAACATCTATTCATTATTATTATTTATTATGAATTGTACGTCCGTTGTCTCCAAATGTGCAGTTCCATCCCGTACACGGCTACAATATAGGATTACATAGTTTATTTCAGACTTATTTGCAAGATAAAAATGTCGGTTCTTTGATGGCGGTAAAGGAATTAAGGAACCCGACGTTTTTTATGTTGCAAATAGGTTTGAAATAAACTGTAATACTTGCTGCGGTGGTGTTTACTATTATACAAGGAGTTTTTTTTTTAGGGCTTAAAATTAATAAATTCACAGGTTATCATATTATTATCATTCCGATGATAGCTTTTAATGCGTAAGCTAGAAGTAGCTCTAATACTTTGTCAACATTTCATCTCTCGTGTATCATGTATGCGCTACGTATCCTAAGAAGGGAAAGAAAATAGTTCACATAATAGACCAATTACTTTGTTCGCCATCCTTCCAATATAATGGAGAGCTCCTTTGATATGATACGATATGATATATACATCTTTGATCGCGACATTATAAAGGGTAAGGTAAGTCATTTAAAACAAATTTTTTACATAATACAAGAAATTGTAATAACCTAAGAACGAATCAATGAAACAAATAATTTATTAAAAAAATATTGTTATTACACAGTGATCATAAATGAATGGAACAAAGTAAAGTTGCTATAATTCATTGCCTAATAAACATATTGAAATAATTTAAAAATTACATCAAGTAGTCTACTAATTTTTATTTTAAAACTATCAAACAACTTACCTATGTAATTTCATAAAAGTAAAATGTCGTCGCTACAAGAAAAACTGAATTTAGGTACTGTATAGTTATTACACTTTCAGGAAACTACTGCAATATGTGCAACGTCACGGATACTACTTTGCATTACTTCAAAGTATTTTCAACTTTTAAGTGAGAATTGGTAGTAATCCCCGAGTTGTTTGAATTTCGCTAACGTTTAGGCAGTCATCAACGTGTTGCCAATCCCAAACAATAAAATAACTTTACCTATACTCAAGTGTTTTCATATAAGCACATAAAACATGCTAGCATGGCCGCGCGGTATTATATAAACACATTTTGTGTATTTATATAATGCACTGTGCGCTTATGAACTGTGCACGGCTGAAGGTCGACAAAAAGGTCGCTTTGCGAGCCCAAATAAACAATTTTGTATGTGCTTACATGAAATGAATGGAGTATAGATAGGATCAGCCAGCTTTACCAACTTAAAAGTGAGGGTCGTAAAGTACGTGGCAACTTTGCAGTAGCCTTTTCGTAGCAACGTAATAGACGCCAGTTTAAACCTATCAAGAAAATGACGTCATTCGTCGCATTTACTACTTTTTGGTAAACATAACTACATAGTGAAATTGTTGTAGTTCCCGTCACCATTTTCCAAGTAGCCAAACTATAACGTTAGTCGTATCTGCTACTTTATGGTAAATGTAACTTTGAAGGGGAATTAATTTTGTTTTTTGTCATCCCTATTAAGTGACAAATATTTTGTTGACGTATATACCACTATAAAGTTACTCGAACTAAATTCGCCATTTTTCCATTATTGAATCATGACGTCATATTGACAGATAAAAATATAATACTGCAAACTAATTTTTTTATTAAATATGGTCATTTGCAAATATGTTTTATAAATAGATCATTGTTACTTCATAATACAATAAACAAAAAAAATATTTTCCATCAAAAATTTTGTATTTTCGATTGTAAGCATAATTTTTTTAACACATCTGTTTTCGAAAAAACTTTTCTAGAGAGGGATTCTTTTTTATCGAAGTATCATGGTAACATTTTACAGTAAACAAGTAGTCGTTTTAATTTCCACACTCAAGAGTGAATACAAAACATCATGGTTTATTACCTACACATATTTCATTTAACCAATTTAAGTTGGATAACGCTATTCCAAACGTTATCCATTTCCACTATTTGGTTACGTTCCGTTTACGTAATAACCTAGTTGTCAACACGTAACAGAGAAGGTTCCAGAATAGTAACTGCTATGTAATAACTGTTTCCCATTTTGGTGAATGTTTGGTAGGCGGATCGTTCCCATTATGTAATGGCGGTCAGTTGCGGAAACCTTTAAAGTTCCGCTGATGGTAGTAATTACATAGATACTACTAAATGTGCTGCTTGGGAATTTATATTCTACAGTCACAAAATTCTTCGTAAAGATTTGAAAATAAGAGCATATAAAATTCAAGTTTTGCATCATTTTCGTCAAACAGACTATGAATGAAGAATGGATGATGTTCGAAATTTTTTTCAACGATTAGAAACAGATCCAAATTTTGCTCCTAATCTCGTTTTTAGCAACGAAGCAACATTTCATATTTGCGAAAGAGTTAGGTGATAAACATGATTGTATGTCTAGTGAGCTTTATCCCAGGTTCGCATGGAGCCTCGTAACTTCAAATGTTGTAGTAATTGTTGGTACCACAGCTACTGCTAAATTTATTGAGTAAAGTATTCCTCCATTAGAATGGGACACCTCCCCATTATGCTACAATTATGCAAAACTTTTTGAATTAGACATTTCCTGGACGATGGATATGTAGGGGAGGATCTTGTGTATGGCCACCAAATTCACGAGATATAACTTCACTAGATTTTTTTCTGTGGAGATATCTCAAAACAATTGTATCTCGAACGAAACCATAGAAGATCTTAAACAAAGAATTCGAGATACAGTTGCTTTAGTTACCAGAGATATGTTACGAAATACCTTTGAAAAATTTAACTGCCGGTTTTTAACGATTTAAATGTGTTTATAGTCTCTTGGCTGATAGTTTTCCTATATCTCTTGATAGCGTCAGTTTTTTGGGTTATTTTGTTAATTATTATCAGACTCTTAAACCCTGGGAAATATGCGCCTTGGAAAGTGTGTTTTTTTCCGGTTATACTTCACTTAAATATATTATTAAGTTTATCATAAAGAGTTTCAACTGCAATATTTGTCCCACTGCAATACTCAAAAAAAAGTCCAGTCAACACTACATTATATTATACTATCATATAGTCACACAAAATTTGTCTTGCGAAAGTTAAAATGCCTTGGTTTTTATTCGGAATTACATGTAATTTAATATGTAATGCTAGATGAATTTTTGAAACTATGTGCTCAGATTTGTCTCCAAATCTCCATTTTTTAATTTTTTATTATTATATAAGGTGACCTATTTAAAAGCGGGATATCTCCATAAAATTTGTATATATTTTTTTAATTGCAGAGTGCAAAAACTGTACTTTAGGATAAAGCGTCACATTTTTTTTTTCATGTAAGTCAAATAAAATCGGACATACCTGAGTTCAGGAATAACTGCGGGGTTTGAGAAGCAAAGTCAGATACGATGCAAAATCTTAGAAAACAAGATGTTCAAATAAGATAAATTATATCGAATTTCTTGTTTTCAAAATAAAATAAATTAATAAATGCTTAAGTTGATATTAAGCTCAAATAAGTAAGAAAAATATCCTAGCAGAAATTTTTTCATTAAAGAATAATGATGTTTGAGGTTCATTTAACATTATACCCCTTCAATTTTCGATTCCAAAGCTCCATTACGGCCCTTTCCCTCAGTGCCATCGGAGGTTAATGGCACGTATTTTCATGTTGTCTAACATACTAATAATCCTTTTTGAAGCCACATTGAACACGTCCCTAATTACTGCCTAAGCTCTTCGTATAAAGACCGTGTTGCAGACAAATTTGCAATGATATCTTTTTGTGTCAGATGTCCAATAAATCCTTACTGTTATGTGACAAGAATCATCACTTGTCTAGATTGTTTATCTTCTAATAAACTTATGAGAAATTTGTTTCAATGATGAAATGTATGTTTTATTTTAAATATTTGTTATTGGTATGGTTGTACAGTTCAACGTGAAACTATTACCAAAAAAATATAGAGATTGATTTGGTTTCAACATATAGAAAAGCATAACATAATATAGTTAATAAAATATAGTTAACTCTTAATGTAAATTAAATGAAAATTAAGTTTCTTAGATATAAAATAAAATAAATTAATGAGATACATGACTTATTTCACAAACTGTTTGAAATATAAATCTGAAGAAAAATTAAAAAAATATAATGGCAAAGAGAAAATCACATTAATTTGACTCTTTTCATCCCCTGTATACACGATATTTCTGTTACACTACAGTACTATTATGTTTATTAATTCAGTAAACTAGTAGACAATCAATTTTTATCTCTAATGTATCTGTAACAGTTATTGCCTCAATGTTATTTGTGGTATTCTTTTACTTTTTCTTTTTCTTGGACTTACTACCACATGAACAATTCTAAGCTTAAGTATCTAAAAAATATGGTTACCTAATAAATTAACTTTAATCAACTTTCTTTTGATTGATAATGATAATACAGGATTGTTACCAGATATTTTAGGAGAAGATGTATATAGGGGTGGTCCTATAATGTAACACAGAACAACAGTGGATTCCTGATATCAAAATATTACGACTAAGCTAAAACCAGCGCTAAACGATGCTACGAACCTTTCAACGTTGGACGTTTGATACTTTTTCGCACCGTGCCACAGTCAATGGTACCAAATCCCAAAAACGTGGCCAAAATATGAAGGAGTTTTTCACATTAAACGAAAATTGGTACACTACGGTTTTCGAGTTCGATGATTACGAATCAAAAGTCAAAATTACAAAAAACAAAATAGCTCATCTAATATGGCGAACGTATATATTTAAAAAAATATCAGCATTAGCCAAAACTTGATATTTAAGGGTTTTCGAGGTCGCTGATTACGAATCAAAAGTCAAAATTACAAAAACAAAATGGCTCATCTAATATGGCGGACGTATATATTTAAAAAATATCAGAATTAGCCGAAACATGGTATTTAGGGGTTTTCGAGGTCGTTGATAACGAATCAAATGTCAAAATTACAAAAACAATATGGAGGAATCAATATGGTGGACGTATATATTTAAAAAAATATCAGGTATACCTGAAACTTGTTATTTAGGTGTTTTCGAGGTCGTTGATTACGCATATACAGTTAAAATTACGAAAACAAAATATATAAACATTTTTTAAGGTTTTAAAATCAGATTGTAGATTTTTTTGAAATGCTACATCAAGTGTACTATTTAAACTGTCTTTTCATATAATACAAATTTCCTTCTTGGACAATTACATTTCTCTAGAGACTGAAACAAAAATATACCTATATGTTAAATTATTTCACATTCACACCCATAACGTTCTTAGTATTAAATTATTTTTTGAAAAACATTTTAATTTTATGAGAACAAATTATAAAATAGTAATAAATTTAATTTCCCACGTGATGTACTATAACATAATAAATAATACCTCGTGATATAAAAACTTTTCTTTTTTTTGAGATTTCCCTAAATCTCATATAAATACGAAGCCCCCAGAGGCAAAGTAAAATTGTATGAATTATACACTGGAAATACTTAAATATTTACTAAAAATGCAAAACTACTTCATCAATGTTTGTAAATTACAGATAATTTCCAAAAAAAAAAAGAACGGGTAGAGATATCGAAATTAAACAAGAGTCACTTTTTTATGTAAAGAAGGACGCTCGTTCAGATTTTCGATTCATTTTGCCCATAATTCTACAGGCAAAAAAATATTCTTTGACTTATCAAAACAATACTCTACTGTTCTAACTAACGCCTTCTATGGGTAACGTTAAAATTAGTTGCAAAATCGTATTTGTCATATCAAAAAACGTGAAGCTGACAATTTTTAAGTTTATACTATGAAAACTTTCAAATTATTGAGATTTCAAAATAAAATTCGAACTTTGAACACCCTATATCTTTTAAATTAGCAACATTTATATAAGACATATTGAGCTCAATCGTCACATTTTGGTCTCTAGTATCGCCAGTTTTGGGCTTTTAAATGAACCATCCTGTATAAATTAACTAGCTCTGTTAAGATGCAATTGCAAATAACAGTTTAAAAACTTTTATTAAAACCAGCGTGGCATCTAGTGGCAGCTAATTCTTGTTGATTTTGTTAAATAACAGTATTAACTAAACGCCCCTTGCACTCGCCGGATTTTTAAAATTAATTCACATATTCTAATATGGTCTTATTAAACATTAGCAATTATCAAATCTGTGTTAATAATTTCTACCTAGAGAATGCCTAAATTATTAATTGAATATCTACTGATTGTTTTCTGCAATTATTTGGTTATGTCCTATCTGAGCTATTGATATTGCAGTGTTTATTTAAATGTGACTTGTTAATAAGTTTTAAACATGACTGAAAAGGTTATTCCAAAGCTCAATCGGAAGTTGATTCAATGATGATCGCAGAGTTTTTGCAAAAAGTGTCTTTTGCAGAAATTAGAGGAATAAAATCAGGTACATAAGTTTAATATCTATAGCTTGTATATTTTAAATAAATTAGATTAGAGGAAGTTTACATTGGTAAATATATTTGTATAGCTAACTAAAGTAATAATATAAATAACGTTTATTTTTGCTCATAATAAATGTTATAATGATGAATAATATTTATCAATACAACTTTAATTTTATTGTTTACTTATCAACCGCGGACGGCCTTAGCTTTGCGGGTGTTTTGGTGTATTTATATGAATTGTATATAAAGTAAAGTAAAAATAAAGTTGTATTTATATGCCAACACAATGCAACAATCTTATATTTAAAATCACAACAAACACAAAAATTAATGGCTTCAAACAAAAAAAAATACAGAATGTATTAGTTTATTAAAATTAAAATATGCCTAAATATTTATTTCAATCACTCTGTATAAAAATTAAAATAATCTTTTGACTGTCGGCAAAACTGTAGATAATACAAATTATTTCAACTCCATTCATAAAGCCATTTTTCATATTGTTTTCTGTTTGACCCTGTATAAAAGTTAAATGACTTGCAGTCCGAACTCGTCCAGTTACCTAGGAATTAATATCGCTAAATCCATATAAACGGTTTTTTTTAATAAATAATTAGATGTAGGTAGCTTTGTTAGATATATGAGAGATTTTGAAATACACCCTGTATAAAAGTACCTTTAGAAAAAATATTTTTGGACGTCCCTTTATCGTTTTTAAGTAAAACTCTTTGAATTTGCGATTGCAATCCATTTAAAAATTAATATTAGCTAAAAATGAGTCTCACCCAAAAGGGATAATTGACAACTTTGTGTCCGATGATTTTCAGTAACATCCAGTAGGTTCACACAAAATTACGCGACGGAAAATATCTTCTTTAGAGTCCCAAAATAACATACAAAAAAATCTGAAAAATCATTTGAAACCCAGAATCTCTTGTTACCCTACTACGCCTTTTATATATTATTTTTTATAGCCTTTGCATACTTATTTATTTTTCGTATTATTTTTTTTTAATTATTCACATCACAATGATCCTTGCATACAAAAACGCAACTTTTTTTCTAAAACTTTTTTGAATCCCGTCTAATCATCTTTAACCACACGTTTTTCGTTCTTTGGAACCTGAATAAAAGTTGTTTTTTGGTGTTTTTATTGAAATATTTTACACATCGGCACGATACACCTGTAATATGATGATTTTGAGGAGTGATCATTATTATGCATGTAATTACTCCACTTAAAATTTTACAACAATCACAACACAAAATATAACACCATCTGTGTACATTTAACAACGAATTTTGTCTGTTTAGTGTTCATTTGCACTATGATAGTTCCTGTACTGTGACGTCACCGGGTAGATCTGCCCGGCAGGTGGAGTTTGAGCGTGTAATGGATTAATTCAAACTTTTAATGTTGAATAATTTTTGTAAAAGTCAAAATAAAAAAATCCTCTTGTATTAAGTAGTTTCCAAAAATGCCAAAATTACAATTTTTGCATGGGTCTTATTGGTTTTTTAGCAAAAAATCCATGTAATACATAAAGATATTTATAATTTGTCAAAATAAACATAATGTTTTATTTGTATTTTCATAAAGAAATGTGAACAGGTAAGTTGATGACATCCTAATAGGTTTTAAAGGAACAGACAGACAATTAAAAGACTTAACTATAAAAAGATATAAAACATCATTTTCCTGTAATATTTACCGCAAACCAACTTTTACAGACGCCACTATCCCGCTTAATTCCTATAACCCTCTCGCCCACAGATTGGCCGCATATCAATCTATGACACACCGAGCCTTCAGCTTACCTCTATCTGAGACAGATTTAAAAGAAGAATTAGACACAATAAGATTTATAGCACATAATAACGGGTACCCTCAAAAATATAATCAACAATCTAATCTACAAAAAAACAAAATAAGTCCCACTTAAAAGAACTTTATTCCACTATTAACGAGAAAAAAGTTCAAACATACATTTCATATTCAGGTCAACTCTCCTATTCAATTAGCAATACTTTTTCCAAATTTAATATTAAAACATCATTTAGTTCTAACAAAAATATAGGCAGATATCTTTTCAATGCAAAACAAAAAACTGACATCTTTAAAAATGTGGTGTATATCGGTTAGATTGCCCAGAATGTAACGCCTCATATGTAGGTCAAACAGGTAGATCGTTCGGAGTAAGATATAGAAAACATATTCACACACAAAAACAACATTCCAACTTTTATAAACACCTAACAGATTTTGGTCATACAATAACTGATGACTATTAACCTAAAATATTACATATTTGTGGGAAAAGTAAAAAACTTAATTTATTAGAAGTGCTAGAAATTAATAAATTAAACAGGAATAATAATTACAACATATTAAACGACCAAATAGATTTAAATAATTCTCCGTTATTAAACTTGTTCAGATAACCTGATGTTAATAAAAATCACACCATAATACAATTTACTATCTTGAAAAAACCCCTACATTTAAAGACATAACATCTGTACAAATTTGAATTATATTATCAACCATAAAGTGACCCATCCTTCTATTCAGTTCAGTTTATATTTAAATGAAAGTAAAATCTGTGTATAATTTAGTTTACTTGAAAATGTCCGAATAGGATGAAACTAGTTGTAAAATAACAAATAAAGTGAAAATTAGACAAGTAATAAAAAGTGTTTATAATTTTTTTTAAATCATAAAGAAATGTTACTAAATATTTATTTTGTCAGTTGTAATGATTTTTTTAATGCCTGTAAAGATTCCACATACTTTCAGAAATAGCCTCCATTTTGCAGAATTAAAATTGATGCACTTTAAATAAAGTTATGAAGTTTTAAATCGAGAATTCCTTCCTTTCTACGTACACACCCACGCCAGATTTTGCCCGAACGAGGTAACTTTTGCACTGATCTATAAAATCAGGTAGAAGCGATTACCCTCTCTCCTCTGTCATTCAATGATTAAACTATCAGTGTACTCAACGCAGCGGTCTAAAACTTCAAATTTAAAAGTTGATTTTTGAGGTTTTGGTCACGTTTTTGGGATCACACTATGCGTATGGTCAACATTCAAACCTACGAACTACCAATGTCGACCATCCAACGTGTTTGGCCACGTTCGGGCCATTGTCGGTATTTTTGACCCGAGTCAAAGGAATTTCTTCAACGTTCGAAGGAATATATTCGTTGTTTTGATACACGGCTACTATGATTCTTTTGACTAGTAGTTTATCTCTTTTGATAGTGCTAAATACTGTATATATTTTCAAAATCTTGGGTATTCTTTTTAACTTTATTATAAGAACTATTTAGTTTTTTAATTAAAAAATTTCCACTCAGTCTTATAAAAGAAGAATATATTTGATTACATTATATTTAATTTTGTTTATCTTCAATTTTTTAAAACATGTTTATATTGCTTACCGTCCTCTACTGTATTTAGAGATAACATCCACCAGCTTCTAGTACGTCGTTTCTGTTTCTTTTTTTCTCAAGTAATAACTTTGAACAGGACAATACATTAATCACTGCGGTAGCAATTGCAACATCTCTATCCTCCAGTTTTAAATACTAGACAAACGTTTGTACCAAACTGTTTTCAGATGTATCTATCAAACATTTGCCACATCGTGTGGCAGAAACATTTGCCACATCAACTTACGAACTCAGTTGACTCAAACGTTCAGCCCAACATTGGAAAGTCAACATTCGACGCATCATGTCGCGCCGACTTAAACTTACCTTAGCCCAGAATTTTGATATAAAAAAGAAACAGGGCTCAAAAGTCGAAATTTTGATTTTAATTTTCTGCCATAATTTAAGTTTTGAAGATATCGATCTGAAAATTGGTAAAAGGTTTTTGTTTTGGGATAAGAAATAATAATCAGTTCCCAATTTTAGACTAGATATTGGCTGTGTTTAAAATAATATTCTCAACTAATATTTGATGATGACCAGTGTTTCGTTTTATTCCAATTTTGTATTATTTATTTCAAATGTTTATTTTTTAGTCTATTCTGTGTAAATTTTTGTGAATATTTTTTTTTACATAATAATATTAACGTATATTTTTAATATGTTGACTGGAACAATGTCAGCTCGATTTAACAAAAAAATTGCATTTTTGAGGGAAATTTGTTCAGCACCACTGTACTAGACAAGTTACCATTTCATAGACGATGATTCTGCAAGAAATTATATAATTGTTACATAAAAACCTAGGGATTATGGTAAGACCTTTAAGCCTAAATTATTTATATGCAAATTTAAATCCCTACGAAGTTAGTCTCCTAAACGAGGTGGAGCCAAGTCACCATTTCGTTAATAAATCAAGAAAGCTTTGAAGCAAATTAAAAGAAACTTGAGAAATATATTAGATCTCACATTTATTTTGTAAAATTTTCCTTCAAATCCAATGCAATAGGCAACTACCTTTAATTTTCTTACATCCTGTTCTTTTGTTATAAGGATGACTTTGTTGTATTTTATTTTAAATTATTTCCATTTTTTGTACGACCGGTTTAGCAAAAAATACATTCCAGTAGTACCTATAAGTTGTGAATTGGCAAGTAAATAACGTATGTAAGTAAATATTAAATTCCAGAAAATATGTATTTTGAACTAACATCCTTTATTTAAGAAAGGCCTCACAAAACAGACTGTGACTTTATGGCGAGTAATTCATTAAATTTTTATATTAAAGCGTAATTTCTTGCAAACTGTTAACTAAAAAGTAAGTACTCGTCTTAAAGAGAATTTAACGAGCTTTAAAACGATGTTCTACTTGACCCCCTTTGCCATTTAAAATTTTAGAGGTGGATTCTACCACTGCTTCATGCGTTGAGGTGGCTCAATCGAAAATACTCAGTGAAATTTTTACTTTAGAACGTAATTTCTCGCAACAAATTTAAAAACTAGAATTAGAACCGTTGTAAAGAGAACTCAATGAACTTTAAAACGATGTACTGCTTGACTCCTTGCCATTTAAAATTGTAGGGGCTTAAGGGTTGAAGTGGCAAGGTCAAAAATAACTAATGAAAGTTGCTCTTATTTAACCCTAAAAATAACTAAAACTAAAGCTAAAAGGGCATTTATAATAATAATTATGGTATACTAACTTGTAACGATAATTATAACAAATTATGGTTAAGACCTTGCTCTCCTGATGTTTTAATCGAAATGCCCTGATTTTAGCTCATGCGCGAGTCTATCACTTGACGAGGGCGGGGGCGAAGCAAGTAGTTCTTTGGGTGTTCTTCAAGAAGGAAGGTGAGCGTAGGTGGCATTTCATTACGTTAAATTATTAATTTAAAATACATAATAATTAGAACAATTTCATTTTAAACAATTAGAGCATGCAGGACATTTCTATGTTCTTGACTAGTTATTTATTTCCTTAGCTAGGTTTTAATATCGATTTTTATCGAGCTATATTAGTTTAGTAAAGCTCGTCGGCTAAACGCCATATTTGCGCGTCCTTTACATTCAACTAAATTCTTGAGTTTGGATTATCCTACTAGCGCTATAGATGAAATTTATATCGTTTACCTTATCTGATTAGTAATTATCTTATCGTACCTTGTTAATTAGCATTTTGGTTGCTAATTTGCTACCCTCACCTCTTGACTCAAGTCTTTTTTTTCTTCCTGCATTGTTTATCATAGTGGATTTGACTATTACCTGCGTAAAAATGAATCTTGCAATGCTACAGACAGTTTGTTAAATTATAAAGAAGTATATAGAAAAGGGCCAACGTCTAAAATTGATTCATTGCGGTACACCAGAATTAAAAGTTAAATATCAGGAACTTCATCTATATAAACTTTTTGTTGCTTATGCTTAAGATAGTGAAGATAATGAATGACTAAATAAATGCATGAATGAATGGGTAATAACGAATGAATGATTGAATGAATGAATGAATGAATGAATGAACTAATAACCGAATGAATGGGTCGACGAACGTATGACTGGATGAATGAACGAATGAATTGATTATTGGATGAATGAATAATTAAATAATTGAATAATTGAATAAATAAAAACCATTTTAAGATGAATAATTTAATTTCAAATCTAGTATTGTAAGGCTGAGAAAATAATTAATTAACATTATCCCAAAGTACAAATATATATTAACACTCGTTACAACATATCTTTACAAGGTTCTCAATCTGAATGTCCCTTTGTGTGTAAAAATGTTCATGCCTGCCTAACATTCTCGGTTACGGACTCAGCCGTCGAAAAGTAGAAAGAATAAACAGTCATAAATTGTATTAATATTATACTAGGAATAATGCCGACCGGCGTCTCTATACATCGGGCTTATAATATTTCTTACATTCGGCCATGCTGCCATGTGGATGTCCTCAACCACATAGACTAACAATACTCTTACATAATTTTTAAACTGAAACCCAAAATTAAATGAATTTCAATTACATATGAAACATATTACTAATGTGATAACCTCAGAATTTATAGCCATTATTTGAAATTTCTACAGAACTACAAACTATCCTTAATAGCTATGATGTTTTCAACATTTTCACAGTTCAATACTACCTTAAGTTACAGTCCACATCTGCACTCTCTACCCTAACTAAACCGTTACATTGGGCTATAACCCATGCACGAAGGCTACAACCTTCTCACTTTGACACTAAACCATTTTATCGGGCTACAACCCACACACGAAGGCTACAACCTTCCCCACATAAAACATTGGGCTACGAACTCTACATGCGAAGGATACAACCTTCTATATAAAACATTATATTGGGCTACAACCCACATGCGAAGGCTACAACCTTCTCTATCTAAACATTACATTGGGCTACAGCCCACATGCGAAGGCTACAACCTTCTCTATCTAAAACGTTATATTGGGCTACAACCCACACACGAAGGTTACTACCTTCTTCAATCAAAACACTGGTCATTACAACCCACATACGAAGGCTACAACCTTCTCACTTCCTATTTACACTGTTCGTCTCGACACACAACCACCCATGGCTTTATATTCTCACTAGGAACAACTGTCTTGCAACGTTTAACACCTTCTCTAAATCTTCAACTTCGTATCGATCATTAAATAGCACCTTAGATATCCTAAATGGTCCTTTATATTTGGCCAAAAGTTTCTTAATAGATCCAGAATTCACATCACTTGTAACAAGAACAAGTACCAAATCATTTTCTTGATACTTTCTTGCATCCTTTTATTTCGACCATAACGTTCCTTCTGTTTTCTTTGATATTCACTTATATATTCCTTCATTTTACTTAAAAATGGAAATATCCACGCGGTCTAATTCATCTTGAATCGAATGCAATAAATTCGCTTCAGCAGTACTACAAGGCTGGTACCTCAAAAGACTTTGTGCAGGAGTTGTGTTTGTGCCTTTATTAAAAGAAGTATTCATCGCACTTAAAACCAGCAGCTTGACTGGGACGATTAAAATTAGAGGTCGCTCATTACGAATGCTTTTCTGATAATTACTATAATTACTACTTGACGGGATATTCTTCTGAGTACAATTCACTAGTAGTTGAAATTCTACTTGATCTTGCTGCCCGTTGTATGTTTTCATTTTTTAAATCCGATATAACAGCATCAACTAAATACTCCTCGGGTATATCGATTTGTAAAGCCTTTAATTTATTTAATTTGTCAAAAAAATACTCACATAAATCTTGTCCTGGCTTGGCTTCATACAAAGCCGCCTCCCGCAATAAGTACCTAAACGGCAACGGTTTTTTAAATTGATTAATTAATTGTTTTTTTATTACCTTCCAATCAGAATGCATGTGATCTTGCATATCATACCAACGCAACGCCTCGCCATGCCTCGAAACCTGCCAGCAACCAATTTGACAACAGTGGCACTATTCCATCCATAACTTTCTGCCAGTTCATCAACACGATTTACCCATTTTCCAACACATTCTTCACTTTGCGGATCAAACGGGGGTATAACACTTTCATCACATAACGAAGCACCAGCACCTTGCAATTTAGAAACGTACTTTTCTAATTTCTCCAAACGCTTCAACTTACACCGTACACTTTCCTCTTCCGAATAACTCGAACTTGACGATGGACTGCGTCGTCTTTTTCCATTATCACTACCCTTTTTCTTGGATTCGGACCTGTTCTTAGAGTGTCCCATTTTGTCACATTTTATAAAACGTCTTTTCAACAAAATAAACTAAATATTATGTAGCGTGCGACAAATAACACACTTTAGTTAAATAGAGGATTTATCCCACCGCTGCTTTGTAAGGGTGAGAAATAATTAATTAATATTATCCCAAAGAACAAATATATATTAACACTCGTTACAACATATCTTTACAAGGTTCTCAATCTGAATATCCCTTTGTGTGTAAAAATGTCTATGCCTGCCTAACATTCTCGGTCACGGACTCAGCCGTCGAAAAGTAGAAACAATAAACAGTCATAAATTGTATTAATATTATACTAGGAATAATGCCTACCGGCGTCTCTATACATCGGGCTTATAATATTTCTTACAGTATGGATTTTCATTTGATAATAATCAATTTACTCAAAATTAAACCGAAATTATTAACAATATATTAAGAGAATTTTCTCAACGGTTCTATGTTTCTATGTGTGAAATGAATTAGCAGAGCCGTAGCTAGGGCGTGGCGAAGGTGGCATTGCCATGGGGCGCACGATCTTAGGGGCGCAAAATTAAAATATTATGGCAAGACAAAAGACACACGTACCAAAGCCGGAGTCTGCATCTAATGTAATGTAAAACAATGGAGTCAAAGAAATCGGTTCCGCACCTTTGTTTCACATTACATCCGGTGTCAGTGCTGGCTCTGGCTCAACTTTATCGAAGCGTGTTGTGTGTTTTGCATACGTTGGCCGTTGACTAGCGGTAGCAGTTCATTCGCTCATTTTCGTTGCTTCTCGCATTACTAAGCGCGCGCGCAACGTCTTTAAATTAAAATTTATTTAGTGGGAGTTCATGCTGCTCAGATAACTCCAAAAATGCAAACCTTTTTCGGAACAGTTCAACAAATATATAACTTTTTTGTTGGGTCATCTCCCACTGGGAACTGTTGAAAAAGCAAAGTTAAGGTGTCTTTAAAAGGAAGAAGCGATACACGCTGGTCATCAAAAGCTAACGCTATCCATGCTTTGAACTTCCAACTGGAAAAAGTTGTCGACATTCTTGAAGAGGTCAGTGTATCAGAAAAAAGTACTGGAGATACAATTGTGCAAGCAAAGGCGTTATTAAAGTTAATGAAAAAATTTGATTTCACTGTTATTTGACGTTTTGGAACATTCTTTTGAATAAAATAAATGGGATTAATCTTTTCTTGCAAGAAAAGCAGCATGATATATCAAAAGGTACCCGAATGATTCAGGGACTGTTGGACGAAATGAAAAAATATAGACAAGAAGATTTCGTCACACAATTCAGTCCTCAAAGTTGATGGCAGAGAAAATAGACATTGAACCAATACTTCAGAGTCTCGAAAGCGCAAAAAAAAAACAAAAATGCCTGGGAAGAAAGCAAGCGATGAATCTCATTCTTTTGATTCACCACGCAGTTAAGAGTTGGATTGTTGCAGGTTCTTGATACAATCATCATGCAAATGGAAGAAAGATTTGTGGCTCTAAATGAGCTAGCAGATGATTTTGGGTTCCTAAACGGGGTTTCTATCGAGACAACCACTTGGAAGAATTAAAAAAGAAAGCCACAAATCTTACTCAAGTATCCTGCTGATTTAAGTGCTTACGAATTTACATCAGAAGTAGAAAGCTTCAAATTCCAAAGTAAAACATTGCAAGAAAATTTTATTGAAATGGGTCCCTTGGAAATTTTGCAAGGTATGTATAACCTGTCCATAGAAAATATTTATCCAAACATACAGACGGCCTTCTGCAGGGCAACAACGATTAACAAATATGTCTATAATTTCAATTGAAAAAATCAACTGCAATTAATTTAAATTATGATGAGATTATAGACATATTTGCTGAATCTAAATCTAGAAAAGTTAAATTTTAAGTTGTATATTTATTATGTCGATATGTGATTAAAACCAAATATTTTAATTGTTTTTTTGTTCGGAGAATATATTTTCAGTTATTTTATTATTAGACTACTTATTTGACATTTTTAGGTTTTTTGTTCTTATGTCTGTTTTCATTAAAATAAAATATATATTTCCTCAGCTTTTAATTTGGGTTGGGGAGGCGCAAAACTCATGATTTGCCACAGGCGCCAACAAGTCTAGTTACGGCACTGTGAATTAGCAGCTGAAAAATGTTAATTTTAGTAGACAATTTTAATCTCTAGCTCGTACTTGCAATGCATACGTTCCTTTATTTGCCAAATAATTCTCATCAAGGAAAACTTCGTAACTATAATCACATCGCTCAGGTGGTGTCAGCGACTCATATCTCCCACATAGATGAACCGGGTTTCAATGCGGGTGAGGTTTAGTAGAATACAAGCATGCCCGTAGGAGATGTAAAATAGTGAATGAGTCTGCGATATGATTCAAGTTAGAGACTTTCTCTTAAAATTTGACTGATGTGTTGAAACTTGAGAACACGCAAAAATGACAACGCGTGGTTATCAAAAAAGTAGGGTTGTTCATTCATAATCGTTTATTTTACGTCGACTTACGTTCATTACTAAATTTTATCGGTGCTGACGGCGACGGCACGCCAGGATATAAAAACTTTGAATTTATATTAGCTCCCTACCTACTAACTGTCTAATAAGATTTTAACTTTCTTAACCATGTAAATATAAGGGTCGTCGTACAAGGTGTTTTAGGTTAGATTCTAGATTAAAATCAAAACACATTCGGTTGTGTCCCATTTAGTTTCTGCACTCGGTATGTAGTAGTTTCTAGAATAGATTTTTTAATAGAATCCTACAAACTGCCTTATAAATCGCCCATTTTCTCAGTAAAGCCACCCTGCATACAAATTCACGATTTATGGCTGCGGTATGTCTGATTTGATTGGGTCTGTGTACTGAAGATTAGGCCAACCTTTAATATAAACACACTACCACTCTGTCACATAAACTCAATATCCTTATGCATGACTGGATTGATGCAGATGGGTATTTCCAGTAATTTTTATAAAATGATTGGATCTGCATAGTATTATTCTTGCTGTTTATTGCTTTCAATAATTAAACTTTAGCTACTATATATGTCTCATAGAATTTAACAAATAGTTTCTTATCTGAAATTAATGGATATGGTCACATAATGATAAAACAAGAAACACAATTTACTTTGTTTTGAATCACTAATTTATTGCAACTTCACGTTACTGAAGTTTCGGCACTTAACGTGCCATTTTCAAAGATTCTGAAGAGAAATGATTTCTCTTGAAATTGAATGGTGTAAGCCGTTACTCTTTCATAATCAATCATGATGATATAACAAGAAAACACAATTTACTTTGTTTTTATCACTATTTTATTATAACTTCACGTTACTGAAGTTTCGGCACTTAACGTGCCATTTTCAAAAGATTCTGAGGAGAAATGATTTCTTGGAATTGAATGGTGTAAGCCGTTACTTTGTGATAGAGGATATAACAAGAAAACACAATTTACTTTGTTTTTATAACTATTTTATTATAACTTCATCGTTACTGATGTTTTCCGGCACTTAACGTGCCATTTTCAAAGATTCTGAAGAGAAATGATTTCTTTGAAATTGAATGGTGTAAGCCGTTACTTTGTTATAATCAATCAAGGATGATATAACAAGAAAACACAATTTACTTTGTTTTTTATCACTATTCTATTATAACTTCACGTTACTTCAGTTTCGGCACTTAATATGCTATTTTCAAAAGATTGTGAAGAGAAATAATTTCTCTTAATTTTTAGATATGGAAACAATACAATTAAATAAACAATTATATGTTAATAACTATAGTATCAGATATATTTGGATGGTGTAATAAAGTTAAAGGAATCACCAAATTTTTTTACTTATAATTTTGTCAAATATGTGTTTCTACGTTCTAGAACTCGACAAAATAAATTTTTATTTAAAAAAAAATAATTTGCCTAATTTATTTCAGGGAGTACAGTACTCACAATGACGTCTCCTGAATAAAAATAAGTAATATTAAAAAAATAAGTAATAAAAAAAAGAAGGAAATTAATAAAATTACTGCCATAAAATGGGAAACAAAAAGACGGTACTGAGTAGCCAAAGGTAGTTATCTAAAAATTGCAAACATTGAAACAGTAAAAAATGTTCAAATCACAGTAGAATTAAAAAATCGGCAATAACCGAAGATGGCTGTCCGAGAGACAGACAGACATCTTACAAATCGTTCGAAAAAATTTCAAATCGCGACTAGTCGACAAAGTCAGAATTTTAGAAATCTGAAAGAATTAAAATATTAACTGTTTTTATTCAGGTTTTAGATAGACAAGGAAACGTGCATGAATGTAGGACATTACTTGATAATGTTTCTCAAAGCAACTTTATAAGCGCAAATATTTGCTGAAATTGCAATTACAAATGAATGTTTATTTATTTGTATTATCTAAACAAATTCAAATGTTAACGTTGTTGTCGAACTTCTCCTAAAA
Organism: Rhamnusium bicolor; assembly: GCA_029963845.1. NCBI lineage: Eukaryota > Metazoa > Arthropoda > Insecta > Coleoptera > Cerambycidae > Rhamnusium > Rhamnusium bicolor. The sequence continues at coordinate 176,306 of JANEYF010005694.1, read as the reverse complement.
TTCGTCAATACGCAACTGTATTAACGTATTTAATAAAACACTAATGGTTGGTCATTCCAAAATAATCGAAATTATTCCCACAATGACTTTCTTACATACTATCAAATTTGATACTACCAGAGCTCACTTTTAATATAACCACTTATCAAGATTTTGACAAGCAGCTCACTAAATTCTGGGAAATCTAAGAACAAACATCAAGCATTTTTCCGCGTTGCTTTTGTGAGCTCAGATCAAATGGTCGTTTCTTTGTCGCTATACCCTTGGAGGAGGGCATTTCTTAACTGGGTTCTCCCAGGCTAATGTTCAGTAACTAAATGAATTACAAATTCCAAGACAAGTTTCATGTTACAGTCCTGTTACTACAGACATTCATAGTTTTCCCATCATCCCAATATATTGTCATCCGATGCTTCTTGAAACTTTTTCCGCAATCACCTTTTGTTCTAAAACAGGGGTTCTTGCACTAAGAAATGTCACTATTGTTAATCTTGAGCTATGCTGTGCTCTACTATTAGCTAAACTTATGGATAAAGCAAAGGCGTCTATGAATATTTGTTTTGAAAAACGTATTACTGGTGCGATTCAAATATAGGGATAAACCCATCTTTGGAAAATTTTCGCAGCAAATAGAATTTCACAAATTCAGGCTTTAATTGATCCGAATGATTAGCATTACATAAATAACGAAAGAAAATCCAGCTGCTTTGTTGTCCAGAGGAACAAATCCTCATAAACTTATCAATTCAAAACTTTGGTGGAATGACTATCATCGCCATCAGAATATTGGCCGCTCAATCCGAATGAAAATTTGCATGTTGAAAATCATCCACAGATACAGTCCATTTCTATTTCTTTAATTTCAACTCTTGAAGATATTAACTTAACTCATCATTAACTAGAATTACAGAACTATCGCTTAAGTCAACAAAAAGAGATTCGTCAGCTAGGGCCACTTACTCTGCTAGAGTTAAACAGTTCACTTAATTGTTTAATATGGAATCACAGCAGCAAACCTTCTCACAAGAAACGCATGATGTACTTAGATCGGAATCAGTAAATTCCTAAAATTGAAAAATTATACAGCTTAAATCCATTTATAGACAAAGACGGAATAATCACAGTAGGTGGTAGAATAAATAACTCTAATTTTGATAAGCTAAAAAAAGGAATCCTGCAGTGTCATCATCAAAACATCACCTTCCAGTTTTAATTGCCAGATATAAGTATAATTTACTACATGCAGATTCCCAAACTCGAGAACGTTTTTGGCTACCGTCGCCGTCATGCCGTACTTTGAGTAAAAAGATAGTACGATTGCATTCGCTATTTTACATTTAATCCTAGTAAAGAAACATACATTATTATGGGTTATTTACCTAAAACTTGTATTTCTCCTATAAGGCAATATCAGGTTTAGATTACGTAGGAGTATTTTCCCTGAAGAATTGAAAAACACGAATTTATAAAACAATTAAAATATATTTGCCTTTTGTGTGTTTTGCAACAAAGACTGATTATTTAGAGCTTGTCGGAGATCTAACCACCGAATCATTTATTGCCGCATTGAGGCAGTTTGTGGTAAGACGTGGAAAATGTGCTCAATTATTTTTCGAACACGCTACCAATTTTCAAGGCGTCAAATCTGAATTGCAAAATCTTTTAAAACTTTTCAAATAACGAGAATCCAAACTACATTTAAATCAAGAGGGCATAGAATGGCATTTCATACCTTCCAGAGTTTCCCATTTCGTAGAGCCCTGGGAAGCAGCACTAAAATCTGTGGTATCACATAAGGCGAATAGGTGATGTAGCAATATCCTATGAGGAATTTCTAACTGCCTCAAATAGAATCCAATAGGGGGTGTTGTTTTTGTCTTTTTTTTTCTTTTTTAAAAGAGTGTGGGTGTTTTTTGTCTCTCAAACGAAGGGCATTTTTTATTTGGGGGTTATTTGTGTTTTTTTTTTGGTTTGGGCTTTTAAAAAAAAAGAAAAAACACATAAAAAATTTAAAAAGCAAGGGGGGGTTGCTGCAAATTTTTTTGGTGGTATGGTGGGGTATGGTCAGGAATATATATCAGAGCTCCAGCAATGTGGAATATGGAAAACAAACGAACCCTCACTATTGGCTCCTGGTACTCTAATAGTTAAAGAAGACAGTCTACCTCCATTGAGGTGAAGTTTGCGAAAAATTAGCGAAGTTCTTCCTGGACTTGATGATGTAATGAGAATTGCGACTATCTATCAAGTGTTTAAATGGAACATGGCAGCGGTCAGTTGTGAAGATATAGGTATTACCAAATCAAGACATTTTTATTAACGGGTGACACTCGATTATTCAGATATTATTTAAAAGCCTTTGAAAAGGGGCGCATATTAGATATTATTTTTTATAATGATATGTTTTTCTACGTTTTTAATTCATTTGTATCGCCATTTTCCCCCCATTGGCTTTCATTGCAATGATATTGGTGAAAAACCAATTTTTCTTATGATTGAGATATATGTCAGAATTTTGTAACAGAACTTGTAAAAGAAATAAAAAAAATTTTTTTATAATATAAAATTTTTTTTTTATATGAAATACTATAGGAAACCTATTACAAATAAAATAATATTCCGAAACAAGATATATAGTGTTTTAGTTTAAAACATTAACAAGACTAAAGGAAAAATAAACGCGGGAATGCCTTGCAGCTCTATAAGGAAAATCAAGCACGTCGTGTGGCTTGTGGTTTGATGAACTTTTACAAAGACAGTTTCTAACGAATCGCCTGCCTAGTAAATCCAATCGCTCCTTACAACAGCATTCGGGCGTCATAGAATATTTAATTGATTTAAGGGTTGAAGCCGATTGACCTGATCGTATATGTACAATTTTTCTGGGGAACGTTGAAAAACAGGGTTCGTTTGCGCTGACGGCTGGCGTTTGAGACTAGACAGCGGTTTCCAAGAATTTTTACGTTCTTTTATCTACGGTATAAAGAATACATGGCACAAAGCATATTATTAATTATATTTACAAAATACCAAACTAAAACTTGAACGTAATTCTAATTTGAAAAGGTTTTGTTTTTTCCAAATTACTTGAAATTGGGGTTATTTATTTTATAAATTTTTTGGTATTAAATACATTAGAAATATACTTTTAAAAACTGTTTTTAAAGGAATTATGACGCATTAATTTAGTTAAATATTTTATTTAGACATTGGCATAACATTTGCAAAACAAAACAGGTGACTTCGGAATCAAATTACGCAGTTATCTTGAAAGATAAAATTGTCGGAAAATACGGTAATAGGTTAAAATAACAATGCCTATTATTTTAACCTATTGTAGTAGTTGTCTATGCCGATTCTGGCTCAATTTCCCATGTAATCTCGCCTCCATGATATTAGAAATCAAAAGTGTTATGCTATTAGCCAAAAAGCCTCTCATTTCCTTTCTCATATGAAATCTGAGTTCTATACTATTAGCGTTTGAGCTATCCCTATTCCAATACTAACGTCCAGGTCCCAGGTTTTAGGTCCGTCTACATACAAAATAATTTTAACTAGAAAGACATATGACATCATCCATATATTGCTTTAAATGCAGATTCAAGAATATAGCTGTATCTTATTGCGTGACATACATAATTTTTTATTGGTCGAGCTTGTATAAACAATCAATAGCTATACCTCTATCTTTATTCTTATTATTTGATGCTTTTGATATATATTAATTACATTTTTCAACGTTCTTGTTGTGGGGGTTGACTACTAGCTACGTCTCTAGCAGCTATTTTTGTTTTACCTTAGATCTATGTCTCTTAGCCCTCCTCTTGACTATTATATTAGATACAAGTCTATAGTATTGATCAAAATCTCCCTCCGTCGATAATAAAAATCAAAGTCCTATACTATTAGCCAAAAGCCTCTGAGCTTCTCTCTCATCCGAAAATCTAAGTCCTATACCATTAGCCTCTGAGCTGTCTCTACTACATCCAGGTCCCAGGTTCTAGGTCCGCTACATACACACACTCGCGGAGACCCCTGTACGTCTCTAGCATCCATCTGTAGCACCATATTTATGCTCTCTTGGTATAGTTCAAGCCTCTTATCTCTTCCCTCTTAGCTAGCACCTTAGATATATCTATAGTATTAGTTAAAATCTCCCCCTGATACTAATAATATAAGTTCTTTTGCTATTGGCCTCTGAGCTCCCTCTCCCCCGATACTAATGTCTCAGGTTCTAGGATCAACCCTAGCTAACCCCTTGCACCTACTCCCCTTTGCTCTGTGTCTAAGACTCAATCGAAATCGATGTAACGTTTTTTCTTTTTGACGTAGTCCCATAAGAGCCCATATATTTGTTTATCCTATCCTCACCAAATGTCTTAATCCCATAAGAAAATACATGGTGAATTCAGCCAGAATCGGCGTATAACAACTACTTATTGTCCTGTTTTTTTGATAATTGTAATCTGTAGAAGACTTTTCAAGGATACAAATTTTACATTTCAATCAGGTTATTTTGAAATTGGATCAAATATTCGAGTGAATCGCTTCAACTGTTGATAAGTTTAGTTATAAACTTGTTGTGATGAATAATTTGTTTAGTTTAATATTTTAGTTTCATAGCGTATATAGTGAACATTTCACTCATCAGTTGCGTAATTTTAAACCATTTTCAGGGTTACCATAATAGGATTTAGACAGTTATTACTTTATAAATTATAACTTAACGCTGTAATATATTTCAAATTCATAAAACATCATCTCTAAACTAACATTAATGTAACATTTTGTTTAACCGGCCCTGGCTATGTTCGGAAAAATAGGCATATATTAAATGTGAAATAAAAAAGGTACTTACCGCTCATAAAATTATATATAATGGGATTAACTGCGCTGTTCGCGTAGCAGAGCCAGTGGGATATAAGAGAAAATGCACGATTCACTTCGCTGTTTGTCAGCTTCACAGTAAGCCTGGAACAAAGTATGTAATTACATTATGTTGGAAATTACCTACAAATCACGTCACATATTAAGGAAGAAAGATGGAATAAGAAAGCAGTAAGTATTGTTACCATAGAAGGAACTATATAATGGTATTAACTCGAATTTCTTCCTTCGTTAAAATAGTTGACATCAGTAACACAGATGATTTGTTTTTTAACACCCTATATTTTCCACTTTTTTAATTTTCGTTTTATAATGGTAGCATTATTGTCCAACATTATTATAAACATTGACTGTTTAATACAAATTTAATTTAAATATATAAAGACAGTTGATCGGAAGAATATAGGATGCAGAGTTAAATAATAATAAGTGAATGTTTTCACATTTGAATACAATGTGTAAAAAAAGCATAGAATGAATTTATTTATTCTGTTGATACAAAGCTGGGTAAAACCTCGGAAACACCATTTCTTAATTTAAATTTTTGGTACATAAAATTAAAAAATGACAACACCCCACCTGACCAAAACTTGTGACAATTGTATCATTACAAGAAACGCAGATCTTTCCACAGCATCTGTTTATGTCACCAGGAGAGTCCTTGTTTAGTTCTGGCAATCAGTAATGTCCGCCTCAAGATATTTCCAGGTTGCATCATATTTACAGAACACTGTTGGATATTTATTACAAAACAGGTATTAGACTGATGTAGAGTTCACAGAACAAAAACTGTCGCTAATCACACTTCCCCACTCTTGTATTTTGAAGCCACACGAATTTAGTTGTTCTGTGGCAGTCACACCACTAAATTTTAAGACTAAAATACTTAAAATGTACTGTTTAGTGAATCTGATTAAATTATATATTTATAAAAAAAAAATAATAATTACATACCGGGCTCGTATCTTATTTCTTCACTTGTTAAATTCACATCGTATGATTTCCCATTATAGGGGTTTTCGATGGTTACCCAAGACAATTCAGAACTCGTTTTTCGTAAAAATGTAAACAATTTTTACATGTTGATTACGAAATTACTCAAATAAACGACATAAACATTGAACATAACCTAACTGTAGCTGAATACACAACTTGTAGTTCAATTATTTTAACTCAGATAGAGGTATAGCGACAGCTTGGTTGGTGTTAGGGGAAGTTCGAAGTTTAAACTTGATTGACGACAGTTTTTTGTTCTGTGAACTCTACATAATGTATAATACTGACAGCCAAAGCTTCAATGTCTACGTATACGGGCTTTTAGTCTACGTATACAGACTATTTTGAGGGCTAAAAAACAGAGTAAACGACATTTCTTTTAATTGTTTGTACATAAAATGGGTGTAGTTACACTATAGTTAGACCTACAAAATAAAATTGACATCAGACATGGTCTTGAAAATGGTAAAAATGCGTGTTTACTTAAAGAAAGGAGTGCTATTGACGCACACATTTTTACTGTAAATTAACATGCTATACAAATAAAAAACAAACAGGCCTTCTATTCAAATTTTAAGAATGATAACTAATGGAATTAAAATTTGTTTTCTTCCTATAATTTGAGAGTACGCAAATGATGGTAGTGATATCGACACTGATTAAAATATCGATTTAGCAAATTAAAACTTGATTTTTGGAGAAACATTTAAGAAAAACTTTAAAGATACGTTTTCTGCTCCGCAAAGAATCATGTCAAGAAGGTGCATAATATGGCGACATTCGCAGGAAAATTGAAGTAGGTCTACTCTAGATACTTTTAGTGAGGTGGGTTTGGTAAACCTGATTTTCATTCTCAAAAAAGAGTTTAAAGTATACAGACTGATTGATTATAAAGGCCCCGGGCTGTAACTTTTATTTTCTTTCAAACACCAATAAAGTATATATATTTTTAAATGAGACGTTATTTTCTATATAATGAAATACAAAACCATGGTCTTTCTTGTATCTTATAGGAGCGATGACGTAATTGACAATTTTTTTATATACGCATTATAATTTATTTTGCAGAATATGATAAAAAAAAATTCTCTTTTCAACCATGTCAAATTTTTATATCTTTACATAAGTAAATTTTCAAGTAAACTCAAAAAAATTACATTGTGCCTATATTCACAATTAAAACAAAACAATAAGTTTATTGCAATTTGTCATATTGCAGTTGGTTTATCAATACAGCATATATAAATTATTGTTACTGGCGCTTTATTTTACAAAGAAATGAATAATGTTAATAAGGATAGATATACTACAGGTTTATTACGAATGGAGAAAAAATAGTGCAGCAGCTTTAAATTGTATCGTTGACGTTATCCTGCTCGATGGCTCCCAGCAGATGAAAACTTAGTGCTTTTAAACAATGGAAACTATGACCTTAGATTTTCCCAAGAAAGATTTTATGGACATACGAAAGCAATTTTCAAATAATGGTATGTTTAATTGTAATATATTCTATCATTGGAATGAAGAAAACCGTAGAATTATTAAGGAACGAAATTTTTAAAACAGATTTAGTGTTAACATGTGGTGTGATATGTTATGAAAGAAAATATTACGTCCATATTTTTTTAATGGTTTTTAATTTGGCCAGTGATACAACAATACAATAAAAAATTAATCAGAAGATTATTAGGAAGAATCAACGGTTAATGAATATGTTAATATCATTTTGCCAACAATACGGTGCACCCCCACAAAATGCCCAAGTAAATATAAATCATTTCGATGCTACATTTCAAGATCACCGGATTGGTATAAGAGGACCCATTCATTGGCCAGCACGATCTCCAGGTATTACCCCCTTTGGACTTTTTTCTCTCGGGTTACATAGAAAATGAACCATCACTAATTGACATAAATAAATTAAAAGGTCGAATAAGTGCAGCAATTGTCAATATTTTAAATAGTGTTAAACTAAATGTTATTGGAAGTGTTGTCAGAAGATACGAACTATGAATTGAATAAAATGGACATTTGGAACAATATTTATAATTTTTTTTATTTTAATTTCCTTTGAATTTTGTTTATGTAGTAGTAAATACAATGCTTACTATTTCCAGTTTTTTTCAATTTTCTCGAACATTTTCTTATGTTATGACATAAAAATTTTATATAATTGAATATATTTAAAAACATTGACGATGACGTCATCACTCCAATACAAAGTAGGCAAAAACATTTTTGTACCTTGTTATAAAGAAAACAACGTCCCATTTAAGAAGATATATTTTATTAGTGTCTGATAGAAAATAAAAGAGTTATAGCCCGGGGCCTTTATAATCAATCAGACTGTATGTAATTAATTGGTAAATCATTATTATATTATATATCTATTTTGATAGTAAGAAATAAGAGTTAATAATTCTTAGGGCAACAGCTACTGGGAAAAAATGTACATACATTTATATCACTCGATTTTACATTCAATTTCTTAAGCGTACGCTGTGCTGATTAGAAACAATAATTCCGAAACATCGGCTTATTTTTCTTTGAGATATATGAAGCTCAATTACCTTTTGGGCAATTCTTTGAAACCACGAACTCTCACTCTGTTTTGTTTACTTTGCTAGGTGGAGACGGGTAACCACATAAGTTTATGTGTGGGGTTGACTGCTTATCGAAGCTAAAAATTGTCTTACTGGACACAAAGATGCGAATAGATTAGATTTCATATACCTACTATTCCTTAGGTACGCAGTGCCAATGAGGAGCAACAACTTTGTGAACCACTGATGTCAGTAACACGTCATGCTTTTGTTTGTTCATCGATATTTGATTAATTCTTTAAGAACTCTTATCTTGTTTTATTAAACAATTTTTTAAAATGATCGCTCAATATATCAGTAAGTATTTTGTTACTCTGACAACTAAAATGAGATTATTCGTACCTTATTTTTTAAAATTTCTCTCTGCTTTTGAGTATTGTGACTGAAAATATGATAAACATAAATCATTTTGTTATTATGATTGTAAATTACCGTGTTTTGCCTCTTAATGAAGATCAAAACCTCCGTCATGAATTACAAGATTAAGGATGCGAAAGGTTTTACATCTAATTTGAGCTGATGTGAATATATTACCCTATAAGTGTCACCATTTGTCAAGACATTTCCACTTCAACTCCGCTTAGTTAGATTTTTTGCATATTATACTAAACAATCTGAAAGTTTAATTATATAAATAAGGAATCACAAAAATGTAACGAAATATTATTTACACAAATACAGATTTTTCTCCAGTAAAATATAATTAGATTAAAAATTTGTAAAACATTTTGTCGCAAACAAAGGATGTTACTTTTTAACAAAAAAATTGATAAATAATTTGCATGGAATGCGTCTCGTTGTGAAAACAAAATTTAATACAAATAAAATACACATTGATCAATGTATTTCAATTTCGCTTTTTTTATGTGTACTTCTTGGGGATAACAACGACGGTCGTCAACTAAAGCCTCCTAAAAATTAAGCCTAAGGACAAAATTGCCAAATTTACATACATCTGTTAGCATCTGACAAATAAAATTAAACCGCAATATTACAATAAATATGATTCCAATAAATTTTAGGTTCAAACCATCAAGTTGGGTCGTAAGGGTCTCTAGATCGTAAGTGGAAATTGGAATTTCGACATGACAAGTGTGTGTTTTGGGTAAATCGTTTATTTTACTCAACAGTTATATATTTCTGAAACGTAAATAAGTTATAACTTCAATAATAAAAGGATGATTGACATATGTACATATATAGTATCAATACATTGATTTAAATATACACTGACCGGGGCAAAAAAGGGACAGCAAGAAGAAAATTTTATATCTTTTTTGATTAAATTTTTTTTTTCAGTGTAAACAAAACGTGTAAAATTGTTTCTTTGTGTCTTTTTCTAAATTTGTTTCGTTCATCCGTCTTCCCAGCATATCTTATACGTGTTATATGGGATTAAGGTCAGGATTACGTGCTGGCTAGTCTTGGGCTTCAATATAGGCACACATACATACAATCTTTATACTTTTCACGGTATTTGCCACAGAAAGCTATTACTATTTGTTTATGCACTTATTTAACGTCGGCCTATTTTCGACACAGAAATAATAGTGTCAGATGGCTATTAAAATATCAAATTGCTGAGGAAGCACTTTTGAAAGCATATGATAAAGAATACATTTAGAAGATTTATCTTTGATTGTTAGGTAATGCTTTATAAAAAAATTTAAAGCGTAGACTCTAATAACAATAACATTATGTAAAATATAGCTGTGGGCCATTATGCAATGACTTAAAACAAGTTTGAACTGATTTACAAATTTGTGTTTCTACAGTTTATATTTTTTATTTAATGCAATTATTGGCTTTTCCTGAAGAAACATATTATTTTAAAAAATTACGACGAAGAAAAAATGCAATAATTAAATTTCATACACCAGGTGTTCTGCATTAATATTTCCGGTCATTTATCATCAGTGCAACGTAACAAATTACGCATTTTTTTTAGTATAAGTGTGAATAGAACTTGCTTCTCTAGTTCTATATTTTTCTAACTTTAGCTGTTATTTCATCTAGAAGTAGGTTAGAATTTTGAGCGTACGGATCTCAAGTTGTCATTTCAGAGACGGCCTTTTCAGTGTATAAAATAAAACGAATTTATTTAAAAAAACTAAATTTTGTTACTGGCTAGTATATATATATTTGTAGAGCAAAAAAAATATTGTTATCATGTCACTATGTCGCAGTATTCTTTACGCTTTTGATAGAAATGCATGTGTACCGTTAATCGTTAAAAATGTCGTGACTCGTTCCTTCGAAACACAATGCTCTCGTGGATTAAAGATTTTCCCCAATTTCAGTTTAACGACGTAAAATTTTTCTGCAGAAGTTGTGAAAAGACATTTTTGTGGAAACGCAAATCGGACTTTAGGAAATATATTTCATCTTAAAATCATTAAAAGTAGTAATGACAGTGACAGTCGACGACATTCCAATTTAAATTTGGTAGAAATGATGGTAGGGGCAAAACTAGACAGCTTTCTTTTTAGACATTTTCTGCAGAAGTGTGTTAATGGTCAATACAAAACGTTGTTCTGACGATTTGTACCAACAGAATAAATATTGAGAAAAAATTATTTGGCTCCATCTTGTGGCAGTGTTAGGGAAAAAATGTTTACTGAGCTAAATGAAAAACATGTTTGGCTTTGTTTGGATGAAACAATTACCTTATGTTTGTGGCATAAAGGTAGCAAATGTGATGGTAGGTGGAATGGAGAAAGATTATTTAATACACGGACATTTAATGGCATCTAAAGCACTAGATTATTGTGCATGAAAATGGTGATATTGTTCATATCACCTAGGTCCGATTCTGGTTTCGGCGTCATGACGATCTCGGATCCAAGATCGGATCCATCTGGTTATATCTGCAGATAATATTTTTAATAAAAGAAGAACAAATGTTTTATGAAGACAGTGTCGAGAGGTTATATTAATAATTTTTTTATATATGGCTTAAACTAAAATTAAATACTAGTTAATTGTTCATGATAAAATATTATACAAACTAAAGTTAGATATTAGTGGTTCCCTTATAATTGAATCATATATGTATATCAAAGGTCTCCTGGATTTACATCGACGAAATTAGTTGTGCTTCCTTTTTGAGACCAGTGAATTTAGGCAAGCGATCCTTTACTTAAACCAGTACAACTTCTAACTTTCATTTACGAGATACAGTTAAAAGTTCAAATTAGATGTAATAGGAAACTATTATTTCAACTTTAGACCAGTTTCGAACTTGTTTAATTGGGTAAAATACCTTTATCGCGTACACTGAAATAGCTTCCATAAACATCAATCCACTGTGCATTATATAAGGCCTTGTCAAACTATTCCTGAGTCATACTGAATTTTTTCTTTTTTTAAATATTGAACAAAATTCAAAAAACTGCACATTTCGTATGGGTGTAATAAACATGATAAGCATGAAAATTATATTGCACAGGGTGAAATTAAGAAACCGAAAATTTGCGAATATGCTTGGGGAAATGGGTATGAAATAACCTGAGATTGGGCGAAAATTTTAACAAAAGAAGCTGACAGCAAAAAAAAGGAGAAATTTAAGAATGAGCAATAATATTATAAAATGAAGAGAAATATTTATCTGCTTAAATTGCTCTGTTGATTTTGGTACAAAGTGGTTACCGATGTTAAAAGGAGAATTGAACAAAATTGACATTGTATAATTTTAAATATTAACAGTTCCATGTAATTATTTATTGATATTATATAAACAAATAATACCTGTCAAGTTTCACTCTACAAATATTTTACAAAAAAGCTACAAATCTTTGAAAAAGGAAACAAATTTCGTTTCCGAAACATTAGGGAATTACTTTATTAAAAAAAACTTGGTAAATGCGTAAGAACAATCAATGTAGCATATTCCCACAAAATAAATAGATAAATGGCCGAAGGTACCTTTAATAGATATAAATAGCCTTACGACAATATGTGTCACTCGCTGCCTATTTAAATTTATACCTCGTTTTTTGCTTCTTATATTTTTTGTTGAACCTTAACTTTATAGAGTTAGTGACGGCATAAGAATTTTTGTAATTTGTTTACTGAGGCGGATACAAGATTTAATTTCATATATTAACATACAATCCATGGCCAAATTATTAAACTATATTCACATTATTTGAATGTTTCGTGCTTGTTTCAACATAATTTAATATTGTATGATATGTATCGAAAATGTACAAGCCGAAGTTGCTTCATGGGCTTTTAATGATTTAAATACGTTTAATTATTGAGAAAATGTACTTAAATTATCCAATAAAAAAATTTTAAGTACCAAATATTAAGTAACTAGTAAAGTATTTGTTACTTTAAATCCATAGTAATTTGATATAAAAAAAGTAATTCAAAATACGAAATACTAGTCAAACAGTTTGAAGTAAGTTGCAAATTACCACAGGTCAAATACCTGAGGGCATTAGAAACAGTTTAAACTACTTCAAATAATATGAAGTATTTCAAGTACTTTAAAACATTTTAAACACTCTAAGGTATTTCAAGTGTTCTAAAAATATTTAAAATACTTGAAAAACACAAAAAATTCAAATAAAGCGAAGTGAGTCCAAAAATTTTGTAAGAAACTGTAAATACAGAAATTAGAAATCTCTTCTTGTATTAGCTTTGGATATTGTTATATTAAAAATGATTAACTTTATTAATAGAAAAATCTATGGTCAAAGTTTAATGAAACAACTTGCACCTGCCTCTTCAATCACAGATTGAGAGTTTCGTATATTTGATCAAGGATTGAAGTTAGAAACTGTAATAATAATTTTCATCATCACTGGAAACGTGGGTCAGAATATAAACACCGGTCACGAAGCCTCTCATTATGGAGATAGAGAATATTGGACCTTAATTTTCAGAGTTACCTTTCAAGATATTTCATGAATAGTGTTATAATAACTATCTGAAATATTAGGAGAAACGATATTTTGTATATACACTTAAATAATAGAAAATCAACAGTAAATGTGAAAATAATAAACTTCTTAATAAACTTGACCGTTTCAGAAATACAGTGCGTTGAAGTTACATATTTTTTTTTTTAATTTTTTTACATCTAAATTAAATAAAATATTTCATTGAAATTTGGTGAGTACGTTCCTCAATAAATACCATGTTTAATTCATATTTTTATTTTCCTCTTCAACCAGAGACGTAACCAAGGTGGTGTGATTCCTTCTTTTTTAAAGAAAATGATCAAAATAATTTTTTATTTTAGAAATCTATAGCCAATTTACGAGTAAAAAAGTCCTTAGTAATTTTTCCGTAAAACGTACTGTTTTACAGTTAAACTTTATTTTGAGTTCCTTGCAAACTGATCATGCTTATGTGTGCTCTCTGATATTGTTCTTAGTTGACTGGTAAAAAATAATGAAACAAACGTTTACCTGTTAGTTGTTTTTAAGTTGAGGTTTGTGCAAATTAATTTTTTTATTATGTTAATTTTATAATTATTATGCCAAGATTATTCACAACCAATGAATATGCAGATATGCATTTCATATATGGATTTCGTAACGATAGTACTCAAGCAGCAGCTGAGGAATATCATAGACGTTTTCCAGACACAGGACATCCATCAAGACAAGTTTTTATTGACGTTCATCGCCGATTTCGTTTATTTGGTTTACCAAATCATGATTATAACGGAAATGAAAACAGGAGAATCAGAATAAGAGAAAATATAATCCTCAAAGCATTTGATGATGATGATAGGCAGAGCATCATAGTAATTGCAAGTGTTAAAATCAAAAAGAACTCCGAGATTTACACAGCAATTATAAAAAAGCTTTCCATGTACAACCTGTTAGAAATTTGTAACCCGGTCACGTAGAAAAACGGTTGAGTTTCTGTTGGTGGCTATTAAATATCGTGGAAGTGACTCCCGTATTTCATCATAAAATATTATGGACTAATGAATCTTCATTTACTAAAAGGAGAGTAGTTAATAATCATAATTTTAAACAATTTTTAAAGACATAATAAAAACACCGGTAAACCAACAAATGTTTAACAAGCTAAATATTTCATTGTTTTCAAAGCCACCTTAGTTACTTCTTAACATTTAACTAGAACAAAATTATATTTTCTTATTTTCATTTAGCTGTAATTTTGTTTGTATTTATCGCACATTTTAATACGACATATGAATAAATTCCTTATTAATAACTAATAAATGGTACCACAGTACCAATATGGTTCCATTTGGAAAAATATGTTTTTTCCCAAAAACCATTTTGATGAACTTTATTTGCTCATAAATCACGTAATTTCATGGCACACTTAAATGGAAAAAAAAATTATATTATAAAAAATATTGACGTTTGAAATGTCATTTATTTGGTATCGTTGGATTCAGAAAATTACGCAGAATTCAAAAATGCAGCAATATACAGGGTGTTCCATTTAAAAATTGAAAGTTAGTGCACTTAAGGCAAAACCGGAAATAAATAAATCACTTGTATGTCAAAAGGTGCCGTTTATTATGTATATAGGATATCCCACATTTCAATCAATTATATTCAGAACTAAAGGAGAAAAGGGGGGGGTGTACCATGATCCTGTTACACCCGGTATGTGTCGAGCCAGTTGCAACAATAGAGGAGCTTATTGTGAAAATTCAATGGGGATTAACGCGCTTGAATTCACCACGAGAGGTGCTAGTGTACGCAGAGGTCAATGTCACAGAACGTTAATGTTTACTATGGCTTTTTAACGCTAGTTTTTAGTAATTTTTATAAAAATTAGCTGAAAAACATTTAACACAATGATGGCAGAAGGGGAAAGTAGTAATTTACTTGATCAGTAGGAAAATTATTGGACTTATCAGAAGTGTCTTATGTCATTAAAGTTAGGTTATAACAAGAGTTGAGTTTTCGACATAAGTTAATTAAGAAAACTCATATTATTTTCACATTTTCTATTGATTTTAGAAACAATTCGGATCACAAATTAACTGACTAATTTTTTTGTGTAGTGTATTTTTAAATAAATTATAGAACACCTGAATAATTCCGTTGAGGTTCCAAAAATGATTTCGGTTTGTTTTCTTTTCCAAGATTACAAATTAAAGTATTTAGTAAAAAGTACATAAACATTTTTTACTTTACTAATAGTGTTACTCAATAAAAAACTGCGTCCTCAATGAAACTAATTCATTTAGTTGACAAAAAGGTAGACATTTTTTATTATTGGACGGTAGTTGCTTAAAAGCACATCGAGCATGAATTCTTGATAACTGCATATAACACTTACCGTATCTGGGTTTTCCGCAGTTCACCACTGTGTCGGTGTTATGATTTGTTGTCCATAGCTATTTTTGATTTCAGACCGTTTGTTCTGTTGTTACAGGTCTTGTTCCTTTTACATCTGCCGGATTGCTTTGTTTATTAGCTGTTTTTTTCAAACTATGTACATGACTGTTAAAGCTGATTCCATGTTGTAGATAATGTTACGCCACTGGACTGTGTAGACTAGAAAGATGTTACTAGAATTGTACGAAAAGGGCCGGGAATATTTTGGAATGTTCTAAACCGCGTAAATGGATGTATAAATAAGACGCACGGTGGGCCGAGAATCAGTCTTAAGTTGAAAGTGAACGAGTAAAGAAGAAATAAGATACCGACTTAAAATTGTTTGTGATTATAGTTAAGACAGTCATTAATCTACTGTTGTTAATTATTAATTAGTTAATAAAGTAGTGATTAAGTGTTACCTGGACTTTCAATCAACGAATCTACGAGTATAGGTGTTTGTGGGGATTAACAAACACGTAACAATAACTTTGGGTGTCAGCTATTGTGTCAAGGCATTGAAGGATTTAACAAGATATACAACCTAGCATGGAACTGAGAATTTAGTAGGTACTGTATTTCTTTGTTTTTAGTGCTACGCAGTCAAATTACAAACCTTCAAGCTATTGGCAAAAAATGAAGAATTAAAATTTCAGATGCTCGTTGGGTTGCGACTCATGTTAAATTCTTCACTCAATGGTTAAAGTTGGAAATTAAAGTTTGTTCAAATCATAGGTATATTTATTTTGTATTTTTTTCCATTTCTTAAAATATAGTCTGAACTTTTTAGATATTATTTAAACACAAGTAGTTTCAAAGATACTATAAGCTTTTATCATAAAATTATATTTACAACTATCCCATTTTAGCATAAAAGAAATCGAGACAACTATATACATAAAAAAAATATAATCACGATAACAAAAAGAAAACTTATTTAATCAAAAACTGCAAATTTTTTGAAAAATAAATTGGGAACACATTAAAACAATAAAAAAATATGGATAGCAGTAGATGAAATTGTAACGGTCCGCTTTTTAAAATAAACAATTTGGAT
Source organism: Rhamnusium bicolor (assembly GCA_029963845.1). Classification (NCBI taxonomy): domain Eukaryota; kingdom Metazoa; phylum Arthropoda; class Insecta; order Coleoptera; family Cerambycidae; genus Rhamnusium; species Rhamnusium bicolor. The sequence continues at coordinate 159,438 of JANEYF010005694.1, read as the reverse complement.
TACATTCCGTATAAATTATATGGAGAATTGTTTGAATTATAATTTAGATTTTAAATTCGAATAAAAGAATTTTACCAAACATTATCGTACTAGCTAGTTAGGGTGCCGCTACTGTGTGCGAGAACAGAATTGTTTACGGCTAGCCTCCGTCGCGCGCACGGAGGGACAAATTGGGTGTGAGCTTTAGCGGGAGATACGTCAGAAACAGGCAGGCCACTGCCAAAGCAAGGTTGTTGTTGGCATGACTGCCAAAGCAAGGTTGTTGTTGGCATGTAGAATTTGAATGGCCAGCGATGGTGTTTGGAATTGTAAATTTTGTGAGTGTAAAACGTTGGCCAGGCGATACCGCTTTATCGAAGGAGTTGAGCTGTTGGATGTGTTACTAGGCTCAAGCCTCACACTTGACAAAGGAATAAGAATGTTTATTTTTATTGACGTCTCTATGACCAGAAAGATACGTAATTTAATATCCACCACGTGCTTTTGAAGTCATGTAAAGATTTTACCTTTATTTCTGTTTGCTTATTATTGACTGTTTAAATAGCTACACATTTTTCCATCTTTCAATGGTAGCTCGTGGATGTTAAGTTAGGAAAAACATTGTATATTTTAATCTTAAAATGATGATGGCGCCCAATAACAACTAATTGAGTTGATTTGATATTTTGTATTATTTACATTGGCAATTACCGTGTATGTTTTTGTTTTTGATTTATTTAGTCCTAAGTTTTATTCGATTTATCTGGTTAACTACTTTACTTCCCCGCCCTGAGAAGAGGGTCTCAAATATTGCTTATTTTGAATAAATGCATTTTACTATTGGATTTATTGTTTCATTCGATAAACTATTTTAATAATATGGTGACCTCCGTTATAAAATGACGGACGCAACTGGTAATCATGGTAGATGTGATAGCATGAATTCTAGATCCTGGTGTATCGTCGCGTCGTCGGCGTCACCATTATTTTTACTTGCTGGTATAAGAGTTGAAGCAGTAAATGCGAAAACTGTACGAAATCTAGCTATAACATCGTTGGCAGCAATGGGTGTTATTAATTTACAAATATTAATGCTAGTGACTGATGCACCACGGGTATATGCTTAAAGCTAGCAAGTTGCTAAAAGCTAATATTTAATTAATTTTTCAAATTTTAGTTAGTAGCTCCTGATATTGCTTAAATATATAATTTTTTTACAAAAAGATGGATAGTTTTTAATAATAAAGGTGTTATAAATGAATTTAAAACTGTATTTTTTAACAAACGTATCGAACACATTTTCTGTACATTTTCAGCCACCAGACAGTGCGTTATCATACTACCATATAAGCCAAGATGTATCATTTAAGATAAGTATGAAAATGAAAACAAGCAATAATTACATCTTAAGCCCAATGTTTATTGATGTTGAAATTAATCACGAATCTTAAAAAATCTGACATTTTATTTGTTTCGCATTTTCTAATCATCATCTTTTGATGCTTTTCTTAACATTTTATTTACTTGTTTCATTGTTGATTATCTCTGTTAAACACACGCTAAATTAAAGCTTTTGAACTTAACCATAACTATTTACGAAAACGGTTGGTTACCAGAACTGTAGCTTTTTTTATTTAATTTATTGTGAAAACAGTAGCTTCAATCTAAAATAAATTGTTATATTCGATAAAATCGATATGCATTTTTTATAATTTTATTAGTGATGACATCATTATTGCAAACTGAATATATATCTCTCACTGGTTAATATTCTTGAATGGAATATACAATGCCATGATTCATGTGCCGTTTTATGAATGAGCTGATTAATGGAGCAATGACTAAGATTTATTATGTACTGCTAGTTTCGTGTTCGCTTCTCAATTCATTGATTAGGTTGAACAATAATTACAGGGCCTACTTAAAATTAGAAAACGAATATCTGACGTTCAAAATTCGTAGACTATTACTATAATTATTAATTAATATTCGAAATATTTCTTCTCATCTCGGTGACCATATTATAAACAAATTTAAAATGTTGCTTTTGGTATGTATTCTTCGTTTTTGTATATTTCCAAAAATAAATACGACACAGATATGATTTGCTTGAAATATGTATATTTCAGATAGAAGGACATTTTAACCATTTCCCAGTCGTCACAAAAACACGCTAATGCACAGTGGTTCCCCCGTCTATAGTAAGGTGCGATAAAAATATAAAATGCATGATAGGTTTGTTTTTATGATTAAGACAAAAGCAATTTGGCATAATAGGTATTTATTGAAATGAAAAAACGAAAAAGCAACATAAATAAGTGAATAAATCTCTCCGCCAAATAGATGTCAGAGGTTGATTTTGAAAAAAAATGCTTTTCCTATTATAACGCAGGGGTTTCCCTTGCTATTTTTTCTTATTAACTTTTCGTTAGTTCTCAAATGAAACAATAAACTCAAAAAAAAATACATATATTTATAATTTAACATACAAAAACTCTTTCAAGGGGTGAGAGCAAGTAATAAACCTTTCAAAAATCTTATTACTAAAACCACAGAAATGTTTTCTTATCTTTTCCACTAAAGGAGTTTGTGTAGGGCGCCACCCACCTTTCTGTATTGTTCACATATATATAATCAGGAAAGTTAATAAATCACTAATGCCGTCGAAAGGGGGAAAGGACGGTTCTTCTTTACTAAAATGTCTTACACAGCTCAGTCTCAAGTTAAAAAAAAGTCTAGGGGGCTTTTTCCCACTCTAGGTCAGTGGGCAGGCATATCAGCCCATTCACACAGATTGAATTGCAAAGTTACAGCTCACACTCAGAATGGAAGCTGGTGTTTTATTCATTAATAGGTACCTATTATAACTATAATTTGAAGGGATCCTACCTTCTCACTTAGCTTTGCTTTGTCACATACGTAGTAACTCTCTACCATAATATCTTAACCAGAACACATCGTGAACCAAGCTCAGCAACGTACACTCACTTGTTCAAAGTCTCACTCAAGTCTGCTTCAACGCAGAAAAGATAACGTAGAACAAAATGTACCAGACCATAAACCACACATCTGCTCTCTGCCGTGACTTGGCGGAGAGTCCCCGCCCCTCGTCTCAGTTCAAGCGTTCCCACATTGCGGTGTTCGCGCGGGCGCACTCAAGGTCCAGCGGCGCACCAATTATCAAAGATTTACAAATTCGTAAAGTCGGTTCTAGAATTTTTAAGGTTTATCTCAAACCAAACTATGCAATTAGCATTAAATAAAACGTAAGTTAATTGTTTCTAAAAATGGACCGTTACACTATTCAAAAATGTCTCACACCTAAAAAACATTAATTTGAAAATTAAACTTAAATGTAAAATATTTTAGATGATTAAAAGTTGATGTTTCGGAATACGCTCTGATTCCGTTCTCAAAACAAAGATAAAGTTCTTTGATAAAAAATGGTCTTCTTTAGCCATGTCAAAGCATGACAGTTTTCTGTTCATATATTTTTATAGACACGTGAGACATAATGTTATACATACTGATATTTTGTCTTCTTACCACATCTCTAAGGATTGAGAACCAGTTCCTACAAAAATTTACAGAGAAATTGAACAAATATTTATCACCGTTTAACAAAATAATGGCGGATTTTTAAAATTTTTTTCTTGTACTTGTTACTTTCTCATACTTTCCAAAACATTTGGGAAAATCGCACTTAATAATATAGTTTCTATTCCACACGCATATATTTTTTATTTTTCAAATTCTCCTGTCCTATCATAATTTTTGTGCGGTAAATTTAATATTGGTGAATCTTCTAGACATTTCAATGTACGACTCGCTGAACACAAGAATTACGCTTGGGAGAGAGAATTTGAAAAATCAAAAATATGTGAACACGCGTGGAATAGCAATCACGTTCACATATCCTATCCGTGTCAGATATTTTTCTGAATATTTAAGCCAAATATCAAAAATATACATACGTGGGAACACGGGCGGTGCGAGGTAGAGAAATACCCAAATACGTAAGCGAGACTTGTTTACTATTTTAGCAAAGACTAACTGATTTTAGTCTACTGTTATGCCTCGTGGTGTGTACAACGTAATTTATTCCTCTCCGTTGTATTGTTGATAATTTTATTTATTGTATTTTATTCTTGATATTAATTTAATAATAAAGTATGTCAGACCTGCCAAAGATAAAAAACGACCATACGCTGACAAAGTGATTAAATTTATCAGTGAATTCCCCGATTTATTCTACAATCGTGCTATAATAACTTATAAGGTGTGCAAGACAGACCGGATGTGATGGGACAAATGTGATTGTAAACGTCACGTAAATTCTGTGCAACATAAAACAAAAAAAAAATTTCGTACCTTCGACAACACTGATTGCTGAATGCCTGTGATGTTCCGCTGCATATACTCGATAAACAACCATTTCAGGAGTTCTCGAATAAACACTCTCCCAGGTGACGTTACCAAATCGCATAACGTTGCGTAACTATGTACCAACTGTAAGTGAAGACATTGTAAATAAGGTCAAACGTGTAGTAAAAAATATACGACCGTGGTCATGTGTTGACGAGACGACAGATTGTAAAAGAATGTACGTGTTTCTGACTAATTCGTCGTCCTCAGCACGTGATGGACATAACTTAAAAAAGAAGACACAAAAGGAAAATCACTGACAGGAAGCCAGTCGCACCTTTGAAGCTTCCACTTGGATGGCTCTATATTAGAGCATCGACCAAGCATCGCACATGCGGGCAACTATAGCAATCTGTGTGGTATATCCGACCCAGGAGAACATACAAATACAGAGAATAAAGCTGTATCGCGGATTATATACATTACAGTACGAAATAACTTGATTTAACGGGTATGCCCGTTATATATATATATATATATATATATATATATATATATATATATATATATATATATATATATATATATATATATATATATACATATATATATATATATATATATATATATATATATATATATATATATATATATATATATATACAGTGGATATCAAAATATCCACACAAAATTTCTTAACTAAAAATCTTCATTGAATTCCTTAAAAATTTTATATTATTTTCAAAATTTCGAGAAAAAGGTATTATGATACTGTATGTACGCTGGACATTGTACAGAGTGTTTCTGAAATCCTAAACTCATGAGGAACTTCCTTATCAAAAAATTATTTGTACAAATTTCATTTTTAGGGGGAGTATGGGCTTCTAAAAATTTGTTTTTTAGAAATATTTTAGGAGCCTTTGACCGATTTTGATGGCTTATTAAGGCAATGTACATGTTCAGCAGTGTGCCATTAGAGGGCACTAATTAATAGAGCTATGGCTTAGTTTTTCTACTACTCTACTTTCTTCGCAAAACTTTTTACATTTATTTCCTTAACACACACATAGAATTATATTTTACCAAATACAGTTCCTCTTGCATTTTTTTTTTGTAAGATGCATAGTTTTTGAAAAAAATTTCAAAATACTGGATGACTGCATAATATCAAAGTTTTACTACGAAGGAGATTTTCCCAGTATTTTTTAGAACTCATTGACCTATTGAGGTAAAGTTTAGTGTAACGCTGGTGAATAAAATTGAAATAAAATTTTGTTAGCTTTCTCAAAAAAATCATTTTCGTAGATTATTTGGGAGCTCAATTTATAAAAGTTGTAAAAACAAAAATACACATTTTGGTTTTGATTGTTTATTAAATTATTAAAACTTAGATTTTTTTTATTCCACAATTAAATACAAAATCTGAACATCTCAAACTGTAGACTGAAACATTTTGGTTGAAAAACACTTTTAAAAACCAGAGAATAAATAAGAATTCGAATGTTCTGACCGGCTCCTCCGCCATAAGTTTAAATTACTATCAGGCGGAACTGGAAATCAAAGAACTCTCGGCGCAAATTACACAAGAAAAGTTTTTCTTACAGGTCACGCTAGCTACTTTTTTCAATTAGAACAGTACAAGGACAATTTTGTATTTCACAACACAATAAATAGTATTACAAATTTAGTGGGAATAGGTCAATCAAAAAACAGAAAAACTATCGTTGAGAAAGTGAAGACCGTTTACGTGTTCTATGTTGTATTTAATTAAACCTATATGTGTAGAGTAATTTTGAACCACTTCTCGTTTGTTTAATTTATTACTGATTATGAACAGGAAAAAGACAATTTGACTAGTCCTCAGGATGCTAATAAAAGTTAGCGAAACATCGACTAAATTAAAAATGTAGTTTTTCTGTTTTTTGATTGTCATATTCCCACTAAATTTGTAATATCAATATATATGGCAGGTCACTAAACCTTCAAGGTAATAATTAGTCCATATGCCAGACGAGAGTTGACTATAATTTCATGGTATTAATTTTTTCCAGTTATGTTAAAAAAAACATGTTGATTCAGTGCAACAATCACAATATTGAATTGGTTTTTTGAGGTGCAGAGGATTTTTTCGCAGGAATCGAGAGGTCGGACTGGTGCTAGTCCTTCTGTTATCAATTACGTTAATTGGTACATTCCAAATCTTATAACTTAGCTTCTACAAAAATATCAAACGAAGGATTTTTTTCTGTTACAATTAGATAATCAGAGGTAGAGGTATGACCGCTAATATGAATATGAACTTTGATTGGACGCCATTTTAAAAAGCTATTTGAGATGGCCTCTAATCCTGAATAACAATATAACTGGGGTTTGAACGACAATTGGAACCCCCAAACTATAAGTAGACCTCTATCTCCTGGCGTTCTGGCATGAGTGAAATTATATAAAGCAATCTTTAATTTTATAAAATATTTGACCTCATCAAAAAATATATTCCGCAAGAGAATAATTTTACATTTTACTATTGGTTAGACATGAAAACATAATTTCTGCAAATCCGGCTAACTATGGCCACAACAAAATAATGTCATAAGACTTTATTGATTGTTGGATCCTTCTCTCACCATTAAAATGTTTCCAATATTTTGCCTATCGTGCATAAACATTTTTAGATAGTTCTATTTTTGAAATAAAATAAGATGCCCACTTATCTGTGCATGAACAAACCAATTAACAGCAGAATTTCCTAAAAGTAGTAATGAACGTAATTTTCAATATCCTCATTTACAGCCAAATACAAAATACGTTCTTATGAAATGTAATTTTGATTTTAACGTAATCTGTCCACATGGTAATGAGGTTGTAAAATGTTGGAAGTTCTGTCGTTTTTGCATAAATTTATAGTTACAAGATTTATGCGCAAAAATTGGGTTAGGTGTATGGTGGGTTGCCTGGTAACTCCGGAGCGCTCTTGAAGAGATTAATATGTAGATTGTGTTTTTTTACAGTGCTGATTAAGCAGTTAATATCCTTATTCAAAGAATCACTAGCTATAAAAGAATTATCTTCTGTGGCACTATTGTACACATGTGTATCGTTTGCGTAAAAATTACATTTCTTATCCTGTAAACTATTAGCCAGATCATATGTGTAAATTATAAAAAGTATAAAGGTCCATGTATGGATCCCTGAGGCACACCATTAAGAAGTCAGACCAATTGTTGTTAATCTGAATTTTTTGTGTTCTTTTATTTAGAAATGACAAAAAATTAACCACTGAAATCATCAAATCCGAAGTATTTTAACTTACAATAAAGTAATTCGTGCCACTGAAAAATCTAGAAGAATGAGTGCTGTAAGTTCTTTATGATCTCGAGCTTTTAAGATATCATTGTAAATCTCGATTAGTGTTGATGCGGTACTATCATTTTCTAAATCGGGATTGATAGGGAGTAAAATTAATTTCATATTTACAAATTCATAAGTTGCTCATAAACAATGCGTTCTAGAATTTTAGAAAAAAATTGCCGATAGGACGCAAATCAGAATATGTCTTAGGATAAGAAATTTTTTGTAGTGGATATACTAAAGCTATTCTCCAGGAGGCAGGGAAATAGCCTGCCTCAAGGCACTAATTTATTATGTGAGTCAGTGGAAACAAAAGAGCTAGCTTTAGCATTTCTAAGGAAATTTCATCTATACCTGAGACATTTGATTTAAAATACATATTATTTTCTGGATGTCCTCAAGGTCAACACTATGAAAACTGTAACTAGAAATTTTCTTGAAGATGTTAGCAGTATAATACTCTTTTAGTTCAAATTAATTTTTGTTAAACTGTTGAGAGCTACGGACGATTAAGAGACTTGGGACAAATTAAAAGGAATCTCAGTAGCTTTAGCTTTATTAGGTCTGATATTTAATTATTTGGTACGCTCCCATATACCATTTTTATTCTTATTATTATTTAAAAAAACAAAATCTGCGTATATTGTTACGCCACTATACTGTGTAGACTGGTTACTTGAGACTAGAGTTGCACACACCAGCCGGGAATATTCTGGAATGACCTAGACCGTGTGAACGGATGTATAAATAAGACACACGGTAGGCCGAGCCTCAGTCTGAAGTCGAACGTGAACGAGTAAAGAAGAAATAAAAAAGAGACTTATAAGTGTTCAGTTGTGATTATAGTTAAGACATTAATTAATCTATTGTTGTTAATTGTTAATTAGTAAACAAAGTAGTGAGTAAGTGTTACCTGGACTTTCAATCAACGAATCTACGAGTAGAGGTGTTTGTGTGGATAGCAAACAGGTAACAATTTGGTGTAGGAAGTGAATTGGAAGAGAAATTTCTGGAATATTCGAAAAGGTTCTACAGTGTTCTTCTCAGAAATTAATGGTAACACGGAGAATTAAGCTACTGGACAGTGTTTGGAGGACTATTTCTGGACTGAATAGTGACTTAAAATGGATTTTCGAGAAGTTTCTAGTACATTCGATTTAGAAATAGCTGCAAATACGCGAGTACCGCTAGTTATAACGTATCGTGGATTGAGAAAAAGGACTGCTGTGACATTTCGTGAAAGTTCTCGAACATTCTATTGCGCAATTAGTGGAGATAAGTGTATTTTTGTTAACACATAAACTCTAAATAAGACTTTCTAGTGCTGTTTAGAAAATAGACGTGACATTTTATGGACATTATAGCGTCGTCAACTTTATTTTGAACTGATTTCCGTGTCGGGAGTTAATGCCAATAACAAGAAGTATGACAGAGAAACAAACACAGGATTTGCTAGCAGCGTTGTTAGAACGGATGAACGATCAAGAAAGGATACGAAAAGAAGACAAAGAAGAACAAGAGAGAAAAAGACAGGAAGAAAAAGATGACTTAAGAAAATTGATGGAAGGCCTGGAAATAAGACGAAAGGCAGAAAAGGAAGAACAAGAGAGAAGACGACAGGAAGAAAAGAAGAGCAAAGAAAGGAACGTCAGAAAGAATTAAGAAAAATGTTTGAAGATCAAGAAAAATGGCGAGTCGAGTAAAGAGAAGATTTCAAAAGAAGCCTAGATGAACAGCAGGCAGCTATTTCCTCCCTCACTGAATAATTTAAAGGTGATGTTATCAAAAAAGGCACTGATGTAGCAGGGATAGTCTGTGAAGTCAAAGGACAAGTTAATGAAGTTAAAGAAGAAGTTAGTGAAGTTAGAGGAGAAGTCAGTGAAGTCAGAGGAGAAGTAGCCCGACTCAAACAACAGTTAAGAGAAAAGGGTGGCCAGTTGGCACTGTCGTCTGGTGCTAGGTTACAACCACCTTCCTTCGAAGGTCAAAGTTCATGGTCAACTTATAAGAGACAATTTGAGGCAGCTGCACGTTCAAATAACAGTTAAACGATAAGGAAACTGGTCCTACTCTGAAATGGAAAGAAAGAGGAACCCGGCCGGATTGGAAGGACATTTCAAATAAATCAGTGGGGCTGAAGGCTTTATGGGCACAATGGGACTCCCTTATAGTAGAGGATGAACTGCTGAAGAGTGCGTGGGAAAGTCCAGATGGGAGGAAAGTTACTTTTAAATTGTTAATCCCCAGGTGTCACGTAGCAAATGTACTTCAGCAAGTGCATAATGGAACGTCTGGCGGACATAGCATGAACAAAACCCTGACTAAAGTAAGAGAACGTTTCTACTGGGTAAACAGTCGTCAAGATGTGGAGGCTTGGTGCCACCAATGTGAAGTTTGCGCGGCAAGAATGAGGCCACAAATAAGAAATAAGCAATATAACGCCGGGGCTCCTTTGCGAACTGTAACAACAAGTGACCTAATGAAGGCTCGTTATGACCTTAAGGCTAATTCAGGAGGGTACCAGGTGGGAGATTTGGTTTGACTATATAACCCACAACGAATGAAAGGCAGGTCCCCGAAGCTTCACCCACCCTGGGAAGGTCCTTACACTGTCGTCACGAGACTAAACGACGTTGAATTGCCTGATCGGGACGTTCAGGCTTAGGAGGGGCAGTGTTACGCCACTATACTGTGTATACTGGTTAGATGAGACTGGAATTGCACACACCAGCCGGGAATATTCTAGAATGACCTAGACTGTGTGAACGGATGTATAAATAAGACACACGGTGGCCCGAGCCTCAGTGTGAAGTCGAACGTGAACGAGTAAAGAAGAAATAAGGAAGATACTTATAAGTGTTCAGTTTAGTTAAGACATTAAATAATCTATTGTTGTTAATTGTTAATTAGTAAATAAAGTAGTGAGTAAGTGTTACCTGGACTTTCAATCAACGAATCTACGAGTAGAGGTGTTTGTGTGGATAGCAAACACGTAACAATATTGTTCTTCCATACGGACTGCTGCTGATACAAAATTTCTAGTTTCCATAATTAGTTTTAGGATATCAGTGAGTCATAGGGCTTTCGGCTTGTTATACGTACTGTTTCAATGTGGCATGTATCGCGATAAATGAAGTAATAGCATCCGTAATACAATTAACTTTGTTATCTATATCATGCATTTGGTAAACATTGTCCAGCTGATTAACTTTAAGTCATTACTAAATTTCTATATTACATTATTAAGTTTAAATTTTTCTCAATAATATCGTGATTGGTTTTTATCCTGTCATAATTATAGTTATAAAAAACGTTCTTAAAATTGTCTTAATTACTTTAAGATAAAATAATTCACTTTTCTTATGAAACATATTCTGCATTGTTTTAAAATATCAGAAAATTTCTCTCGAAATATTTTAGACCACTAAAACTAATTAAATGCGATAATCAACAGGCGGTAAATTTTAATTGATTTTACACGTAGTTTTATTATTAAAGTGCCTGGACTCCTATTAAAATTAGCTTTACATTAAATAACATAATTTTACTACGAGACTATTTGCAGTTGGCATTTAGATTAAGGGGAGCGGAAAAAGAGATACTTTTATCACTTACCTAAGCACCGACAGAAGATGCACGGGTAAAAAGCAGAAAGCAAACATGACAACAACAGCGACTAGCATTTTCGCAGCCTTCCTTCTGGAACGAAGTTGACCCTCGGTGCTGGCGTTCATATTCATTGCAAACGTGTTCACTTGCCCTGACCTGCTCCCAGCTACATCTGTAATTGAATACAGAGATATGCAGATTTAGTCAGCACGAAAGTCTAATTAGCTAGATTTGTAACATTCCCTTACATCTTACATCGTGATTTATTATTTATTTCCTCAGCGGGACTGACAAACGAGTATAGTAAGTTGTTGGCACTTGAGTACATGAATTTTAATGCATTCAATTTCCTACAGATGACCTTTCACTAAACTACTTAAGGAAGTTAATTTATTGTTATATCATGTGAGCGCTAAAGTTCCTACATACAGGGTGGAGAAAAATAAGTGAATCATAATGACTAAATTTGTAAATATTGCCTACATGGCAAAATGACCTCACTTGAACATGCACTGTAATTAATTGTTTGACTAATTACTACTAGTATTTGTTGGATATATGCAACATTTACAAAATTAAATCAAGTCGAAAAAGTAATGTTGGTGAATGAATGAATGATTTGTGCAAAATATCTTCGAAACGGAGCAAAATATAGAAAATCTTCAATTTACAAAAAAGTTTCCAAATTGATTACCAATTCCAAACAAGTAACCAAAAATTACCAGTAGTGCAGCATAAAAAAGATTGAGGCGTTTGAGCGGTAGATAAATTCGAAAACTAAGAGACCTCTTGATCTGAATTATTAAATAGCCTCTGAATATTGTTTATAAACTGTTCAACCTATTAAACATTTCGAGTTGTAATTTGGTCGCGTGACTAAATTCAAAAGGAATTATTTAATTAATGCAGAAATTATGTAATAAAGCTTTGACAAATTTAATCATACTGTATAAAACTTAACATTGGTCTTGTTATAAACAGCTCATAAATATAACTAACACTGCTACTTATTAATTTTCAGCGGGCTTATTTTAGATCAAATTTAATAATTGTAATATAAAGAAAATGGAATAAACAAAAAAAAATTAACGGCTTAAAGCCGAATTATTGACATACCAGAAATTTAACTAATATGGATACCATTAATGATTTTTTTATTAATTATTATAGCAGTAAAGAGAAGAACACATATTCGCGATATTGATCGCGATAGCGATAGCGGTGGCGATTTTAAAATTAATGTTAAAGTATACCAGCTTTAACATTTATTTATTTTCTTTTTAACTTATTTAGACATTATAAAAATTATTTAAAAGCTTATGAGTATGACAAACTAAATATAACTTTAATTTATTTATGCCCTCTATATACAGGAACTGCATCGATCGATATAGGAAAGTACGTGCCAGAAAATGTTGAAAATTTAGGGAGCTACTAACTGCAGTATGGCCAATCCAACTAAAATAATTGCAAGCATCCGGCACTTTCGGTTGTACCGGAAGTCGATACCAACTTGCTTATTTTAAATGTAATACCCTATATATTTTAGGGTTTTCGAAAAGAGCATAAAATTCTGAGTCAAAAACATGTAGAATACTCTATGCCTAAACCTAGCCGTTTCAGAGATATTTGCATCTTAAAAAAAATTTGACAGGTGTAATGGTTTACAATAACCTTTATAACTTTCCTCGTGTAAAAGATACTAATCTACTTTTTGGCATGCAGTAAGACCATAAGCAGAGCTACGCTCTACAGTTTAACGAAATTCAGTAATAGTAAAAAAAATTTCAAATTAGCTATGATTAGAAACATCGGTAATGTCAGTACGTTAAGATTTAATTTTGACAAGCGGATGTTAAAAATATACTTGAGAAAATAAATTTAATTTTCAATAGTAAAAAGTGTTTTAAATAAGTGTAGTGATAAGGGATATTTATATAGGAGTAGTGACAAGGTACGGAAGAATAAGAAGGAACGCTAGTGAGTATATAGATGAAAAAAAATTCGGTTAATAAATAAAAGTGACAGTGACATTTAACATAAATTATTTCTTTTCTGACGCACATTTGGTTAACAAAGGTTTTTACAAAAGTTTTTATTTATTTATTTACTTTTTCTAAATTAGACAGTTAAATTAAGTTAGGTTAGAAGATCCAAATTTGAGATTTCAAATAATAAAATAAGTGAAAACAAAAGATTTGGCATCCGGGTATTACCCGGAGCAAAAGAAAAGTATATGCAGGTCAAAAGTACACAAGAAATCAAAAGCAGAAGAAACAGTAAGAATAAGGAAAAAAGAGGAATGAAGACTCGACGATGGTATCGTCCTCCTCGTCATCATCGGACGATGAGGTGAGGAGTGCAAAAATTGCCAGAACTTCCAAAAACCAAGAAACGATGGACACGACGGAGACGACACAAACGGAAAATTTGGGAAAAATAATGAAATTAAGACACCGTGCAATAGATGAACAAGACAAAACTTTTACGCACCCAACGATGAAGAAAAGGACCATTGAGAAGACAAAAGAAACAACAACAGAAAACAAGTTTAAAACATTGAAAGATAATAAAGATGTTAGCAAGGACATGAACGAGACAATACAAGAAAAGAATACAACGACGAGCCAAAAAAAAGAGGTACCACAAACGAAAAACCAAAGCAAGAAAGACCACCACCAATAATAATACATGGTAAATTTGAAGACCAGAAAGGAGTAACAGCGTTCTTGAAGAATACAATGAGCAAAAGGTTTCATTTCAAAAATACCCCTAATAACACGGGGGTATATCTGGACGACATGAGTGACTACAAAAACTGTATCGCCTATTTCGAGGATGGGAAAGTTAGTTTCCACACCTATACTCAGAAAGCAGAGAAAACCCATGGGTTTGTCCTACATGGGTTGAATGAAGACGTGGATCTTAATGAATTAAAACAAGAAATGAGAGAAATTTATAAGATCGAAGTAAAAGAAATTTACAAAATGAGGGGAACGAGATTTCCCCTCTTCCTAGTAGTGACAGCCTCATCGGTAACATTGAAAGAGCTGACCAAGGAGGTAAAGTACCTCCAACACACTGCGGTAGCCTGGAGAAGACATTTCAACAATAAGATCATCATACAGTGTCACCGCTGTCAAGCGTGGGGGCACGCGACTGCAAACTGTCGTGCCCCTCCGAGCTGCGTAAAGTGTGCTGGAGGGCACTTTACAAGGGAGTGTACCATAAACAAAAACCAGCCAGCAAAGTGTGTTAACTGTAAGGGGGACCATACCGCGAACTCTACAGAGTGTAAAATATACCAAAGAAAACTGGATCAAATCGAGTCAAGACAATATGTACAGCCGGCCCCCCAGACCAGGTATATCGCAGCGTTGCCACCACGGACAAACGCGTGGGTTAGACCAATGGTAGAGGAAAGTGGAGACCAACAAAACTACAACAGACATTTCCTAGAGTTGCCTGGAACAAGAAGAAGGCAAACCCAGATGGCCCAGTCAGTAATCCAGCAGCAGCAGCAACAACAGACGATGCAGCAACAACAACAAATGAGAACACCACCGATGGCAGCTGCAGCTCCAGAAAGCGTGGGGAAATTCACGGAGCTGCAGTCAGCCTTTCAGCAACTATCCGGCACCATAGACCTGGACCTGATGTTACGAAGAGTCAAGCTGTTGACAGGTAAGCTTGTTAATTGCAATACGAAACTGGAAAAGTTCGCAATATTTTTTAACTTTTGTCAAGATATCTCGAACAATGTCTGCTAAATTTTTAGTAGCTTCTTGGAACGCAAATGGTATCGGTAACAAAATTCCGCATCTTATAAATTTTCTGACGAGGCATAAAATTGACATTATGCTCCTTTGTGAAACGAAATTGACTAGACGCGATAAGCTCAAAGTCCGCGGATACACCACCATTAGGCAAGACAGAGACGGCAACAGAGGTGGCGGAGTGGCCATCCTGATAAAGTCCGACATTGCACACACTCACAAATCGATACGTAACACGACGATCGAAAACGTGAGTGTAACGCTGGACGGCGGCACACATATCATCGCCGTGTATAATAGACCTTTGAACGGCTTCACTATGAACTGTCTTGATAGATTGGTGAATCGGGGAGGGCGCGGCCTGATCATCGGTGACTTGAACGCCAGATATCGAACGTGGAATTGCCATCGCAATAACGCGAACGGCAACACCCTGTTCGACTATGTAAATAACAACAATGTCTCCCTGGAGTTCCCGAATACTCCGACGCACTTCCCAGACAATGGTACTACGCCGACCACCATCGACATAGTCCTCAACAAGGGCGTGACTACCTCCACGCTGCCTGTAGCGTTGGAGGAGCTCACGTCCGACCACAATCCGATTGTAATTAATCTGCGTAGTGTGTCGAGGGAGGACGTCGCGATTGAGGTTACGTCCTATAAGAATGCTAACTGGCCGGCTTTTCGCCAGTTCATCAATGATCGGCTTGAAATAAATAGCAATATAAATAATGCCGGTGACCTGGAAAGTGCTGTGGACGTATTCACGGACATACTACAGGAGGCCAAACGGGGCGTTGCTGAAACTAAAACGATTGACCCGTACAAGGAACAACTTGACGACGCGGTCAGACAAATGATACGCGACAAAAACAGGCTGAGACGGCTTTCGCAAAGAAACAGAGATGTGGCTGCCAAGGCGGAGATGAACAGGCTGCGAACGTCAATTCGTAACTCCATAAACACCGAAAAGAATCAGAAATGGGGTGAAAAATTACATTCGCTTAATCCGCGAGACGGTTCGTTGTGGAAAATGACAAAGCGTCTTAAAAACACGAGGCAGGTCATTCCAGCCCTGTTGGAAAATAACGCAAACGGCCGCCAGACGACGCACTTAAGAGACGGGCAAAAAGCCAACCATTTAGCTGATCAATTTGAATCAATACACAATCAAAATTACCCAAATAACGAAGATCACGACCGCATCGAAAATACAATTTCCCAAATATACGGTCATGGAGTCCAAATTCCTATGACGCGACAGCAAATTTTAGCAACCATGACCACGCTCGCGGAGCTGAAAAAGCTTATCAGGACTCTCGCAA
The DNA here is from genome assembly GCA_029963845.1 of Rhamnusium bicolor. Lineage (NCBI taxonomy): Eukaryota > Metazoa > Arthropoda > Insecta > Coleoptera > Cerambycidae > Rhamnusium > Rhamnusium bicolor. The sequence goes on along the minus strand of JANEYF010005694.1, from coordinate 143,033 downwards.
ACAAGAAAGCGCCGGGATCGGACGGTATCGATCATAAGTTACTTAAGAATCTGCCGAGAAAAGGTATTGTCCAACTTACGCACATCACCAATAGCATTTTGCATCTGCAACACTGGCCTAGCCAGTGGAAGAGTGCGGTGGTGTGTCCTATCTTGAAGCCGAACAAAAATCCGAAAACGGCTACTAGTTACCGTCCCATATCTTTACTATCGGCGGTATCGAAACTGGTTGAAAAGATCGTTCTGAAGCGGCTAAACACTGCACAGGGCGATCTTGAAGTCAACGATGATTTTCAGTGTGGTTTCAAGAAGGGACGCAGCACGACTCTGCAGATCGTCAGGATCGTCAATGATGTCAAGAGACAATATAATCTTGACAAGAGCACCGCCATGGTGCTCTTAGATATTGAGAAAGCATTCGATACCGTCTGGCTGCCCGGTATCATATATAAACTGCACCGGTACGACTTTCCGGGCCATTTAACGCAACTGATACACTCTTACTTGCACGGCCGAACGCTGCGAGTGAGAGTGAACAAAACTCTATCAACACAGAGGGACATTAGAGCAGGCGTTCCGCAGGGGTCGGTCCTTGCGCCAAAATTATATAACATATATGTGTCCGACTTTCCGCAGTTCCCGAACACCAAGCTTGCGATGTACTCCGACGATACCGCCATATACTGTCACAGTCACCATGCTCAGGCCGCTGGGCAGCTGATAAAGGCGCACATGGTAAGGGCGTCGGAGTACTACGCCAAGTGGAAGGTGAAGGTGAACGTCGCCAAGTCAGAGGCTATTGTTTTCACTAGAAAAAGAATAAATAATAAAATAATTACACCTATTTCGATGGGGGGCAGCAAAATTGAGACGAAACAAGACGTAAAATATTTAGGCGTAACTTTGGATAAAGGACTTTATTTTGGAAAACATATTAACGAGACGATACGTAAAGTTTATTCTCTGTCCAGGACTCTATACCCCCCTGATGGCGGGGAATAGCAGACTAAACAGGGATAATAAAAAATTAATTTATACGATGATAGTGAGACCAGCCCTAGTATATGCTGCGCCGGCCTGGTGTTCTGCGAGCGCGACGACGTTACACAAATTGCAGGTACTGGAAAACAAATTCCTTCGCCTCATAAGTAACTCAACAAGATATACCCATAAGGGAATTACGACAACTTTGCAACGACATTGTACCCATAGTGGATTATATCAGAGATACTTCACAAAAATTTTACGAATTTAAACTCTCTGATTGTCCACTAACCTCCAACATTACACAAATAAGGAAGTATAACGCGCCATTTCGAATAAAACACAAATTACCGTACCAAACGTTACCAATTTTCAGACAACATCTTTAGACCACGGTCTTCCCACAAAATGGGAGGACACTCCCACATTATAAAAGGGGCGCCAAAATTCCAAATTTTGTTCTCACTTTTCTCTTATTTTCTTTTTGTTCGTTTTTGTTATCAAATATTCCCCAAAAAATTTATTCCAAATTATAAGCAAACCATCAGTAAATTGCGGCACATTATCATATACACGAAATATCATTAAATACCCAAAAATAAGCGGAGTTGGACATTCCCGCTTCCCAATTCAGTATTGTTTAGAGGCGAGCTTTTTACTGTGACAGTTTGGCTCGTCGAAGCATTGTCAAAATTCAAAATTATTATACACAAATTTATACAATTTTATATATTCTTTTTTGCATTATTTTAAAGTCTTATATCAACGGCGCATGCTTTTGCATGCGTCTTTGTTTTCTCGTTTTCGGAGTTATTATACAATTTAAAAATGTTTTTTTTTTAGGTGTTGTATTTGTTGTTAATGTTTTAGTTTTAAGTCCGGACTGGCCCCGCTCCGCCCGACCTAACAATTGCCCCGTCGCCACCTTACGCGGGGATGCTAGGTTGGTAATGGACCGAGTGTCGAGCGAGGACCATATACATTGTTTTCTTTAACTGTTAATAAAATTGTTTTGAATTGAATTGAATTGGTAATGTCAGTCATTCTCTTATGTCAAAAAAATGCCACCGCGTTTAAATTACACCCACGAAGACTTTATGAATTTGTTTATGAGTTGTTTATTATTTATGGAGAATGTGATAAAGTAATATCAAGAACTTGTAGTACATTTGCTACTTGATATCCACAAAATCTGAAACCGTCACCAAACATTGTAAAACACGTACTGGATAATTTAAAAACTATGGCTCTATCAAGGCAAGAAGTTAGGCTACACAATGTACATACATTAAATGTACCTATCTCAATTAAATTGTTTTACAATCGATTTATATGCAATTTGACACAAAATTATTAATATTAAATTTTTTCGTTTGCAACAAGCGTAAGTAATCTTCTTTAAGAGTGATATTTGTCAAGCACACAATTCACATAATAATGTTTATCGGTCTCGGTTAAATCCATTAAGCCGACGAATATAAATCCAGACATCTTGCGATCATCAGACGGAAACAATTAAGAGTGGTGCGTAGAGAATAATTGGAAATAAATATAAATCTTAAGTGCTTTTATAGGTTTTTTTAATATTTATTTATTTACTTTTTTTTGGAAGAATGTAAATCTTTAGTAAATAACGATCTATTCTTTACTGGATGAAATTCGTATAAAATGGAAATAAAAAACTTTTCTAAATATACGTATTTTTATTGCAAAAATAATTATATTGCTACACAGTGACCTCTTCAGATGTTGAGTAATTGTGTTTCGGAGTTATTGCTCCTCATCAGCTCAGTATAGATAGGGAATCAGATCTACGATGAGATAAATCAGTAATAAAAACTATCAAATGGGTGGTAAATATAGTATACGATATTCATGTTCGTGTTGCTGATCCCCATCTCAGATCCATTATCCTAGTTACGCTGTGCGGGCGAGAGGTAATAACTTCGAAACAAGTATCTGTAGTTGCAGAGCTATTTATTTTACCTTACAGTACTTTGTGTGAGAGGTGGCTACACATTTAGATACAACGGACACACACCCAATATTCCGGTACGCTAGGATGAATTTCTGCTCTAGAAAAGATTTTCATCTCCACGACTGGATTTCAGGGTGAGAGGCAAATGTCGTTACCGCTAGACCACGTTAAAGGTATTATCCAAGGAAAAGGCCCATCCCTATATTTTGTTTATTTTTGGAGTTGTTTTAAATAAAAATTATAGTGAATCAAATGAACTCTTTTAAAATCCCTCGAACGAATATATAGGTAGTTCCATAAAAGCGGAACAAACCAAATTTACATTTTTTTAAATGGAGTACCCTATATTTTTTTACATTTTTGAAATCTGTGTGTTTTTGTGATTTCAAATACATAGATATGTTGTATCATATCTTTTATTGTTTTTTATTTATTGTAAATTTTATACTACCAGTATACCATGGATGAAAAACAAAATAACAAGAACTCTTCAGCTGGTAACATTTTATTTGGTATATTATGTATAATAGTAGTTATAATAATAATAATTATTATGCAGTTTACCTTTTGAATTTATTAAATTGTTCTGTAAGGCATGAGTGTCAAATTAAGTGTTTTTCATCCATGGCTAACCTGATAACCTGACAGATGCTGATAGTATAAAATTTGCAATAAATTAAAAACAATAAAAGATATGATACAACATATCTATATAGCTGAAGTCACAAAAGAACACAGATTTCAAAAATGTAAAAAAATAGGGTCCTCTATTTCAAAAAAAATTTAAGTTTGGTTTGTCCTGCTTTTCTGGGACCACCTGTATATTCTTTGCAGAGATTCTAAAAGAGTTCATTTGATTCACTACATAACTAAATAAACAAACTATAGGGGTGGGCCTTTTTTGTTGAATAACCCTGCACAGTTTTGAAATATAATTGTATAGCTTGTTTCTTCATTACTTTTTTCTGATAGAAGCGACGACGCACGTTTGGAAATGTTATAATGCATTGATCTTTATCAGGTTATCTCATTTAGTTTAAAATGTTTACGTGTCCTTTCGGTTGCATAATCAGATATACTTGTAGCGAGATGGAATTGCTTTGTCCAGTTATTTTTATTAATTCCTGTTCAGAGACTTCAGACTGGTCAAGATGGGTACCTCCAGAAGATCAACGACTATGATTTATGGATTTTCTCTTTTAAGTATCTAAACCCATATTTTTTTATTGTTTCTTCTGTCCATTTTGCCATGGAAATTATTCCATTAGGGTGTATTTTTATAGCAGTCAATACTGTCACTTGTATTTCATTTGTGGTTTGGAATCAAGAACAGGCAGTAGGATGAACAAGCATTGGACACTTTTCCATCGTTTTGTTGAATAAACAGACAGGAGAAATATTAAGATCTACTTAATATCGGCTCAGCCACTATTGAATCAACTGAACTAAAATGCTTAATTTTAAATAAATTTTTAAATTAAATATGAAAAATAAATTAATTAAAAAGTGTACAATCCATTACGTTTTTCAGAAGTTATGCAATTAAAACTTTTAGTTTAAACCATATAAATTATATAACACATGGCAAAATGGTTAAAAGTTTCTAGATTAAATTTATCGTATCTAAATTTAATTTACAAAGTTTTACCTCTTTTTTTACTGCATTTGTTCATTACTTATATGGGTTACGTATAAATTGAGAGTAATATAGTTGTTATGAACAGTTTTTAGGATTTTAAGGGTAAATGTATGATTCCCACCGTGGTGTAACTTTGATCGTGAATCAAATGCCGTAAAAATAATTTTCAGACAATCGTTACAATTTTTGCCAAGCTGACAGTAACCATAATTTAAATCTAAAATTTGAAATTGAAAATAGCAAAATTTAAAACATAATTATTTATTTCCTCTCAGTTTCTACAGCAGATGCTCAAAAAGGGTTTAGATGGAAAATTATCACACGATCATTTAATTTTCGCAACAGAAAATTAAGTTGATACAATAAATAAATGAAATATTTTTAAAACAGAAATTATATTATAATATAAGGTTTAAAGGATATGGAATTTGAAAACAGTTGGTAGTTTGGTAGTGTGTTTGGTCAATATTTGTCTTATTAGTTATTACCTTCTCGTCTATCTATAGATAGAAAAAGTATTGGCGTCGCACAGTGGGGCCAGAACCCCTAAAAGTTGGTATTAATTCAAAAACTAAAGCTCAGTGAACACATTTGATTTTATGATGCTAGTGTAGCCAACTATTGGGCGCATAAGATAGCGACATTTTCGGAAATTACAACGCTCCGCCCTGCCCTTAAAAGTTCAGTCAAAAGCAGTAATTTGTGGAGACCGCACGTGTATTCTGATTGAGCTGATTTGTTAAGTGAACTTTGAACGTTGCATTTTGTGACAAATTCTTAAAAATCCACTGTTTTGTTATGGAGCCGTCAACTTCAGGTATGTATTATATTTTTAACAACTTTTATTGTGTAAGAAAAGAAATAGATCACTGTTAAATAAAAATGTTTAGTCATTATTGTAAAATTTTCTTAAAAATAGTGGGTTCGTAGAAATAGAGAAACTTTTAGTTGTGTATCGAGCCATATCGAGCACTTTCGTTTGCGTTATTATATTGTATAGCCGATGTACAAATTAGGGACATTCAGATATTTAGCGATTTTTTGCGATTCCTATGATAAAAAAATATTTTTTTTACGGATATAATGGTAATTATGAAAGGGGATTCATTTTAATAGTTATTGTTTTCTTGATTTCAGAAACAAGTTCTAACAATATTACCATGAGCCGAAAAGAACTTTTCGACATTTTGCAAGGTTATGGTTAGAAACATATTGAATATCAATTTATTTATCTAAAAACACATATCAAAGAAATGACAGGTTGTCCTGAGCGGTATATAAAGTGCCTACAAAGCAAAATATGTCACTTTAAGTCCAAATTTAAGTCGAGGTGGATGAAAGTGGGAAACTAGGTTTTTTAAAGAAATATGGTAATTGGCTGGACACATCAATTTCTTTTACAAGCTACAAACCTTCAAAGTTAAAGCAGCGCGGATGTCCTAAAATTTCTTTTGGAGAAAGTGGTGAGCACACTAAGCGCAAAAAAACTGAAGACTTACGAAAATATACCAGTATTGAAGAATTAAGTTACGCTACCCAGATGACTCTAAGAGCATCTGGCCAAACAGAAGCATCTAAATTAGTAAATGAGGTCACCGCAACCACTCCTACACGAGCAAGTAAGATCAGACAGGCTTATAAAACATCTCCCCAATTTCAGTCTAGCCAAATGTCAGGTGAAGATGCCCTAGCATTATTGGTTGATGCTAAGTTATCTAGGCGTCAATATAATTTGATAAGATTAAGCAATCTTCACAGATTTCCATCATATAAGGTTGTCAATCGAAGAAAAAGAATACTATCCAAATAAAGAGCACATCAAAATAAATGCAACTTCGGTAGAAGTGCAATTATAAATACTATTAGATCATACGATAAAACGTTTAATTCTTGTACAGAAGGATGGTATAGCATCACTAAGCAACGAGGAATTGGGAAAACTATGTTTGGTGTCAAAGTGGGAATCGGTGGCAGTTCAGGTCATAGTTCTTATAAACAGACATTTCATGGAAGTGAGGCTAGTGATTCAGCAGTATTTATAACATCCCTCGTTCCTATTCGTCTAGTATGTGACATAGGTAGCAGGAACTCTAAAATGATTTGGAAAAACCCTCGTCCTTCTTCTACCAGGTACTGCAGACCTTTAAAAATTGCATTCTTAAAAGAATCAACGGAACTTTCTGTAACAAAGAAAAAACGATGAAGAAATAATGAATCTACATAAAAGTGATTTGACCTACGACAGATTTATATCAGTTTGTCACTAATTAATTTTTGCAATGGTTGATGGTAAGGTGTATAACGCTCTTATAGATACCTCATCTACACAGACGTGTTACGTTTGTGGCGCATCATCGAGAGATTTTAATTCAATTGATAAACTGATTAGCAGAGAAAGAAAAACTGATAACTTGCAATTTGGAATACCGGTGCTACATGGCTGGATAAGATTTTCTGAATGCTTACTACACTTGGCCTATAAACTTCCGATCAAAAAGTGGCAAGCGCGGTGTGAAAATCATAAAGCAGTTGTTGCTGAAACCAAAAAAGTATCCAAAAGCAATTTAGGGAGAAAACTGGGTTAATCGTGGACGTTCCTACACCGGGTTTTGGAAACTCAAATGATGGTACACCGCGGCGTTTTTTTGCTAATCCCGAAGTCCCTGCAGAAATCACCAAAATCGATGTAGAATTAATTAAAAAGAATGCATATTGTATTAACTGTAGTATCATGTGGACATTCAATTAATATTGATAAGTTCCGAGAATATACACATAACACTGCTAGATATTTTGTGAAAAAGTATGACTGGTACTGTATGCCTCCCACACTACATAAATTTTTTATTCACGGGCCAGACATTGTATCGTCTGCTTTGTTACCCATTGGCCAGTTATCAGAAGGGGCTCAAGAAGCACGAAATAAAGATTTTAAAAAGTTTCATGAACATTATTCTAAAAAAGTCACTCGCGAAAAATCCAGTGAGGATATTTTTAATTTATTTTTGTTGAGTTCGGATCCCATTATTACGAGCAAGCGGAAACTACGCAAAAAGAAATTTCGATACTTGCCAAGAGAAGCTGTAGATTTATTAGTGCCACCACCTGTCTCGGAATATCAAGATGATAATGAAAATAAGACGATAACGATGATGATGAAGAATCATTACATTCTGATTCGGATTCTGATCAGTTTTTGAAAAAATATTTTATTATGCATATGACATATATTTTATTACAATATTGTTTTATACAAATTAGATATTACTATATTGTGTACCATTTAATCTTTATTATAATATTTTTTAGTTTTATTCAAAATAAATTATTAAACTTTTTTATTGACCATTTTTATTGTTTATGATAGTACTTCTATTGGAATATTGCATAGGTTACGCGAGTTTCAAAATATTCCTGTTTTCGCCCTCTAAAAAACCACCCTATTTCATCATAGGTATTTTCTTCACTAATTTTTTCAATATTTTGGAGGCCAATTTCTATACAAATCCAAAGTTTCAGAATTTTTCCACCCCATCAAAACTACCCCAACTATTCAGTCAAATTTTTTTCGTTATTTTTGCTGCATTCACGAGCTTCTTTTGGGTTGATTTCATGAGTTTGAGAATTTTTGCCAAGAATTGTCTGGGTTGGCCCCACTGTGCGTCGTGACAAAAGTTCCAGATTATGATGAAAATGGACGTTTTAAGATCCGAAAATAGAAAAATTATCCGTATTGGTATGCAGTCTTTGTGTCGGTTGTCTGTATGTCTGTGTGTGTCGCTGGTCAATATTGTGCTAGTTTTTCTCGAACATGTCAACGTAGAAATCTGAAACTTTATATATAATATCTGGGGGTTCAAAGAAGAACCCTATTGAATATAGCTGAATGGGTGCACCAGTGAGGGCACTTCTCGTGTGAGTTAAAAAAGAATTATGTCAAATCAAAAAATGTTTCAAATAAAAAATTTTCAAAATAAGAAAATGTACCAAGGAGAATTTTTTAAAAAGATCTCGTCAGATTAACTTTTACTGAGAAGGGTCCAAAATTAGTTTCATTTATTTAAAAAAAGTCCGTCCCGACAGTACTTTCTTATCAGATTCTAATTCCAAGTTATTGCGAAATAAACTGTTTAATCTAGGTACTGTATCTCGTTTGTTTCGCTTGTCTTGTTTTTTCTCGCTTATCTCGTTTGTTTAGCTTATTTCGTTTAGATTATTTATCTCGTTTATTTTATTTTATATTCTTATTTATCTCGTTTGTCTCATGTATCTTGTTTATTTCGTTTATCTTTTTATTTTGTTCATCTTCATGTTTATCTTGTTTAGCTCATCTATCTTATCTTTCATGTTAGTTTTGTTTATTTCCTTTATCTTGTTATTCTTTTTTATATTATTTGTCTCATTTATCTTATTTGTCTCATTTGTCTTATTTGTCTCATTTATCATATTTGTCTCATTTGTCTTATTTGTCTCATTTATCATATTTGTCGCATCTGCCTCATTTGTCCCTTGTACCTCAGTTATCTCATGTACTTTATTTCTTATTTACCTATTTGTGTTATTTCCTTTATTTATTTTGTTCATTTTATTTATTTTATATAAATAAATGAAATAAATGAAAATATATTTCTAATTAAACAATTCATTTCTGTCATGTCAAATTCAATATGATGACGAGAAAATACTGTCGAGGAGCATCGCGATCGTTTTTTTTTATTTATATCCTCTACTTTCGAACAGTAGTTGAGTAGTTGTTTCCTGTAAATCTTATTCAGTATATAGTTTAGCCCACTAGTGTTAGAGGTCGTAGCTCTTGGTACCCGTGTTGCAGGTCGCTATCAGTTAGTAAGACATCAGTAATGTCTAACGGTTAGTAGCACTGACCACCAGAGGGATACACTTATCACTCACTATGTCAGAGGTGATGTTTAATGTTTAATTTATCGACGTATCTAAGAAGAAGAATAAGTCACTTAAAAAAATATCAGTTTTTAAACTATTAAAAACATAAAACAAATGAAAAACTGAAGGATTTACTTTAGATGCCAACAATTAAGGTGTGGCCAATTTTGTAAATTCTGTGAGTTTTTTATTCTATGAAAAAGTAATCTACGATTTATAGGTTAAGATTTATATTCCTGCATCATTTTTGAATTTATTGCAATCTATATTTTAACGCAAGATGTCAGAGAAAATGCTTATGATAAAAATTCCAACGCTAGTTGGGGACTCTTCATAACAACCAAAAACGTGATCATATACTAGTCATGTGAATCGATGCGATGCAATATTCGTGATTTAAGAAGGCTTTTTAAACCAAATAAATAACATTGATTTTTGTCTTAATTTTCTTCTGAATCATTTTTTTATCACCTTATTTTAAAAGCATTTGTATACTACACTCTATGTTTATACTTAAATGACATGTTGTCTCAATGAAACGTTTAATGCTCAATTTAAATTTGGCACTGTGAGGATGGCCATTCAGCTGGTTGGCATTCACAGCAGCTCAATGAGTTGACACCCATCCCAAGTTAAATAAAGACATTTTTATTTATTTATTTATTATTATTATTTATCTCCTCGAAAATAGATATATATATATATATATATATATATATATATATATATATATATATATATATATATATATATATATATATATATATATATTATATATATATATATATATATATATATATATATATATATATATATATATATATATATATATATATATATATATAATTTTAAATGTTTATATTCTTTTTTATTTCTTGAACCTTGTTTCTATATAAAATTTTCTTGCTGTTTTTTTCTTGGGGAATTAATTTGAATTTATGTAATCATAGACAGTAAGTTAATTTTAGTAATTCAATTTTAGAATATATTGAAAAAGGTATAAATCCATACCGAAACGTTTATATGGAAAAAAATAATAATAAATGAATTCCTTCACAATTTAAAAAATTAATTATTAAAACAAGAACCAAATTCCCAGAAAAAAAAGATACAAGAATATATATATATATATATATATATATATATATATATATATATATATATATATATATATATATATATATATATATATATATATATATGTATATATATATATATATATATATATATATATATATATATATATATATATATATATATATATATATATATATATATATATATATATATATATATATATATATATATATATATATATATATATATATATATATATGTATATATATATATATATATATATATATATATATATATATATATATATATATATATATATATATATATATATATATATATATATATATATATATATATATATATATATATATATATATATATATATATATATATATATATATATATATATATATATATATATATATATATATATATATATATATTCCATTAAAATCAAAAATATAAACTTATTAAATATTTCCAACTAAATTTTACGCTTTGAAAAAAAGAAAACTGTACTGTTTAAAAGTACAATTAAACTAAAGCATTGTCAGTTTAAAATAAGCGGAGGTTTGAACGAAAATTTTATGCATTCTCTACTAACTAATTTTAACAAGAAACTAGAAAAATGTTCCTATGTTGCATAATTTGCATTACAAGCATTCCTAGTGTAAAATAGGAAGGAATAGGGAAAATATTAAAGAAATATTACTGGAACGTATTTTTACTTGTAATTTCTTAATGTTGATGTATTAAAATAAAGTTTAGATATTAAACATAAATTTTTCGAAAATGTTGAACACGGTATAATATAAAACGAAAATCACAATCTTTTTAAAAAGGACCAAATGAGAACATTTAATGTGCTGAAGACTAGATAGAGAAATTGTTACTATATTTTATTGGTACAAAGGGTACATTTTTCATGAGGAATCTAATGGTTTTATCAAACAAAAACCGTAGAGGTCCATGGGCATGCGTTCCGTGTGGGGGTCATCTCACGTTCTCATATTTTTTTTGTCTCAAACTTTTTTCGACTTTTTGGCACTGACATTAGGTACTTTGGACAAAATTACTTAATATTCTTTACTTGAAGTTTATGAGACAAACCGTAATAAGTTACTGCACTAAAAGGTTCCGATTTCTACTTTATTTTTATTTTATATTATTTTATTATTTTTATTTTACATTACACCATTCAACAGTACTTAAGCCAATTATAGGATGGGGATATACAACAAATTAATACGAAATACACATATACGCAAATACTTAACAATTACAGTATGTCGCAAGAGAAAATAAAACATAAGTAAATAAAATAAATTACATAAAACATATAATTAGTTAAATACCTTTTTCAGAGAACTATAATTACATATCAACTCTGTCCTGCAGGTTATTACAGATTTCACACATAAAATGTAAAGGCGAACATTTTTATTTGTTCTCGGTTCGGCAAGGTAGAAAATACTATAGACACGAGTATGAGTCCTTGGAACATGAAAATCAAGCTGCTTCAAAAGTTGGGAACAATCAATTTTATAACTTAGAAGTTTATTTATAAAGATTAAGGCCTGTGTTCTTCTCCTATCACTCAGGCTTAAGACAGAAAAATCTCGTTAATAAATTCTATTGAGGGATTCCAACAGATTAGTACTGACCATATAATTTATACGACATAAATTTTAGTGAACGTCTTTAAATGTTTTCTAATCTTTCTGTATAGACATTACATCCCGGTTGCCATACTAAAGCAGCATACCACAGCTAAGATTTAACAAGTGCAATGAAAAGTAATATTAGTATGTTTGTATCAGTAAAACCCTGAGATTTCCTGATGACAAAGCCTAAGCATATATAAGAGGATACCCTTCTCTACCCTTCTCAATTGCACGAACAAATAGTATGCACACTCTCTTTCATCCGATGGACGAGCCGCGCGAAGCTGTAATGCTGTGTCCTCTTCTATCGCACCGGATAGTTTGCTCGGACCTCTTTGTCGCACATTTTCATTCTCACCAATATTTCGCTTTTTAAAGCTCGCCAATCGGAATTTAAACCAGATTTTTCGCAGACAACCCTATATAATTCTGTTCGCAATTTAATTACCTTTATTTTGATATAAAATTTATTCATTAAACAGATGAATGTAAATTACTAGTATCGAATTACCTGTTTATACCTGCCAACCCAATAGTTACGCCAGGAAAAAAATAGACAACCTAACGTTTGCATATTCTATAGGCTTCATAGTTTCGATTGGAATATAATTTGTTCCTTTAAAAAAATTTTCCAGTTTTTAATTAATCATAGTCTTGCCAGGAATTTGTTAGCCAACCCACTCGCGATATATTTTATAACATATTAAAATTAATATAAAATATTTTTCATCCATTAAACGGATGGGTAAAGGTCGTCCTTAATTCGAACCTTAGACTATCATAATTCGTCGAGATTCGTCCAGAAATGCAATAAAAATTTTAAAAAATTTTTTTCACGAATACATAACTTCCTCACTTTGAAGGGTGAAAAAATAATACCAAATTTGAATGCCATCTTCAAACTATCGTAACTCCCATAGGAAGCATTTTCGAACACCTCTTGACTTGAACTTTTATTGTTATGTTTGACTGATGAATACATACCCCAAAAATTATGATGTTATTTCCGGACACCCCTTAATATTGAGTTTTTTGTAGTTATTTCGAAATTTGCACAATGAAAAATTCTTGGAAAAATTAATTTAGAATAAAATTCAAAAAGGTGTAACTCATTAAGCGTATAAAATTTCTTAATGAATTTGAAACGTTTCGAAAAAATATTCTACTGATTATAAAAAAAATATTTGGCAAATTGTCTAAAAGTTGCAACTGCTTTTCCTCAAATTGTAACTGCGCATTCCTTTTTGAAACTCCTTCATTTAAGCATTGACAGTTATGCCTTAAGTATCATTTGGGTCATGTGCTGCAACATTAAGATAAACTAAAGGTAATCTAAATTTCACTAACCACCACCGTTGACTTGGCTTCGCCACTTTACGGCAATCCTAATTTTTAAATTAATTTAATTTATTTGTATTTCATTCCAGGGTTATTAATGTTCTTACTTATTAACACATTATATTATACGTGTACATTTTTAATGGATGAAAGCAATATAACTTCCTTAATGATCTTTTGCAATGTCAAAGCAATCTTGGTCTAACGATTTTTTAGTGATTTTTTCTTTAGGATACATTTTTTCGTATCACGTTTGAAAATAATATTTATTTCTGGAATGACAACATAAAGTTGAAAATATATTTAAATAAACATGGACCATTGAAGCGTAGGATTTAACAAGTGACAACTATTTGTGACAAGAACACATTTCTAAAAGTTGAAGCATCTTCCAGTAAAACTTGTAGCAATTTCGGACAGCTCAGAATCCTATATTCATGACTGTTATTTTAGGAATTTGTGATTTGCTTTGAACAGAATTGACGTAAACTGTAAAAGGTGAGAAAAGTTCAAAATAATATGGTGTGAAATAATTTTAAAATTGGTTGCCGATGCAAAGGATTCATCGAAATTTGTGATAATTTAAAATATTTCAACTATTTTATTCAAAACTAACTACACAGGGTGTAGGAAGTATGTGTGCCATTACTTTAGCAGGTGATATATTGAACTAAAAGGATCAAAAACTTCTTAATAGTTTTTCGTATCTCTTACCGTAACTGAGTAATTAAATAAGAATGCAAAGGGCACCTAAGGCGCGCCCTGAGCTGTACATTATCTAACCGAGGACAAAGTAGCACTGAACTCATTCATTACCTAACCTACCTCATATTGTTTATATGCCACCAAAATTAAATAATTTAGTTATCTTATTGATAAATAATAGAATTTTAAATTTAATTTATTTTACTGACTCAAATTATTTACAACTTAAATACTAAATACCCATTAGTTACTAATAATGCAATATCCTATGAAAAAATTATGTACCAACTTTAACAAAAAAATAACCAAATAGCTACAAGGCACGTACAGATGTTATAAAAAATGTTCAATACAAAATGTCCAGCGACTATATAAGCTCGACGTCTTTGAATCCAATTGTCACGGATATGTTCTTGAATTGTAAAATCTTGTGTAAAAACTTCAATTTTACAAATTAGTCAAATCTCCTACATTAAATTACAACAGTGAATACGTAAGGTGTGCGCTAAAAATCGATTACGCATACTATCTTAAAGCGACTGAACATGCATTTTTCAAATTGACTCTTGATAACTCTATGATGCGACGTTGTCATATGTCTCTTAAGCACCTTTTTTAAGAATTACTGAAGTGTACACAAATTTTTCCCTGGAACACAATGTTTGTTACTTCGATAATTAATTTTCAAAATCAAAATTAAATACTTTTTTTTCTGGCAAAACCGTTCAATTTTTGATACATATTGTCAATGAGTAAATATTACAGGAGAGAAACTATTAGTAGTGGGGGCACAGCAATTCGAACGACAGAAGTTTGGAGTCCGCCATTTTGATAAACCACTTTGTGTTGATCAGTTTTATGTGTCAGTGTCAATGTAAAACACTTTCGTGTTACATTCGTTGAGTTTGACATTTATGTTTAATTTATTCGTGTGCGTGCGTATATTGTAAAGAATTAGTCAATATTGATATAAACATTTTAACCTTATCAGACCAGAATTTTTTCTCTGGATACAAAAAATTTTTTTTTTCGGGTATATATTTAAAAAGGGTCACTCAGAAAATTACATTTATAATTTTTATGATCATATATATATATGATATTTTTTTTAATGTCCATTTTTGTAATGGATACTGGGATAAAATAACGTAATAACTGCAAGTAAACAAAATATATATTTGATGGCTTATGCTTAATTATAACAGTTTATCTAGCATGAAATTGCTTGAAGCAGTTTCTCCTCTTAATAAAACATAAATAAACACGACATTTTTTCGTAAAAAACAGGAGTTTTGCATTTGCAGTGTGGATTTTGGCATCTACTGGCTTCCTTTTTTTCATTATATTCAGGGCAATGATCCATCAAGTCTTTCTGAATTTCTCTTAGAGGTCTTCTTTCTGCATTTATCCATTTTGGTGTACTCCTAACTGTTGGAGAATTATTTTCTCCACATGGACGACCAGGTCCTTTTCTCTGTATAGGTTTACCCATAAGAATTAGGTTTCACCAATCCTCATTTTAAAATGAAGTGAATCGAGAATTTCTTTGGAGGGATACTTCTGTGCTTGTATGTTAGTTTTATATTCTATCCAGCTGTTAAGGTAAGCAAGATCAAATGCGTGAAAAATCATTGTTAACGTCCATTTCTTGGATTTTATGAAGACTCTAAATACGCCAAAAGTTGATCTAATAAATCTACTCCTCCCATAGATTGATTGTAGAACTTTATTGCCTCTGGCCTTTGCATATTTATAAATTTTTTGTTGGTCTTATCCTACCTCTTCACTGTATCTTCTGTGCCCTTTCCAATAAAATTAGAGCCTGTTACTACCGCCTTATTGTCTTGCCATTTACATAAAACTACAGATCCTTCGTCGTTCACAACTTCCTCACTAAATCCTCTCACATTTATTAAATTCTTTATCTGGGGTAAATGGTGGTCTTTGATATCTATCAGTACCTACTGAATATATATGTTTCTTTGTTAATTCCTCAAAAAGTAAATAGCTGGAAAAATAGTTATCAAAATACACATGAGTGAAATGAATGAAATTGTAACAGTGTACTTATACATATTAATTAAATTAATTAATTAGCCTTTGCATGTAAAACTGGCTTTGAAGAGCAGTCGTCAACCACCGAGAATCATAATAGCACTGATGAGTAGTGATGGGATCATTCGATTGAAAAATAAATTGGTCATTCGATCATTGGAATATTCGAAACATTTCGATTACTGAGAAAGAATTCGAATGATATTGTATTACCACTCAAATAACTTACAAGAGAACCCCAACTCTCGAGTTCATCTTACGCAGTAGGTAATCACAATGCATTTGGAATGCATCACTCGGATAATCAAACTCGGTCCACGCATACAGCAATGTACTAAAATTTAAAATAATAAATTATCGTTGGTTGCCTGTTGTTGCACCGTTGCATATGTGTGCAGCACAGAAACTCAGCGACGGTTTATTTCATCGAATTAGAATAGGAACGGGCCAGGACGCAGGAATGAAAAACATAACTCTTCGTAAAATAAAAATGGACTATATTATGAAGATATAAATAAAAATATAAAAATACGAAAATAAAGAAGAATTCTAACAAATAACTTTTTAGTAATAATAAAATAATAAATTAGTGGCAACAAATAAAAAGGGTTATGCATTAAAGTGAGTGAGTCAGATAATTGTAAAGTAAAGGTAAAGTAAAATAAAAAGTAAATATTCCAAATCCTAAAGAATCGAGACCCCACCCAAACGTGATCGGTTGTAAGTTGCGCATTGTTCTCGATTCTCGACTCACATAACACCCTAGAAACATTTGAGCGATTGATATATTCGAATACCGACTCTCCGATTATTGATATCATTCGATTAAGCCCATCACTACTGAGGAGTGGTCGAAAATTATATTATGTATGTATGTAGTGTCGAAGGGGGAATATCGCTTGCGTCCCTAGATGACTACCTGCTTGTATGACCTTCTATTAAATTTCCATCCCTGCTCTATGCAGTTTGTAATTTGTTCACAGATGGAAAACACTAGTTAGCGATATGTTTTGTGTAATGCGAGCATAAAGACATTTTTTATTTAATCGATATTTTCTGTTTCGTGTAGTGCGTTTGTGGATGTAAAACATGGCGAGGCAGTCCACGTTCTCAGAAAGAGTGATGTCTTGTGTGTTATGTATAGTGTATAACGTTAGACTGTCACACGTAAATCCAGTCCAATCATTAGTAAATCAGCTGTGACAAAACAGCGTTGTCGAAAAACACCAATCATGACTATCGGAGACAAATGCGGGAGGAGCTGTTATCTAATGGTGAAATACTGTTTCCTGTACTATCTGTTTCTGTTTTGCAGTTTGCCCTGTTATTTACGTCATGACATCCAAATTTCCTAGCTCTACACATAATTCAAATCATGGCAATACTAAATATAGACGTTGTGTAAGTAACCGTAAATATATTCGTAAGCCTCACTGATGTTCCTATTTATAAAAATATCAAAGCTTAAATAATTTACATTTATATTAAAATGCCTTTGTTCCTATATTTTATATTAATATCCTTATTTAGTATTCATAAATTTGTGTAATATTTAAATAAAAACACTTAACGCACAAAGCGGAATAATGAAGTATTTCATACTCTAACTCAATTATTTTTGTATTTGGTACTAAAAGCCAAGACGTTAGTGCATAAAGTTCTTTGTAGCCGGAGAGAGAACAACAAGAAGATAAAGTAAAAACGTTACCACCTTAACGTTTCTTTTATTAGGCATAACGTTTCTCAAAACGGGATAATAAAATGTTGACTCAGTACATCAGATGTGTAGGTACAATACAACAGGCTCCTGCACTTGCGTTCCCTTCTTAAATTGCTGGCTTCCTAATGTAATTAAAAATTTCATCCAAAAGCAGGATTAAACTAGAGAAGAAGGGACATTTCTGGGAAATTTTTTCCGAATATACAGGATCTTTCAACAAAACTCTGGATAGTCGGGTGACATTTTCTTAAGTGGAACACCTCAAGGGGTAAACCGTTGACCGATAATATGTACAATAATTCCGATTTACGTAATATCCCAGTATTAGATAATAATTCACATGTAATACACGCTAATACCCCTATCTTACTTCTAATACCCACTAATTTCTTTGTAATACCCCTTGATACTTTGTAATAACCTAGTGTTACCTTGTAATTCCGTGGTATTATCTTGTAATTTCCTGATATTACCTTGTAATTTTCTGGTATTTCCTATCAGAAATACACAAAAATATTCGTTGGATTTATTCAAGTTAAATGCCTATACAAATACAGACAACTTTTTTATAGAATTCTAGTTTAAAAGTAAAACATTTATATTAAAATTATTTTATTATTATAATTTTTGTCATATTCTATCTTCGCGTCTTGCACAGAACACATAAACGCTGTTAGAAAAGACGAGAGAACATCATCTTTAGCTCAACATGTCAAAACTACAGGACATAGGATTGATTTCGACAAAACAAAAACACTAGCCAATATCGAGCATTACAAGTCAAGAATCATCAGGGAGGCCATAGAAATAGAGAAAAGACCACACAATCTAAATACACGAGATGACACCCAAAGACTACCTACCACATGGAAACCTGCTCTAATATTACATGCTACTATCCATGAGGAAGCAAGAAACATAACGCAACGAACACACGAAGAGGAACCAACCAGAGCTAATCTAATAGGACCAAGTACACGGAGTCGCCCTCGAAATCAGGAGATGGGTGCAACAGACCGTGACATAACGCGAAAACCTGAAAAACAACATATATATACAGGGTTATTCACGGAAAGCGGGTATTAGACGTTTCTCGGGATCTGTCGAGTTTGAAAATCTGAAAATTCGCATAAAGAGGTTTTTGGGTATGGCGAATTTAACGAAAATATTTTCAACTTTGTGTCGCTTCCGCTTATACCGGAAATAACACCAAACTTTGTTATTTTAAATGGAACACCCTATATATTATTGCATATTTGGATTCCTCATAAAAATTTAGCTTAGATTTGTGTACCATAATGCAGCCTTAAACCTACTATTTTCCGAGATAATTAATATTTTTGAAAAATTTTGACGGTTTCTATCCTTCGGAAAAAAATCGATATCTTCTATCATGTTACAGATTAAGAAATTTTCTTTTCAAACTCATACAAGTTCCCTACAGTCTAACTAAAAATGTCCTTATGTTTTCACAATTTTATACAGGGTGTTTTATTTTCACAGTCAAACATTATTTTAGTTCAAACGTCAAAAAGTCATTTTTTTTAAATGGAACCCCCTATATATTATTACAGAATCTAATAGATTATTGAATTCTGCATCGACTGATATTACCATTCCCTATACCTATCTCTCTTGGTTTTCTCACCATGGACGAATATTTGTAAAATGTACGTACAATATCAGCACTGTTTCAGAATGTCATCTAGTAGGCTGCAAATGTAAAAATGTTTTGTTTTTACCAATGTCAACACCATGTTATTGTTGTGTGCGTAGCGTCACTTACGCGAATTATTAGTGGAAAATAATGGCAAACGTTTATACAAATGCTGTAATATTAGATTTGTTTTCTATTTATGGAAATAATAAGGAAATAATTAGCAGAACGTGCAGAGAATTCAACGACAAATACCAACAATTACCACCAATGACAAAAAATAAATTCCGAAGAATCAGGTTAAATTTTTTAAAATTTGGCAAAGTTAAAGCCGTAAAGACAATACCAAAGCCAGTTACAGATAACGAAGTAAATGAGATTAATTTTCTGGCTTACTTTTATGCAAATCCGCATGGATCTATTCCTGGTGCCAGTTGGGATTTAGGAATTTCATATTCGTCTATTCAACGAATTCTAAAGAAGCGTAAGATGCATAATTTTCTATACCAAAAAGTACAATCATTGAAACCCGAAGATTTTCGAAAAAGAACTGATTTCTGTGAACAGATGATCGTACGTCTTCAAGAAAATCCTGATTTTTTTAAAAGAATTATTTGAACTGATAAGGCTAAATTTTCCAAAGAAGGAATTTTTAACAGGCGAAATTTGCACAACTGGACACAACAAAATCCTCATGTGGTACGGGAATCAAATTTCCAGACCAAATTTAGTTTTAACGTTTTCTGCTTATTATTAGATAACACTTTTAAGTATCATATCTACGAGGAAAATTTAAATAGTAACAAATACATGGAAATCTTGAGAACAGTAGTTGAAACGTTTATTGATAGTTCGCCCCTAAATATTTATAATTCTATGTATTATCAAATGGATGGTTGCGGCCCACATAATACACGGGAAGTGTATGACGAATTAGTAGCATTGTTCGAAGATAGGTGGTTTGGATACCGAGAACCTTGGAGATGGCCAGCAAGGTACCCTGATTTGACCCCTTTAGACTTTTACCTTTGGGGTACAATCAAAAATATTGTTTATGTCACTCCGGCTACTTCCAAAGAAGATCTAAAGAATAGAGTACGGGCTGCATTTCAGCAATTAGATTCCCACGAAATTCGCCGAGCCACGGTAAGTGCCGTAAATCGCAGAATATTGGCTTGTTTGGAGCAAAATGGAAAGTATTTTGAACAGTTGCTGCATTAAATATTTATTCAATGTATTCGTTAATTTTGTAAATTTTTTGTTGCAAAGTATTTTTTATAAATCTAATAATAAAATGATCTTTTGTTTTTGATGTTTATTGATTTTGTTTTCTTGATAACTAACAAATAATTATCAACTATCCACAGGATTACACTCCTTTATGATAAGAAAGGAAGCAAGTTATAACTTGTGTTGCTTAGCAACAAACAGTGCTTTCTATGTTCATTTTACAAATATTTCTCTATGGTGCGAAAACCAAAAGAGATGGGTATAGGGAATGGTAATATCAGTCGATGCAGAATTCAATAATCTATTAGATTCTGTAAAAATATGTAGGGGGTTCCATTTAAAAAAAATGACTTTTTTGACGTTTAAACTAAAATAATGTTTGACTGTGAAAATAAAACACCCTGTATAAAATTGTGAAAACATAAGGACACTTTTAGTTAGACTGTAGGGAACTTGTATGAGTTTGAAAAGAAAATTTCTTAATCTGTAACATGATAGAAGATATCGATTTTTTTTCCGAAGGATAGAAACCGTCAAAATTTTTCAAAAATATTAATTATCTCGGAAAATACTAGGTTTAAGGCTGCATTATGGTACACAAATCCAAGCTAAATTTTTATGAGGAATCCAAATATGCAATAATATATAGGGTGTTCCATTTAAAATAACAAAGTTTGGTGTTATTTCCGGTATAAGCGGAAGCGACACAAAGTTGAAAATATTTTCGTTAAATTCGCCATACCCAAAAACCTCTTTATACGAATTTTCAGATTTTTAAACTCGACAGATCCCGAGAAACGTCTAATACCCGCTTTCCGTGAATAACCCTGTATGTATATATATATATATATATATATATATATATATATATATATATATATATATATATATATATATATATATATATATATATATATATATATATATATATATATATATATATATATATATATATATATATATATATATATATATATATATATATATATATATATATATATATATATATATATATATATATATATATATATATATATATATATATATATATGCATTTAATTTGTCAATGTCTGTTCCCATCATCTGTTTTATTAATATACGGGTGTCCCATAATTAAGCACCTACCTTTAAGGGGGATGATAGAACTAGAGGTTGAGTTTTGTATATAAACATTTCCCTTAAATCAACTATTTAAAGGGGGTAAGTACAACATAGTTATTTGCCAACAAATTCGAAACGTCTTAAGTCGCAAAAATTAAATTTGGACTGTTTATTAATTTCATGTTATATGTTTTGTCAAATTTTTATCTAAATATCATGATTTGTAGGGGTAGTTATAGGGGAGTGCGGGTAAATTTTCACTATAATTTCTGTGTCTTAATTTTTTTTAAACTAAACTACACATATACCTAAATGAACACAAGAACATAACAGTAACAATAAATGAACACAATGAACATAATTATTTGTACAGTGTGATTTTATAACCCCCCCCCCCCCCCAAGTATGTTATTTTTATTATAACGAAAAAAATGGTAAATACAGAAGTTATAAGTTTCTTTATATAGATTTTTGAAAATCATATCGAAATAATAAATGGAAGCTCTCACAAAATGGCAAAAGTTATTTTATTTTTTAAATTGAATATTTTTAAATATTCGAATAGAATGCTCTCTCATGAATACAATGATATGATACCGAGCAATACCTATTAATTCCTTATAATTTTCAATAATACCCAGGTAATACCCAGTAATTCCTTGTAATTTCCTGATCTTGTACACCAAAATTCAGCAACAGTTTATCTCTTGGAACACCTCGTATATTTTTGCATTATTTTAAGTGTTTTAATGGTGCCTATCCACATAATACGGAATTTTTTGAAGTTGACTTACCGGTTAGGACGTAATTAACTACTTTGTAGACAATTTGAATTTTACCGACTACAATTAAATAAACAGCCACAAAATTTAAGAAAGAATAATCTTGTTTTTTTGTAACAGAATGTTGGCAAATACTTTAGTTAAAATTACATAATCCTGTGATATACAGGGTCTTCAGAATTTATTTCACAATTTCGAAAATCTCAAATTCATTGTCTCAATTTTTTTTAAATGAAACACTCTATATAGTGTCACATAATTCATGCATATGTACTACAGTGCAGTGGTTAATCTGTTCCCATAAATAAAAAAAAATTTAGTCAGATCAGCTGTTCCTGCTGGCCACATTTGCGGCCCTCCTGTTCTAATCCACCTATTTAGATAAAGTGTATTCAGATGTTCTATTACTGATAGCTTCGTCTTGCTGCAACCATACTGTATTTCTGACATTTGGCAACAATTGTTGTAGACGATTTGGCAGAATATTGTCCAGAAAATCGTGGTATATGGCTCCATTCAAAGGGATGTTAAAAAAGTGAGGCCCAATTGCATAACACTGGCGGATAGAAAAATATATTTTTTTGTAATATATACCTGAATAGCATGTCCTACTGAAATAAAGCCTTCTGATTGCATCGTCATGCAAATTTCTAATTTGAGGACAATAAAAATGCCTTCTTTAAATCTGGCGTCACTTAATGGGGGAAAAGTTCTCTTAAGTATTTAAATCCTTCACTCTCTTTATTCATAGCCTTCACAAAATTTTCCATTAGCCCATGTTCAATATGAAGAGGTGGCAAAAAAATATTTTTAGGATATATAAGGGCATATATTTATCATTATTGGTTCCTGGTTCAAATTCTTTCCTTTCTGGCCAAATTATTTTCATATAATATTCTTTTACCACATGACTGTCCTACAAACGAAGAAAACATCCATATTTTGTAACGCCTCCATGAAGCCCTACTAAAATGGCTATTACCTTTAAATTACCATATATTTACCATTTGTATTTGTTGTAATTAATTTTATTTAAAATGTTGCTCATACTGTTATGATCCTCTTTCATTGTTACTGATTGAGCAATTGGTATAGATGTTTTAAATTTCCATTATGTGGCAATATCGTTTTTAAACTGTATTGTGAATTTTCCATATTAAAAAATGCGGAAAATGTTGCATTTCTTTTTTCTAAAAGTCGTAATCTTTGTTTCTTTAGCCAGTAAGTGCTAGTGATGGGACTCGAGTGACTTTTTTCACTCGAATAACTCGGTAGGTTTCCGAATTTACTCGAGTTGAAACTCGAGTCGAGTTGAAACTCGGTTTCATTGTTATAAAACTCGAGGCAAAAGTTAGGTCGAGTAAAACTCAAAAAATCGACTCGATTTTTGACTCGTCGCTTTTTGACTCGAGTAGATTTTTGAATCGAGTCGATTTTTGAATCGAGTCGATTTTTGAATCGAGTCGCTTTTTGACTCGAGTCGTTTTTTTGACTCGAGTCGCCTTTAGACTCGAGTCGCTTTTTGACTCGAGTCAAGTTTCTTTAATTTAATTGTTTATGGTTTTATTAATATTTTGAAATATTCTTTAGTGCCAGTGTGATTTGTTTATATAATATAAATATGAAAGATTATTTACATGAAGGCACTGAAGGCACTATTCTTGTAAAAGTAATAAAGATGAAAACATGTAACCATGAATGAAATCACTAATCAATTACTATATCATCGTGTCATCGAGATCGGGAATTCCCCTCCAGGTTTGTTGTTTCATGTTTGTAGGTCAGATTGTATAATTATTAATTAAAAGGTTTGTTCGTAGAGCAGTTTCCAACCGTTTGAAACTATCAGAAGCATGCGCACATTGTTGCAGAGATGCGCTTGTTCAATCAGAACGTTAATAATTGCAGAGCTCTCGTAATACTCGCATCTCTATAGTCAGAAAACTATCACAAATCGCCTCTACGTACAAACCTATAATTGTTACATTCGACGTTATTACGACGTATTAGAAAATTAAAAATCAGAACTTAGAATTCTTTAAAATCAAGACTCACACGACTGCAGCAATCAAACTGGCACATTCATGTTCCTAAAGATTTGTTTTTCGATTCAATTAGTTCGAAATAAATAAAAAACCGTAATCGGTGTATTAAATATTATATACTGTATTTATTTAATAGTTTGTGCTAAACAAGAGTTTAATTTAATGTTAATTTAATATAAAAAAATTATGTTGGTTTTCTTTAAATGTCATTTTATATACAATGTTAATTAAATATTTAATTTTGTATTTGAAATGTGTTGATTTGCCGGAAAAATAATATTTGGCCTGGGTCCATTTATTATTTTGCATTTCAATTATTATGATTTATGTTTATCCTTTCGATTTTTCAAACTTATGTTGGAATTAGATGGTAGTGTTTTAAATGCTGAAAGATTACCAAAAGAAAAAACCTAAATACACTTTAAAAACTTACCGTTTAGCAAACCACTGAATCATCTCCAACTACTTACTCTATAGTTCGCCTCGAGTTTGATTTCGACTCTGCCCTGACTCTAGACTCTAGTCAAACTCAACTCGATTTAAAACTTAAATCATATTAACTCATTGATTCGAGTAGCAATAACTCGACTCGAGTAACAACTTTACTCGAATTGCAACTCGACTCGAGTTAAAACTTGATTCGAGTAGCAATAACCCGAGTCGAGTAACAACTTTACTCGAATTGCAATTCGACTCGAGTTAAAACTTGATTAGAGTAGCAATAACTCGACTCGAGTCACTCGAATCGGATTTTGACTCGAGTCACTTGAGTATTTTCACACTCGAGTCCCATCACTAGTAAGTGCCACTCCTTAAGTCGAGAACTAAGAAGTTCTGCTTGTTGTTCTGGCCTCGCTTGTGACTTCACAAGGAATTCTCCACAAATGTAACAAAACTTGTCAGGTGAGGTTTTGCAACCTCGACATATTCGACTGGACATATTTGTCGTAACAGAATTATGTAGACAAACGAAAATACTTTCTAACAGATACAATTGGGCACTTGGAAGGTCAAAACAAGACTCATACTGAAAATGTTGCACCTTACTTTAACTAGCTCTTCTAAAATTGCTGACTCAACATAAAATTTATTTCCTGGCAATATAATAGAGTATATTGTGTTCACACAAAAAATGGTACGTATTAGGATTTGTTGGATATTTTTTTTCAGTTAATGGGAAGGTATTAACAATATAAAACAGTAGTATGAACAATGTTACAAAAATTGTGTCGGCCAGTGAATCAGTAATGCTACTCCATACGTTTGGATATCGTGCAGGCTATCGATTTGTCTGAATAATCTGGTATTGTGTTCAGAGTAATAATGAAAGTTGTGACACAACCATTTTCTTAAATGTTGCCTCATCAGAAAGCAAGATATTATTGAAAAAATTGGAATCCTATCAAATGTTACCTTGTGCCCAGTTATAAAATTCAATTCGTTTTTTATAGTCAGCTACATAAAGCTCTTAGTGAAGTTGAATGTGGTGGCCGTGAAAGCAATTTTGTTTTAAAATTCGTTGGACAGATCTCTCACTGATGATTACACTAATCTCTGACTGGTAGTAGGATTTTCCGCTGCCGCTAATCGAAAGAATTTCTCATTTTCCTCGTTTCTTATTGCCTTAGGTTTCACTGGCTTCTTATATTCCATATTTCCGGTTTCTACAAATCTATTCAACAACATCCTGAAATTCCTATCATCTGGATGTCTTCCATCATTTTTGAGCATAAATTCGACCTGTCAATAAACAATTGTCTCCGCCTTTCATGTACTGGCATATTTGTGTTAGGAAAAGGTACTTCATTGTTATAATATTTTCAACAAATAATAGAACTAACGAAGCTTATTTACGAGTGAGAAAAATTTCCGCAAACCAGTACCTAACTTTTTGTTTTATTTAGCGAACGAAGTTATTAAGGACAAAACTTCATTTGAGTTCTCGTCTGAAAATTGGTTCAGGAATCATCTCGAATTTTCTCGATATGCTTAAGGATTACTTTCTATATTAACGTGTACAACGAGAAAGTTTAAAATCACATATGATTATCATATTAGAGAGCAAGTATTGGGCAGACAAATTTCAAGACTTGGGTATAACTTTTCACAAAGGACACTTATTTTCGAATCCCTTAAAGAACATAGTGATAGACACCTAAAAAACTCTAAATTTTAGAGTACGCAACAGTTAGGATTTAACCAATTGTGATACTATTAACTAGAGTCCCTCAAGTAAGAGTCTAGCCATACATCATGCGGCGGCCATGATTTTCCATTTGTGCAATGGTTAGCAGTCCAAGAAAATGAGGTGAGAAGCTGACAATTAATTAGGTAGTGGCTGAAAATATTTTGTAGTTGTTCAGAATTAAAAACTGAGTATAATGAACCAAAGTTTCAGTTTCGACCTACCATTTTCATTTTTACCTCCTCAACGATTATGAAATGGCTTCCTTTCAGCCAATTTTTAATTCTGGGGAACAAGAAGAAGTTCAGACCTGCCAAATTTGGCGAGTAAGGTGGGTGATTCAACACTGTGATGCTTTCTTCGGTTGTTGAAGTGCTTGGGCAGCAAGCACGTTCCTCGTCCTCCACGTCCTCTCTGCTCTCCATGAACCGTTTGTGTCATTTGAACACTCAAGTACGCGAGTACAATCCTCCCTGTAGGCTTCTTTTAGTAACTGAAAAGTTTCAGCTGGTGTTTTCTTTAATTGCACGAGAAATTTGTTATTAATTCATTGTCTTATTTTAGAATTCATCATGCTTTCGAGAAAATATCGCGCGTCTACACACACAATTGCTACTTATCCTTTTGGAATTTTCAACACTTCACGGGCAAATTCAAATAAGGACGAAACAAGACAGTTTTTTATTTATACACACATTTTTATCTTATTTTTTTTTAAATGCTTGATAATCTGTGCGCCTAGAGCGTCTTTATTTCGTTCGATACGTGTTTGGAACTCCAAACTTTTGTCGCGGGTTGAGAATGCGAGATTTGAGGTGTACTATACGTGTTTTTCGTTTATTTTTGATTTTGGTAAACCGGGTGTAAATGAAGCCTAGCTCACCCCCTTTATTTACATTGTCTATAGAGATAAATTGATGAAACTTTTAATATGCTGTTATACATGTAAAACTGCATTCGAAGACAATATTTTCAGTTTTTATGCACTTCCGATTTCGCCGGAAATTACCCCAATTTTCTTATTTTAAATGTATATCTTTACAATTTTGGAATCTATGATAAATTCTGAATATGACAGTATAACTTTTTTGATTTTTTTGTTTTTTTCCTTTTTTAACGAAAATTTTAATTTTTGATTTAGAGTGCTGTGATTTACAAAACATGTTTCTGACAGGGCTTCATACTATTAAAAAAATTGAATTACTGTTTTATAATAAATACTCTCTTACATAGGAGCATTCAAAAGTGAGAAAATAAGTTTTTCTAAATATTCATACTTGTCAAATCCAAAAATGGTGGCTCATCACGATATTTAGAAAATACATCTTTTTTACGATTGCAGTGATATCCATAACTTAGCAATTCCATAAGAATTTACAGTAGAAAAATTTAAATTCTTCTAAAGAAATAGGTATTATAATGTAATACACAAAATCCGATACACAAAGGAGTGTGATGTGAAAACAATCATCTGAAAAAAAGCTATTTGTTCAAATAGCTGTCAAAATAGTTATCAAGTAAATAGTGGCTATCCTCGTACTAGCGTAATTTAGGTGTACTAGTAACGACAGGTATTTTAAAAAAATTATTTTATTTGAGATAATTGTTTTCACAATACACTATTTTGTGTATTATATTATAATACGGATTTTTTTGATTTTTCTACTGTGAATTCTTATGGCATTGAGTATGAGTATGACTATAATCGTAAAAAGATGTATTTTCTAAATCTCGTGATGAGCCACCATTTTGAGATTTGACAAGTATGCATTTTTTTTAGAAAAACCGATTTCTCACATTTGAGGGCTCCTATGTAAGAAAGTACTTATTATAAAACAGTAATTCAATTTTTTTATTAGTATGAAACCCCGTCAGAAACATTTTTTTGTAAATCACAGCACTCTAAATCAAAAATTAAAATTTTCGTTAAAAAAAGAAATAAATAAAAAACAAAAAAATAGTATAGGTACTCTTAAATACAGAATACATCAAAGATTCTAAAAATGTAATAATATACAGTGTGTCCATTTAAAATAAGAAAGTGGCGATAATATCCAATGAAACCGAAAGCGTATAAAAATTAAAAATACTGTCTTCTAATGTGTATAACACCATATTAAAATTTCATCAATTTATTTCTAAAAACAATGGAAATAGAGTGTGTGATCTAGGTTTCATTCACACCCTGTATAATTCGTAGGTACAATTGTTAATATTTTACGTAATCTCGCCCTCCCTTTTCAATCACTTAAAAGGTTTTAAAATATTTGTAATTTTAAAATTAAAACAGCTATATTTTTTACATAAAAAAATTAAGTTCGGATGAGATGCTGAAATATTCTGGGTTTATTCTGTAAATAAAATCGCCATGTTTAAACGTTGTGTCCAAAGAAGGCCACCCGTTATGTGAAATTTGCACATATTAATTTAGAATTTGTCATTTATTGGTTTTTATATACTGATTCTGTACTATTCTCATCCTGTAAATGTAACTTGTGCTGTTGTGCACTGTAAAATAAAATATAATCTAACTTGACCCAATATTCTATTAATTTTACAACGAAAACCATATTAGCGTGCCACATTTGATATTAGCATCATAAAGTTTTACAATAGGCTATTTGACTCTTATTTTTAAATTGTCTTAAAATGGTCATATCGTAGTATTAGTCCGCAGGAATTTATATTTCGCTTAAATGAAATCGCTTTATAGGATAAAATAGCATTCAAAATTTCAATAATATAAATTGGCGCGAAAACACAAGTCGCCATGTTACTATCTACTCTGACGTTATTCTTGTAGTAAACAAACAAGCGTAAGTAATACTCGGTACCGTTTTTTTTATTTATCATATAAAATAAATGAGTTCCTATCATCATACGTGGTGTTTGGTGCCGAGCTGCAAGAGTACTAGTGTAAAAATACCACAAAAGTTGTTTATAAAACTGCCAGAGGATATTAAAATGAAAAAGAGTTGATTACAACTTGCCAGGAGAGACCCAAAATTATTATCGAGTACAAGTATACTGTATTTTTGTGAGGATTACTTTGATGTAAGTACTATTTTGTCTTATATTTTAGCTTTGAACTTTACACCTAATATAAATTAGTGAACTTTCACATACCTGTCATGTTTTTAATTTTGAGGTTATGTTGAAGATTGTCTGATAAATAATGTTTCAAATACCTACATTATACACACTTTTATATAATGTTAAGAAATGAAACTATTAGCGTGGTCCTAACAAGTACTTAGTTAGCTTTAAAATTAGAAGTAAATATATACTACAAACTTACATAGATGTTTAAATGTTCCTAAATTCGGCAGAACGGAAATCGGGATTAGTTGTAAAGAATTTAGCCACCATTATTGTATCAATTCTTGGCAAATTCGTACTTTCCACTTTTAAAAAACCGCCCTCCATGATTAATTAAAACTTGAAAAAACAACACGAAAGCAGTCCAAATATTCACAAAGCAGTCACAATAAAGGCGCGTTCTCACAACGACATTTTGCTTACTGCGTCTCGCTTCGTCTGCTTTTGATTGAACATTTGATGCAAAGAAGTTGAAAAATTCAACTTCTTGGAGCGAGTCACCAATCAAAAACAAGCGACGCGAGATGCAGGAATCAAAAAGTCGTTGTGATAATGTAGTTTAAAATAACCATAGATTTTGTTTAGTACAAAAGTGACGTCACATTTAAAATCATCAAGACGGGTAGCGTTTTATAACGTGTCGTTCACAGACTAAAAAAAATTGCAATTTTAAAATTGAAATAATAAATCAGCCTCGTGCTTTTGTGAATACAAACCGATAATTTCTGGTTTCTTATTCGATAAATTATCGTATTCACATAATTTAATAATTTATTTTTCATAGTGTCAAACACAAGTTGCTTAACAACTTGACATTAGTTAACAAATTATTTGTTTCCTCAGAGTATATAAATGACGGTCAAACCATTTTAAACAAACAGTGCACACGAACTCTTATTTAGAACAGCTAGATTGTCTTCCTTACTACACTGAACACGTATTCAAGGCTGAAACTTCCCTTTTATCTTATACAAGGTACATAAAAAATAAAACTTACCCATAGCTTGATGAGGAGCATTTCCAGATTTCCACAATACTCGTATTATCTGGATGTAAGCGACTGACATAAACAGCAGCGGAAACAAGTAGAAAAACACCATCTTCACGATCATAAACACTGTATCCGTTTCTGTTGACCACGTTGGGCTGCATTGCGTAAAGTCAAATGAAAGACTCGTTATATGGCATTGCTGTTAGGTAGATTGGTTCAGGGATTTCTGAAAAAGAAAAAACTTATATCCGTTTTGTTATTTTCACATAGTATTGTGCTCTTTAAAACATCCCAGGGATAAAACGTAATGAGTTATTAGTTGATTATATTTGACCTACACCAGGTAGTCTGATTACGAAGTTAACTCAAAATTTGTCGATATTCTTGTAACTTCAATTACTGTTTGTAATTTTTTAGTGTATATTGAATTATTTTAAATATTGATAAACGGGAATAACGTCAATTCTGAAAAAATAAAATAGTCCTTGTATCGATGTGACGTTTCCGTTTTATAGCGAAACCAATTTTTATGTAGTCGACTTTTCGATTTTAATTAAATCATCTTCAGGACTCTGTATACAAAAGATAAAAAAAAGAACATTTTAACAACAAACTGGTATCACAAGCCTACTTCTCTAAAAAGATTTTTGAACTATCACTCTCAACATCCAATGTCACAAAAAATCTATATTATTCATAATTTAAAATACAGAATATTACATCTATCACATAAAGATTTCTGGGAAAAAGATTTACACTTAATTACACAATATCTAACCAAGAATAATACCCTTTAAACTTGGTGGAAAAAATATTTAATAAAAACACTGCACAACTTTCAAGGATACAAGATGTGCAAACAAAAAATATTACAAAATACCATATATTAAGAACCTTTCAGAGAAGTTATGTAAAATTTTAATAATGACTCAACACATATATCATTAAAAAGTGAAAACAAACAAAAAAATATTTTTTTACTAAAATCAAGGCCAAAACACCAAAAGATCTAGAATCTGATGTTATATATAAAATTCCTTGTGCCAATGGTACTAAGGTATACATAGGTCAAACCAGCAGGTATCTAAAAACACGAGTGAACGAACATAAAAATGATCAAAAGAATATACATAACCCCTTAAAGAAAAAATTAATACTACTGCCTTAGCGGAACATAGCTTAAACAATCTCCATCAATTCAATTTTGAAGATACGAAGATTATAACAAGCAAACAATTTTAAAAACAGTTACTAATGAGATGATATGAATAAAAAAAGACAATAATAGTGCAAACAAAAGATCAGACACTGAAAATCTCAACACTGCGTATTTTAATTTAATTTATAAAATAAAAAAACTGAAAATGCTACATTTTAATCTATATCACGTTTTTTATTGTTTCGATGTTTCTTGCTACAATGATAAGAACAAATTTATTGCTGTCTTAATTGTTTATTTTAATTTAATTATTAATACTGAGTCTGCCATTTTTGTGTGGTTTTTTTGTGTTTTATACATACATTTTTCTGTGTTTTATAATAATTTTTTAAAAAAATTCTAATTTTATGAACCTTCAAATTCTTTTAAATATCAACTATTAGTTATTTTATAGTAGTTTGTTTGTTTGTTTTAGAATATGTTTAAAATTGTCAATTTACCTTCTTTTTTTGTTATCTTTTGTATACAGAGTCCTGAGGATGATTTAATTAAAATCAAAATGTCGCCTACATAAAAATTGCTTTCCCTGTAAAACTTGGCCTATCCCCATTAAACGTAAACATCATAAAATAATTTGCTATCTACCGCAGATTTGAATGACATACCAAAAAAAAATCCTGAGTACGCTGATTTAGTTTTCAAAATAGGTTTTTTGTATAATCGCCTTCATTTTTTTTAATTTTCTTTTAGAGCTAATATATCACATTTGCTCACGATATAAAATGTTAGGTAGATAACACAATAAATATTACAATAAATAATACAATAATTCATATAAGAGCTGTCTCTTGGACTGAAAATACCGACCAGTTCTCTCATGGATTCGATTCACATGAAAGTCGCACTAGCGAATTAACCTGCGAGCCACTCGGTTGATATTTGATAGACTGACATTGTCTTTCATTTTAAATACAGTGTATAGGCTTTATACCTTCTAGTACACTGATTAAGATTAAGTAGCCTGAGTATAGCATTTGAAACTCGTACCAAAGATGCGATATCTGGTGAATTTTCCTTCATGACATACATGTGATAATCAAGGAGAACTGTGTATGTTAGGCTTTGCACCTGACAGTCAGAAACAAGTAATTCCAATATATACGACACTTCTTATTCTCGACAATGAACTTAATATCTCTCGGAATATAAGACTATCATGTAATGCTGGCTTATGTCGGTGAATGTAGACAAAAAAATTAAACATGCAGAAAATAAATGCACAAGCGATTGTGGTGCTTGACGGCAGGCCCTGCAGTTGGTATCAGGAACCTCTACACCCTACATGCGACTACAGAAAACCAAGATGTTGATGACCATCCTGACAAACTACATTACCACGATCTCCGATTTAAGCCTAGCTGATTCTTAACAAGGTTACAACAAACCCGGTGTTAATATGTTCTTATAGAAGACAGCTAGGGTTTATCGATGTGCTGTCGAAACAGATTTCTCAGTTTGATGGCTCTAATTTGGACTTTTAGGCTATTTGGCTGAAACTCAGTGATCGACTCTATATCAGCACCCCGCCGACCTCCTCGTGTCGAATATGAGACTGAATTCATCTCCGGCTCATTTTGCTACCTTCAACAATCCAGTTTTATGATGTTTTAGGAACCGTAAGACGGTATTTGAGTTTCTGAAGATGTTGCATGCTATAACTCTGCATTCCAGACTCAAGATCCTCGCTCCCTAATTGAAGTGAGAGGTACACACGAGGAACGGACAATCCAGGATGAGGCTTATGTCAATATTTACCAATTTGCTGGTATCACTGTCTAATTGGCGCAGCTCATCCACTGTCCACTTCACTACTTTAAAGAAGCAGAATTTCTCTACATAAAACTGTTGATACTTAAAAATTATGCAATTAATATTTACAGTTCTGTGTAAGTGTCAATTGATATTATATAAACAAATAATATGTATCAAGTTTCACGATTGACATATCCTACAAAAAAGAAAAATCCATACACTTTAGAAAAGGAAACAAATTCGTTTCCGACACGTCAGGGAAACATATTATTATTTTTTTGTTTCATATTAATTGTCAAAAAACACCCTCTGACTAATCTTTTGACATAAAAGTCACAAGCGCAGAGGTTTACTTCTCTATTAGCATACTAGGTAACTAACTGTGTTTTTTAGAGAATTATTTATGTGGTAGTAAGCCTCAAGGAAGAAAAAGAAAAATTTAGAGTATGCCACAAATAACGTTCAGACAATAAAAATTATCAAAAAACACTTTACTAAAATATCATTTCATATTACTTGTTGAGGTAAGTATACATTTTCCTAAATAAAATTTGACTAATTTTTAAACAAATGTTATTTAGTATTTATCTTCAGTAAATCTGAGAATAAGTTCCATAAAATTATTGTTTTTATTTACCATGTTAGTAAAATTTTTATATTAACAAGAAAGTTAAGAAAATTCCCTCAGACAAAATGACAATTATTTAAATAAATACGTTTTTTTTTTACCAAAATTCAGTTTGCAGGAAATTTTGTGATTTATAAATAAAAGTCACTACATTACATCTATAAATTCTACTGGCAGTTTAATTTCCTGTCGTGTACTTCATAGTCTAAGCTTCGCTTATATCACGATATAAGTGAAGCGTAACTTGATTTAACCATCGGGATATTTAAATTCTATTTGTAACAATGCAACATGAATTCCTTTCAATTGATTTATACATGGTAAATCTCTAAATTATATTTATGGCTAATACATCCGTAATATTTAAAACCTTCAACATCAATGTTGAAAGATTTTTCATAATCTTTAATCCTTAATTAATGGACTAGAGGGTTTAAAACAGTTGATATTCGAGTTTGAATATCAATATTGCAAAAACAGAGGACCGAAAAAAAATTAAGGTTGTCTGTCTGTCTAGCATATCAGCATTTTTGGTCAAGTGCATCATCTCTACTTAACCATGTGATAAAATTTGTAAAATGTTATATATATAAATACATAAGCGTAAAATAAATACTTCTTGATACCCAGTAATTTTATCTGTTTGTTTCCTGTTTTATACAATTTTTATGGTGACCAGGAAAAACTCATAATTAATTGCCCTGAGGATGGTAATGAAATTTACCGAAACGTCGACAAGCAGATGAAGTAATTTTTCTCAAAATAAGGACTCTTACCCAACAAAACTTTTTCTAACTATTAATAAACCGGTCTAAAAACTTCTATTATTAATAAAAGTAATTGAAACCTCTTGGTCAGCGTTAACTAGTGGCTCTCTCTTATTGTCTACGATGCAATATTATATAACACTACAGTTGTCACTGTGACAGTGTGATCAGTTTTTTATATGTACCTGTATGTAAAAAATAATTTCTCCCATTTCTTCTGATACATTGTTCGGAACAAGTTTAAACCAATTATAATTATTTTTGTTCATATTCTTCATAATAATTTGGCCTATGTCAGAAAGTTTTGGCTACCTAGTAGCCTTATAATCACTTTTATAGATATTCACATTAAGGCTGGGAATCGAATACGAATAATTCGAGTATTCGAATACGAATTATTCTAATGGGAAATTATTCGAATATTTGAAATATTCGAATACTCGAATATATTCGAATATTCGAATACTCGAATATTCGAATACACGAATACTCGAATATTTGATTACTCGAATATATTCGAGTATTCGAATATTTTATTATATTTGAGTAAATTTGAATATTAAAATATATTATTAAATTATGTACGAATAGGTATGCAGTATGCATCCAACCAAAGTAGGTAGATAGTAGGTGTAGGTAAGTACCCATTCTAAAATCCAAATATATAAATAGATCACATTAGTGGCACGTTTTACTCCCAGTCAAACTATTCCATCTCTTTCTCGCCTCGACCTTATTCTTACTGTACTAAGGCAGGGGTTAAAATTAAATTTTAAATTTTAGAAAACCTGTAAATATTTAACTATTGACTTTTCATGTATTTGTTTTACCAATCTGCATCTTTTTTAAAAACATTCTAATTTTAGAGCACTTTTGTTTTTTTCGAAAAGGAAAAATAGTTATGACACAGAAGTATAATAAACTAGCTCTGTTTTCGTTTTATTTAAGCTTCAATAGTTAAATGTGAACAATAGCGCCTCAATCCTAAAATAAAATACTAACTAAATAATTCTGACCCTTAAAGCACATGTACAGGAGACATACCCTATTGTGGGTATGGAAAGCAAATCAAATTGCCTGCTTAGTGGATTACGTCACGACTATTATTGTGGTCTATCCAACCAAATACTTAAATAGAGTATTCACTATTCACTAGTATTCAGTGCTATTAATAATGAATATTCGAGGACCCAGTTTATTCGGATACCTATTCAAATAATTCAGATTATTCGAGTATTCGAATATTCCAATTATTCGAATAGGTATTCGAATAATTCGAACTATTCGAATATCCGAATATTCGAATATCCGAATAATTCTAATACCTATTCGAATAATTCTAATAATCCGAATATTTGAATATCCGAATAGTTCGAATATTCGAATACTTTTTCGGACGAATATTCGAATACTAAAATCTGGAAAATTCCCAGCCTTAATTCACATCATAAACCTTGTTACCTAGTTTACATATAGCAAAAGAACATAATATTCGCGTTGTAATAGGCTTTCCCAATTAATGCGAATCACATTGCCTTTCTAAAGTTGAGATAGTTGACTAAACATTCTCCAAAACGGAATTCCGTATTTTATTTCTGATGGGATCGAAGAAAAATATACCGTTTTTGTAGATGTGTGACCAAATCCATTTGAATTTGCTCTCAATATACAGCAACCAGCTTATATTTGAATCAAGCATGTAAAACGAGGACAGTATAACTAAACTTAAAGGCTAGTATATTAATTTTATTTATACTGAAAAAGAAAAGTGAATTAAAGTCACGTCAGTCTTTTGAATTTATAAATGTCTGACTACAATCTCCGCAGACTGTCAGCATTTTTGCAATGCCGGAGAATATCGATATCATTTACAAAGAGCGTAAGATTTCCTTAAATATCATATTGGTAGCTATATCATTAACATGTAACAAAAATAAAATTGGGACTATTAGGGATCCTTGAGGCATACTTCAGCTAATTTTGTGTATAATTTGTAACATATGGAACCAGTAAACCTTTTTCATTCTTTCAAAATTTACACTGTCCTGTTAACGCTTCTTGTTTCTCCACATCTTTACCAACTTGTACAGAGTGATCCCGCGAGAATTCCCACCCCTCTTTTCTCCGTTATTTTTGGAGTTGTACAGCCTCTTCTCTTGCTTCCTGAATTCTGCAATTTTTTTAGTTCTGTCTTTAGTTTTACGTAATACATGTGAATAATTTAAAATATATGTAAATGGTATGACTTGTGGCAACATTTTTTGGGTAATAATATAGAAATTACACACAAACATGATGCAGAATAAGGTTCACTTAATCTCTTTTATTAAATATATTTAACCTATTCTAATTAAGTAAATATTAATGACACACAAAAAATATTAATAATTATGTGCTCCTTCTCATATACTTTGCGAGAACACAAAAAATTTTCGTTTTTGTGATATTACTATGCACACTGGGATTCCTTTTAGTTCTAGTCTTTTAAATTTTATAAGCTCCAATTCTGGATAATGAATGAGCGTAGGAGTTATCGCCGTCAGTAATTTGAATGGTAACCTAAGTGAATCTCGGCGACCTCTTCTAGTGTTCCAATTGGTCCCTTAGATCTTAGGCAAGTAAAAAATCTCTGCTATCTCTCAAAATTTACACATTGAAGATAGCTCATCTCCGCCGTTGGTGATTGGCCCTGGTAGCGGGAATAGGCCGCCGTTTAACATTTGCATAAAAAACCCTCAGTTATTCAGACAGCCTATCTAGAAAATTGTCAAATTTGGCAGATTTATCTTAATCAAATTTCTGTAAATAGGTCTAAAATATAAACTAATAAGAATGAATCTAAATTTTAAATTATAGTCAATCAAATCGAAAACCATTTAGAAAATATTGAAGTTAAAAAAAAATAAGGTAAAATGATAACTAAAACGTACTGTATTAGTTATAAACTGGACTGATGCCAGCAACTAGAAAGTAGAAATTTGGCAAAACTACTAAAAATACAAATAACTCAGCATAAATACTAAGAAAATACCTGATGAAAATACAGTTATTACCCTAAATTAAAATAAGTTAAAAAGTTCTACATTGCTTCCAGCCTTTCTGTTCAAACAAATATTGGAAGTGGACATTTCAAGAAAGTTTTGTGACATTGAACTTTGTTTTATTTGCTTACTCTCGATGACTGCTGTTATGACTGCTCTAGATTTCACGAGTCATTAATTTTTTTCTAAGGGATATTTTTATTATGATTGCCAAAATGTTATTTTCGAGTTGCAAAAGTTCCATTTACAGTATATTTATTTAAATAACCTATTTAAATTTGAAATATTGTTGTAAAAGTAATTAATAATAAGCAGAGAACATTTTTTTTTAATTAGTTATTTAACATCGGCCTATATCCACTACCAAGGGTGTAGAGCCCGGATCGCAGCAATAACGTCGCTTGAGAATTACATGGTTCTAAGTAACAATTTACTGTTTTTACAAGAGAACGCATTTATAAATATAATCTTTAGAAAATTCACCTCGGTGCCGTTTTTATATTGTGGAACAAAGTAATCCAGTATCCTGACATGATACACATAGAATGGTTTAAATTTATCCAAAATTATAGGAATTATAGGAAAATTAATTAACCTTTGCATTTGTATTTAGAACCATATGCCGCTGTAAATTATATTCCCGTAGTTGCAATTTGACGGCACAGAACTATATTATAGATGCTGTGAAAACATGTTTTCGTGGAACGTTAAAGCAAACATGAGGAGGTATATTTCCATACAAAATCATAAAAGGTGTGTGAATGGTACCATTGAGAGTGACGGGCAAAAGAAATTTTAACCCAAATTTAATGGAAGTGATAGTGGAATATAATATACCGTGGTCGAAACTAGATAATCCACTCTTTAGATAATTTTTGCAGAAGTGTATTAGAGGTTCAGGTGCCATCGGAATCGACCCTAAAAAAAAATTCAACACATGGATGTGACAATATCTGTCGATATTGAACGGTCTTTCTAACAATACAAATGGAGTTTTAATGAGAGGCGCCAGAGTTTAACTTTGAAACATTTAGAACAAATATTAGTAATATACTTTTACTTTTGTAATCAATCGCTACTTAATAGTTATTTATGATACAAGTGTTAAAAATGACTTTTTATTTTGTGAGTGGAGAAGTTTGCGAAACGAGCGTAAGCGAGTGGAGCAACTCCACGAACAAAATAAAGTCATTTTTAACACGCGTATCATACAATGTTTTTTCTACAAACACCATTAAAAGAACAATAAAGTTTCTTTAAAGAGATTTCAAATCCTTTTAATGGTTACCTCATAATTCTAGTAGTTTGTAGGATTTATGAAATAAATAAATCAAGTTTGCCCGTTGTTTGACATATGGTTGTCAAATGTGAAAAACTATTGCAATATGATGAGTTCCAATATTAATTATAGTTCAGAAGGAAGCGAATCGATTCCTCAAGAAATTGAAGAAGCAGCTACAAGGGCAACTTTAGATTTGTTGCCCACAAAATCCAAACAACAATATGAATTAGCGTACAAACGCTTTGTGGAATGGTGCGATCGGAACAATGTTGCAGGCAAGTACAGTGAAAATGTAATGTTGGCCTATTTCGAGCAAAATTCTAAAATTTGGAAGTCTTCGATGCTTTGGGCACATTTTTCAATGATAAAGGCTATGTTAAATGTCAAGAACAATCAAGATATAAGTAAGTTTTATAAACTCATCGCATTTTTGAAGCCCAAAGGAGAAGGATATCGTCCAAAAAAATCAAACATTTTTACACTCCAAAATATTGATGTTTTTTGCAGAGGCGCCAGATGACAAGCATTTGATGTTTAAAGTATCTGCTGTAATGGGTATACTAGGCGCGTGTCGCCGTGAAGAACTTTGTCAAGTGTGTTGAAACAATATTGAGGATTTAGGAAATACACTAGTGGTAAGCATTCCAGATAGCAAGACTAGAGTTTCAAGAACCTTTACTGTTATTACTGAGACATATTGACTTATATCATAAGTACTTAGCATTACGTCCAGCTCATGTCAACCACCAACGTCTTTTTATTAAATACACTAGTACCAAATGTACGATTCAACCTGTTGGAATAAATATTTTTGGAAAGATGCCTAAAGATATTGCAAGATTTTTGAAATTACCAAATAGTGAACTTTACACCGGACATTGTTTCCGTCGGACATCCGCCAGCTTGTTAGCAGACTGGTGCAAATTTATGTACAATAAAAAGGCATGAAGGAGGGAAAAGTTCGAGTGTTGCAGAAAGATACTTGGAAGATTCGTTAGAAAACAAAAAGAGGATTGCTTGTCACATTCTTCCAAATAATTGCCCTTCTTCTAACAATTCAGAAATAGAGCATATTAATAGTATTTCCTCCACTGCTTCAAGTTCAATTTCAACAATTTCTTCTTGTGAAGTAGCTTCCTCACAAGGGATAAATATTACTAATTACTACGATTGTACAATTAATATAAATATTTTTAAATAACTTGTAATTTTTTGTTAATAAATATATAAATGTCATTATGACAAACGACTTGTCATTTTGCTTTTTGCACTAGTGTTAAAAGTAAATCATGTGATCATTTTTAACGCGAGTTTATATAATATTACATTTTTAATACAAGTATGCCGCGTGCGTGCGTTCGTGCGTTGGTGCGTGCGTGCGTTCGTGCGTGCGTGCGTTCGTGCGTGCGTGCGTGCGTGCGTGCGTGCGTGCGTGCTTGCGTGCGTGCGTGCGTGCGTGTGTGTGTGTGTGTTAGTGTTACCTTCAGCAATATTTTAAGCCCTCTTCATATTAAACTTGGATGTTGGAATTGGCCAAAGTAACCACAAAGTAAGATATTATTTCATATACGAATTTCATTTTTACGCGATGACACATCACCTAAAGTATAATCACCGAGTTCTGAGAACGCATCAAAACAAATACATGCTTTGTTCACGTGCGCCTAGTTCACTAAATAATATCACGTCATTTTACATCGCTTTGCTTCAGTTCTTTTGCTGGCACAGTGAACATATAAATGTTATGTTTATTTGAGAAACCCAACAAGTCCAAATGTCCAATTTCTTTTTCTGAAAATAGGGAAAGTAGTTTTCACAATTCCATGAATAATCATAAGTAAGATGTAAGAAAATAAGAACGTGATGTGAAAGGGGTCCACGCCTACTCTCTAAATATTGTTGAATAGTATCACCGACCAATGAAATAAGCTTATCAATGCTAGTGGAAACAGTAGCATCCGAACCTAAAAATTTTGCCGGACTCCCACTACACGGAATCCACAGTTTTGCATTTCTTTAGAAAGAGATGTGAGGCAAGCAGATCCGCTCATTCACAATACCTCATCGACTTGGTCCTGCCCGGTTTTGAACCCGGGCGGTTTGGGTCGAAACATACGGCACTGTTCCTCACACCGTGCGTCGAGCCCATCAGAGACGTTTACAGAAGCTTAAAAACCTGAAACCTCAATTAAACATTTTGACAATTATTTCTAATAGTTCGGTTTTGGTAATAATAGGTTAAGATGTGTGTCCTTTTCTCTTAATCCTACAATTTCTCTCAATATATAACAGTTTACTTTGCGAAAATCTAAATTGTAGGTAGAAAGTTAATAGCCAGAGCTCTTCTTTCTAGCAGGCAAATAAACAAACACTTAACATTGCAATTAAATGCTGCAGTTTTAAAACCAATTTGATTTACCTTGGTCTCTCGAAAATCTAATAGAAAAGTTCTAATGTAAATAGACAAGAGACAAGTAAAATGAAAAATCTGTACGATCATGCTCAAATTAGTATAAATTTGTAAATTTTTCTCAGTAGTCAAGTTTTTAAAACCTGTTGCCAACTGGATATATCAATATATACTCGTCAAACAGTTTATTTTTTACCAATGAGGATGTGTTCCAAACCCAACAAGGGTTAACAAAGAATACTCTTTTTTCACTATGTCAAGCTTTCGAAAATATTTTATTTTCTTTCTCAAGACTACAAAAAAGGAAAGAAAAGGGTTTATAATTACTTGTAACAAGGTCAACTAATTTTACTAATAAATTGTAAAAAAATGTATTTTTTTTTCTCTACCTTATGCGAGTAAGTTGAGATTACTATTAAAAACTAACAACACGTAACAAATTAAAAACTTTTCATTATACAATGTTGACATCTACTTTATATTATTTAAAAACATCTCGATTGGTAGGAAGTTTCCCAGTTAATCTTAATAAAAAGGATTAATCTTCATTGAAGGCCTTTGCAAAACCTACAAATATGGAAATTGCTGGCGTCCTTTGATGAATTAAAAAAGCTAGTGTATCTTCAACAGATACATACACATAATTCGTATTTCTTTAGGTAATCTACATTTTATCACCACTTGTAAGATTTTACTTAAAACTGAAATAAAAGAGATTGAAGTACAACAGATCAGACACTCCAATCTATATCACTCTTGATTAATGATTCGATACAGGATATTTAAGTGCTCTCATTGTAAAATATTCTATTCTATAAAATAAAAAGTGCCAGGATAAATAAATTACCATAAGGTTTTAACGAAGTTCATAATGAATTATTGTGTCGTGCTAGATCTTGATAGATTAATTGTAGCTTTTATTTAAATTTCACTGGATTGTTGTGAATATTGCGACAGGTATTTTTAGTTGCCATTAAACAGATTATTGGATGTATCATTTAGTATACACTCAAGTTCTAATTTGTAACTTAGTCCATTAGATATCTAAAAGTTCCAATGGTTGACATGGCAACATTCGATTGATGAGTGAGCCCTTGACCTTCCCGTTATTAGTTTAATTAATGGATAGTATGAATAACAGAATAATAAGCTACTTACCAACGCGTATGCAGAATTAATGTCATAAATGCTTTTATTCTGCGGAATACGAAAAAGTGGGCCAGAG
Source organism: Rhamnusium bicolor (assembly GCA_029963845.1). Classification (NCBI taxonomy): domain Eukaryota; kingdom Metazoa; phylum Arthropoda; class Insecta; order Coleoptera; family Cerambycidae; genus Rhamnusium; species Rhamnusium bicolor. The sequence continues at coordinate 99,558 of JANEYF010005694.1, read as the reverse complement.
AAAAGGCGAGTGAGCGCTATTAACTAGTGCTGGCAACTGGATAACTGGTTAATCGGTTGTGGATTATTCGCGGTTTTGTACAAAATCAAAAACCAGTTAATCGGTTAACCGGTTATTCGAATAACCGGTTATTAGGATAGCCGGTTTTTCGGGTAATCAACTAATATGCGTTTCTTTTCTTTCAAATGTTAAAACCTGAAACTACAGGCGGGAAGGTGGCCACCGACGCCTCTTTAGTTTAGAATTTACATAAAACCTGATATATTTGGAATTTTGTCATTTTTGTCGCAGTTTGCGAATATTAACTAAACACAATAATACACAACCACAATACTAAAAAGTCTAGCTAGAATTTCGTCATGACATGACTCATGCTTGGTGTGAGCCGTGTGTGTGCTCTAAATAAAAGCAGGAAAACAGTCCTTTGTATTCTTTTCTTTGCAGTTTTTATTTTCAATTTCAACATCTTGTCTCGTATTGTACAATATTTATGTAGAATTAGAGATCGGAAGGTAGCAGAATACTCTAATTCTTTTCTCAAAATTAGAGACAATTTCTTTTATTTCTTTTTTAGCAATTTCAAACACGACAGTTTTCTATTTATATGTTATCATAGAATAATCCTTTTGGCGCAGAGGTGTTTCTATTATTTTTTTTTTTAAATAATTTATAACACAGTGGCTTAATACCCAAAGAAAGTGAGAAGAAACATTATAGGATGCCACAAATAATTAACTATAGACAATATACTTTTACTCTGGTGATCGCTAGTTAAATGTGCATATGTGTTTGTGTGTGTTGGGGTTATATTCACCAATACTTTCAGCCCTCTGTATTAATTTTGGATGTTACCGACCTCGCCAAAATAACTAGTACATAATAGTTCTATAAAAATGTTGTTTCGAGTTTTTTTATACTAGTAGCTACTGATCTACTGAAATGAAAATATTAAATTAAGTTGTTTTCTAAAATCTAAATTATAAACTCAATATAATCTGTTTTCTTATTGATCGGTTTTTAAAGTATTTGTTTAATCACTTGAACATACATTCTTTCTTTATTCATAGTATTTACCATATTTCCTTAATTATTTGCAAACCAGGTCAAATTTATTTCAAAGTAATCAAAACAGAACCAGCAAACAATGCAACTAATGCAAACGTTGCTAGCAGTTTTTACTAGGACAGAAGTTCATTAGGTGTAATTGTTATTATTTGTTTTGATATTAGATAGTATAAATAGAATTTTATTTCCTTCACAAATCATTTTCAACCAATCTGTTGTTACTTATTAATACTCCTATTCAAGCCTAATTCAGGACGTGAGGCTGCATCCAGGGAGTATTAATCACCACCACCATACAGTCAGAATTCCTGCTGTATACCACTTTAACCACCTTAATCTACGTCTCCACCAGTGGTCCCTTCGAGTCCTAAGAAGCCATTGGTCAAGAGCGTTATTCCTTCAAGCTGGATTGTACATTATCCGATTAACCAGTTTTCGGTTAACCGATTAACCGGTTTCGGAAATCGAATAGTCGATTATTCGATTGACCGATTATTCGAATATCCCGTTACCCTATTAATCGAAAAATGAACCATATTATACAGTATGTCCGCGGATGGGGTTTACAATAGGTGTAATGGCTAAAATTTTTAACTTTTCGAAAAAATTTTATTCTTTATAAAAGTTTTTGCTTGCCCAAAAAAATAGTATTAACGTTGACAAAAATTATATTTTTTATACGGGGTGATCAAAAATTACAAAAAACTTAAAATTCCGTAAGAGTAAACTAGTTCTATTTTTTATTTTGGAACAAAATGTGAAATAAAAAAAGTTGTTTCTAATTGTATGGTCTGTCCAAATCCAAAATTTGATTTGAATATTGCAATGTTTCCGAGATTAGTGAATTTTTAGTAAAATTTTATTTTAAGAACATCCTGTATAATTCCTCCATATTTGAGAGTAATGTAAAAAAATTTTATTATTGATTTATTATATAGAAAATATCAGGCATAATCAGAATATGTTAAAATATACAGGGTGGTCCAATTAAAAAATCAAAATTGATAATAGACTTATTTCATTCGCAAGGTTCTTTCTATGTCCATGCAATTATTGGGCATCTTGTATATACTCGTACATATACAGAAAAAAGTGGAATAGACTTCTGTGAAAATATTTGTTTTCCTACGCTTATTAAATATTTTTTTGCTTGGTAATAAAATACTTCGAAAAATAAATATAAAAAACATGAGACACTTTATTTAGGCTATATATAAGAATTAATCAATGCCACACTGTGAAATAAAAGGAAAAATAAATATCAAATATCTCGCAAATCAAAGTCAGTAAGTGGTTTTTATTTAATTGGTTTTCAGTTTTTCTTGAATTCTATAGTAAACAGACTTCAGTTTCAACACGAACATGTTTAATTTTCCAGTAAACAATATGTCCTGCATTCAATATCGTTTTAATGAAAGCACTGTAAGCTTGTAAACTAGAACATAATTTGAAACTTTTTATTGAATCAATGAAGTCAATTTCACACTTATTAAATTGCAAAATTTAAACACTACTTAGAAGCGATAAACCAGGCAGAAACTTAACAGAAGATGATTTCTAACGATGCGGATTTAATAGTAAGGGTCAATGACTCTTGCCTGTTAATTTCTAAACGGCTTGATATAAACTGAAATTGACATTTTAAAATAATAACAAGAATGTTAGTTTTCAAGCAGAAAATGCTAAAGCTACCTTTACACTAAATGAGTCGGAAAATCTCTTGAGTTGCCGATATTGAGCAACATAGAATCCACATTTGGTACAAGAAAAATACTTTCAGCGACCCCAAAAAACGTACATATGGCGTAGTTGAAGATAGAGTTACAGGTTCTTTCTTTTTGGAAGAAAATAAACTAGTGGAAACTGTCTACAGTTTTTGGTTGCTGTTTTAATAGAACTTTATCCTCAAAATGAATTACCGGATGCTTTTAGGGATGACATTTAATTTCAGCAGGACCATGCTCCACCACATTATGCCGGTACGTTTATACTTAAAAAAATATTTCCAATTCGCTGGATGGAAGTACGATGATCTATTTAATAGCCAGCAAGGTCCCTAGATTTTACTCCATTAGATTTAATTTCATGGGGATATATACTAAATTGCTTTTCATGAATCGTGATTGAACTACTATAGCAAAGGATTCGATAGGAGGTGTAACTGACGTAACTGACCGTCAGTTACACCATATATGATTTCGAATGATAAAGAGTGACCAGCACACTGTCATGTTGCAAACACACATCAACTTGAGAATTTAATACGATGGAGACCTATTGAATGGTTGGTATGAACTGTTTCCTTTTCTATTTTTTTCTTGATGTTTCAGACAATCTGAACATAATAAATATTCATAGTTTTGTTTCTTTCATATAATTAAAAAATTACACGAACTTTGAAGAAATTAGTCTAAACAAGGAATTTGGTAGAGATGTTAAATTTTTCTTCTTATTTGATACTCTAAGAGTCCCCTAGAGTCCAAGATGTGCTACGGTCGCCATACTGAAAAATGGCGGCACATTTTTGTTTCCTTAACCGTTGCAGCTGTTCAAATAGAAAAAGTAGATTATAATAAAATAAATTTTTATTACCATAGTGACAAAATATACCGTATCAAAGTTAGTTATAAAATAATACTGATAATAATTAAATAGTATTCAGATAGGCAGGAAGGTAGAAGGACGGTGTTTTTCACGTTTTAAATAAAGCAACTTTTTTGGGTACTTACTAACAACAAAAAGTTTTAAATGACAATAACCTTTTTTATGTCCTGTGAAGTATTTCTATTCTCTCCCTAAGGATATAAACCATTTTGAGAACTCACTTTGGTAAAATGTATCTCGATTTAAAATTGGTTGTGAACAAATTAATGTTCAAGGACTATCAAATACTTATGAGTCTTTTATTATTCTAAAACTAAACGGACAAGGAAAGTGTTTTTTGTCGAAAAAATTCGTATTGATTTGAGAGCACTAAAAAATTTAGTTTTTTTATAAATTCCAATACCCAGTGCCGTGTATTTTAGATGTTTTAAACGATGTCGATTGTGTGTAATCATTAAAAATAAAATTATTTTGCTTAGGAACGAATTGATAAAAGTTTAAAAAAATACACAGTTATGTAGGGAATTAAAAGATCTTTCAAAAGATGTATCACTCGACCCCCTTACCATTTGAATTTTTTGAGGGGGTGACCGTGTAGGATAGAGGGATGATGATAGGTATACAAGTATTATTACATTAAAATATGTCCCAAGGTCGACGTGTTTCACCAATTTTTCAAAACATTTTTATCTCCAAAGTTATTCAGGGTGCCTACTTTTGGTTGAGACACCTTGTATAATAAATTCGAATATATCGTATTTCATTTACGTGAAGATCAATATTCATATGATAAACGTGCTATATACATTGAAGTTCTGTCATGAAACTCTAGTTACATAATAACTTTTTTAAACAGCCCTATTATAAACGGCACATGAAACATATAACAAACAAAATGAAATTAAGAGTCATTGTTAATTATTGGACATTACAATATCAGATCACCACTATCAATGTCCGCGTCCTCGACATTTAGCGTTTTTTTTTAATTGCTGCAAGATAATTCCTGGTCACATCCACATACAGCGGAACTCCTTAACCATGCTCTTGAACATTCACAATGTTTTGTGCACCCGGATTTTCCACCATATGAAAATACTTGCAAAAGACTGGAGCCAATTTTTAGAAAGTGGCTTCAAAGTCCCATGGCGTAACTGCCTACTTTAGGAAGTTGGCTCCAAATTATTACCCATCCTTGAATGTATATGCGATATAAATGATTGGTAGCTGGTGCACTTGTGAATGTACAACCGCCAAGTAATATTTGCTGGTCGATTATAAGAAAAATACATATATTAGTCGATGATTTTAGGACTTGGTTTCACTATATCAGACAGGTAAAGATTTCTCGCCCGCACTTGCAATACCATTGTAGGATACAGTATCCTGAATAAATAATGCAACAGTCTACCGCAGCTCTGGATTATATGTACAGTGCAAAAACCAAGGATCATATTTATGCCCAGTGAAGATCTTACGGTATATTATACAGGGTGAGTCAGTTTTTCATAGCAGGACAAACAAGTTTTTGTTGAAATGCATTTTTTATTTAAATTTTTCTTTAATATAAAAAATATTTGTTTAAAATAAAATCATGATATTGCGGCAAAATACTAAGTACTTGAGTGCAAATAGTTAAACATCAAAATCTGTCGTTTAATGTTTCCAGTTTCCAGCGTAGATAGAGGGGCACCTATGCATATTTTTACTGAAAACAGTATTAACCAATTGGAATTTTAATTTTTTTTTCTCAATCGTATGAAGGAGTATTCAATTTTGTTTTAAAGAGACCCTCTTGTCGCACGTCGATAAGATACAGTATTTTTGAGATAAAAGAAATGTTTGTTAAAAGTCATACATACTAGGTATGTCAAATTTAATGTAAATTATAAAAAATATAAAACAATTAACTATAACGATAATTACAAATAGGCTCAATAACAATTTAAACTAAATTCTCAAAATGTGAACCATTTCGTTCAATGTACAATTCACACTGACCCGACGTACAATAGAACGGAAAAAGCGGACAATGATATTAGCCATGCACTTTTAAATCAAGCAAACAAAAATGGTGTGCCATGGAAAACGAAATACGACGTTAAGTGTCAAACCTGGACACGACAATAGCATTTGGATTCAAGAGGGTTCAAAACGTATATAACAATCAACATCTCGAAGTCAAAAAATCACGATTACTATACTTCCTTATAGATATAAGAAAGTAAAAATTAGGGATTCCCAAGCTTTTTCCTCGATTTTTAATAATAAACACCACAAGTACAACCCCCTGTATCCCTAAACTAACGTTGTGCGGAGGGGGTACACATTTAGAGACAACAGACACCCCAATATCCATGTGGAGACAGAACACCGAAGCCATCGTGGTAAAAGCCAAACGGACGAGAGCTCTGATCTACCCAATGGTAGGGAACCAGAGCAGGCTCAGTCTGAGGAACAAGCTTCTGCTAGTCAAAGCCCTCATCAGACCACAGCTAACCTACGTCTCTGTAGCATGGGGATACCAAGCGAAGACCTATCTGAAGAAGATCCAAGCCGTGGAAAACGTGGCTATCAGGACGGCGGTGAGTGCACCATGGTACGTTAGAAACGCTGACATCTTCAGGGACCTGGAGTACACACCAGTCACCGAAATCATCCGGGATAGAGCGAAGAAACTGTACACCCTAGCTGAGGAGCACAGGAACCCGCTGATCAGGGAGGCCACCTCTTATGATCCGGCCGATGCACCGAGGCACAAGAGGCCGAAAGTACAGTTACTGGATAACAGGTGAGTATAACTAATCCTTTCCTTACAGATGGACCACACCACGGAAAATGACATGACAAACCAACCACCTCCCCACAGACCTTGCGGGCGCCTGTCAGTAAGTCGACCAGTGCCCGTTGTCCCCCTGGCTCCGTGAAGGACGAAAGTGCTAAGAAAGCACTTAGGCCTTCACCTCCCTAGAGCTACAGAGCTCATCCTCACCTTGTCCGATGATCCAGACGACAAAGTGTCAATTGACACTTTATGTACTGGCAGTCAATCCCAAGTCAAAAATATCCACACAGTCCCGACAGACAGATGACTACCCCCGGGGGTGACAAGCTGGCGAAGAAAGAAGACGAACACAGAAGAGTGCCAGAAGAGGCCCTAGCCAGCAGGGTTCATCAGCCAGGACCCAGGGAGGTTGGCCGAAATCTGCGGCACCGCTCACAGTTGTGAGTGGGGCTGTTTGTAAAGTAAGCTAACCCGCCCTGCACGAGGCCGGTCCAGGTGTACAGCGATGACTAGGGTAAAAAGACAATAGTCCTCCTGGCCCTAGCATCCGAGACCGTCATCTAGTCAATTGGATATTGGCGCGCCAATATCCATGTATAGTGGAAGCAATGTCTCTCACAGTTAATTCGACTGCCGTGATCGGGGATCGAACCCGAAACATTTTGGTGAGAGCCAAGTGCGTTTGACTCTCGACCATATGTCATACTTTTTACTGAAGTAACCTACTGTTGTGGTTTGACCCATTTTTTTTGTGGATACCCTGTATATCTACCCAATTAAGTAGTGCGTAAACAAATGATCCGTACAATTTTATCATCATATGCAAATCGGTAATGATCATATCCTAGCAATTTTAACAAGTACAACGTTAAGATAAGATTTGTTTTTGAAATACCTGCCTATCTGGTTATGTGTATCTATGAACAGTAAATGTGATAAACTAACACAGGTTACACTCCCAACTGTAGTAAAATTTTAAAAACCTACATGGAAAATAACGGATTAAAATTTTTTGATATCAGCAAACACCTGCAAAATGTTTTTGGGGGTAATTTTACTGCTAAGCACCACTATACGCCTCCATATTATACGCCGGTCCGACCGACATACGATGAAAATCACACATATTACAGAAATGCAGCTCTTACCGTGTTGTGCTGCGGTACTCTTGCATTAGCAGTCATCTGTTGGCGGTGGTGTAGAAACTCCGAGAAGAAAGGTAATTTTTATTTTAAAATAATAATAATAAACGCTAAACAGCCCCTTATTTTTCAAATAACCTCAATTCCAATAAATAGTTGTATGATGAATGATATTTTGCAAAGTTGAAAATTCTCTTTTTGACAATAAAGTTCTTTATAAAAAATATCAATACTTCATACATTTTTCGAAATTTTTTTTTGCAAATACACATTTTCATGAAAAGAGTTAATTTTTCTAGTATAGTTGACATACTCTTACGCCATTTCGGAAGATGAATGAACATGTTTAAATATATAATATAACGGGATTAGCTCAATTTTTATTTTTTGTCACTTACGAGCAGAGACGATATAAATTATAAAATATTGTAATTAGAACACTGTTTACAGATTAAATAAATATTATTTAGGTATTTAGCAAAAAAAAACGTTTATACTTTTAAAGTGACTTTTATACAAAAATATGTAGAAATATTGTTTTTCAAAACGGCCTTCAATAAATTATACAGAATCCTACTAAAATAACAGACTATAGTTCATCCAAAATAGATTACGTCATCACAAACAACAAAAATATTACATGCAAAAGTTAATGTAACACCGAAAACCAGTGATCATTTAATATTAGAAACAATTTCTGATTCATATTTATTGGTAGGATTTTTTGTTGATTTTTTCAAAATCATCACATTTAATATTACTTGTAACTTTTCATTATATTCTAACTTAGTTAAAATTGTTATTGTGTTACCTTCATCCGCTTTACAGAATACCAATAATTAAAAGTTTAATTAAACTTCTTAGATATTAATGTTAAAAACATTGTAATCATTTAAAATTCAGCATGTATCGAAAACCCACTACCACAGACACAGTCATTCATTACAATTCACAACAATCGTTGCAAATTAAACTCTCTCCTTTTCATAGTTTAATACATAGACTTACAAATTTTCCGTTAGATGAAGATGATTTTAATAAGGAATTAAATATAATCAAACAAATTGCAAGAAATAATAGATATAATGAGTCGTTAATAGATAATATGGTTAAAGACAAACAGCGAAAAATGATTTAAAAGGAATTTTTTTACTGTACCTAACAAAACCGAAGTATAGTGGTAAAATTAGTAGAAAATTAAAGAGTTTAGGTATCTCCACAATAAGTGTAAACAAAACAACCTTGGAAAGCATTTTGGTCAACAATAAAGAAAAAATAAGAAAATTTAACAAATCGGGTGCATATGAAATTAAATGTAAAGATTGCAACTTGGTCTATATTGGTCAGAGTTGTAGAAGTACAGCTAATAGGGTAAATGAACACAAAAATCAATTTTAAATAACAATGAAAATACAGGAATGTCAATTCATTGCATTGAAAATAATCATTTTATTGACACAGAGAATATAAATTTAATTCATGCAGAAAGAAAAGAAAAACGATTAAACCTTCTTGAACAATCCCTTAAAACAATCCTTGTACCACCAATGACCAATTAAATTTCATAAACACACCTATAATAGATAAGGTATTAAGAATTCCCCATTGAATTATATTCCGACTAGGTAGGTAGGTGTAGGTACATAGTGTTATTACCCTGGAAGTGCCTATAATTTTACCTAATTAGGTGTTATTGCATAAATATTGGAATAATCGCCCACATAGCTTTAGCATTCATTTGTAAAGCTCTTGAGAAAGGCTTAACAAGCCGAAACATATGTAGAGTGTATCAAAATACATTTTTGAAATATCTAAACGCAGTGTTTTTCTTCAAAATAATTAACAAGTAAATGTTCCATTTTTTGTTTAAAATAATTAGTTATGTATCAATTGTACATAAATATATTGAGCTAAAAATAAAGATATATTATTATTTTAATACTAAAACGAGCTAATGACCACTGATGGGTTATGAGTTCCAGTAAAATAATAACTGTAGGCTTGATTGATAACTATAATTATATTAAGACAAGTTGTAGCTGAAGGTTACAAACAATAGAAATGTTCTACATACACGCCTTTGTACCTAATATTCCTTCTGATTCGCTTAAATACATATATGATTGTTCATCTAAGTCATATACAGGGAGTGTCAAGATGCATGGACTATGCTTAAACTTTAATAGCATTTTACTCTCAACGAATGAGCCCATGTGAGAATGTAGAGTAACCCCCACTCTACATACATCGCTGTCTTACAGATATGTCTGCTTGTTTATTTGTTTGAATTGCAACATATAGGCGTTTTTACAATCGTACAAAATTTATATTTATTTTAGTACTAGGTAATTAATATGGGTTTAACAAAGTAAATTTTATTTTAGACTTTTCAGTCATTAAGTACTAATCTACATTTAAAATATGACAATACAACTTATATTTATAACATGACAGCACGCACATTTAATATACAGTGTTTTGTTTTTTATTGCTTTAATTAATTACGCCAGTATATAATTGTGTTGTATTTCACAAGAAATTAGTAATATACAATAAAATAACATGAGAAGTTTATTAACTAATTCTTAATAAAGTCATGTACCATTGCGTATCACAATATACAGTCCATAAGTAACGGATAAATTCATTATCTACGTAATTTACAAGTTATGAGTAAAGTCCTGAAACACGTCAATTTTTAGTTCCAAAATGACATTTTTTTGAGCCTAATTTTATACCTCCTCCTTCAGCCCCCTTGGAGTGACAGCTACCCCTTTAAAATTTTTAAATGGAACGAGGGTGCGTGTGATAGCTCATTTGAAAGGGTTTTTAATTACTGTACTTAGTATTTAATTCTCTGTCCAGCAATGTAAGATTTTTTGATTTTGTATATTTTTCATCAAGAAAATTAAATCTGAAAATTTCAAAATGTATTTGTAATGTATACAATCAAATGTTATTTATGTGTATGTACCAAATATCTGTCAAATTTGACTTTTCTAATTAATTTTGTGTCACAACATTCAATTTAAATGTATGGGTTTTTCTGGTACGTAGGTGCCAAAATACCCAACAAAAAGAAAGAAGTAAAAAGGGTTTCTATTTACATATCAGAAAAAATTATACATTTACATTTCTTTATTTGCTACATCTGTGCAAACTTATGATTCTAGTTATTTATCGCTGATTGTCAAGTTGATCATTACTTTAACAATGAGTCTTTTGGTTACCCAAAGAATTGAAATTTTGATATTATTAGGATGTGGTGCTAAAACAAGAACGCAGCAGGTATGGGAAATCTTTAATACTAAGTATCCTGACTGTCGCATTTTGTCTACGGTTAGTAAAATAGAAAACAAATTTCGTGAATTTGAAAAAGCCACAGATATTTCTAAATCTGATAGAAAACGCATTTTAGACGATGAAAAGAAATTGGATATATTGTTATATATTCAAGATAATGCACATAAACCTACAACACAAGTTGTCGCCGATAATGGTGTTAGTAAAACGTCCATATTGCGTCTTCTAAAAAATGAAAAATACCGCCCATATAAAATTCATTTGGTTCAAGAACTTAACGACGATGACCCTGATCGCTGATTGGAATTTTGCGAAATCGTAGCAAATAGATGCCAAGATAATAATAATAATAATAATAATATGATCCCTTATTTATAAAAAACATTATTTTTTTCTGATGAAGCAACATTAAATGGAACAGTCAACAAACAGAACTGTAGATAATGGAGTATAGAAAATCCACATTGGATGATGGAGGCCAATACTCAATATCCTGAGAAGGTAAACGTTTGGGCTGGAATTATAAATTCTCAAATTATCGGACTATATTTCTTTGACAGCACGTTCTGCGATTTGACCCCGCTTGACTATTTTTTATGGGGTTACTTAAAATCGAAAGGCTACTTCAACAGACCAAATAACGTCGATGATTTATAAGACAGAATAAGGCAAGAAATTAATCAAATCACCCCGGAAATGATACAAAATGTTTTAGAATAATTTTAGCAACACCTCCATTATTATCAAGAAGCAACGGGCGCCTAGTTTGAACATTTGATTTAAACTATTTCATGTTCTTTTGTTTACTTAGTAACATTAAAAATGTAACATTTTTCAATAAAAAAAATTCAAAAAATTTTATATTGCTGGACAGAGAATTAAAAACCCTTTCAAAGGAGCTATCATACTCACCCTCATTTTATTTAAAGATTTTAAAGGGGTAGCTGTCACTCCAAGGGGGTTATAAAATTATGATCAAAAAAATGTCATTTTAGAATTAAAAACTGACGTGTTTCAGAATTCTACTCATAACTTGTAAATTACGTAGATAATGAATTTGTCCGTTACTTATGGCCCTCACTATATATTCTCATTTTATTAGTTGTACGAGATTCATACATAAGCTCGTAACTGGAATGACTACCTCATCTACTGTAATATCAAATTTAACATTTTAACATGATAAAAGTTGATATAACACTAGTTTTTGGAAGTGTAATAAATAAACATTGTGCAACATATGTTATTAATATAAATGAGTTATCAGTAGTTAAGTACAAAATTCTTTTATCTCATAATACAAATCAATAAAGACTTATAACGGACCAATATTAATAAGTACTGTATTACGAGATAAGATTATGCAAGTATTGCCTATCTGGTTAGATGATGAAGAAACAGTAAACATGACAGTTTAAAAGAACCATAGTCCATATTACAGCAAAATTTTAAAACAATTACACCATGAAACACAACGGTTTATTTGTTGATATAACTACGGGCTCCCAACAAAGTGATGTTACTGTTTCGGATGATTTTTCAACATCTCCTGATCGACCAATTCATCGACCGCATCTACCACCGCGGTCTCCATACAATAATAACGCCTATTATGAATATACTGCTCTAACGACGGTGTTGTGTTTTGGTACCATTGCACTAGTAATTATATTTTGGAAGTGCTGTACAAAGAGAAGTGACAAAGGTAATTTTTTTATTAAAATCAACACTATTATTAAAAATTATAATTTTTATCATCAGTAGCATATACTTATTCTTTTTGCTTACATATACTATAGAAAAACACATGTCATTGATCAAAGTACGTTATTGATGAGTTTGTAAATTGTTGAAACAAAAATTAAAACTGCAAACTTTATGATGCTAATATTAAGTACACCGTGATTATAAATTGATTCAAATAAAAGTTGCTATAATTCTTTGCTTAATAAAAATAAATAAATTGAAAATTAAATAAAGTAGCCCACTTGACGATTTATAAAATTTGTATCATATAAGTGCTTAAGTTTTAATTGAAACTACTCAGTAGTAAAATCGATAAAATCGAAAATTTCCCAACACTTAGAAAAATTTGCAATCCAAAAGTACGATAAAATCAATAAAACTGCAAACAATTAATACATACACACGTAACAAAACGAAAATTCGATATCGATCAGACAAAATATCTAGCAATAGAAACTCGTACCTAAAAATGAGAAGTCCTAGAATAAATAATTGAAATAAAAAACAGTACAAATAACAAAACAAACAAGCAAAATTTAGACACCTACCATAACGTGTCAAAAATCAAATCAAATCATGTTATCACTGTCGAATTTTTGGTGATTTCATTATTTTTTTGTTATTTTCACGAAGATCCCAAAAAAAAGTTGCGTTACTCATACCATCACGAGCAAATTATACCCGTGTTACTAGAATCTCCAACTGTTTCGCTTCACTTTACATCCTTTGTGTAATAAACAACAAAGTTATATAAGACATTACCCAATCATATTTTCGTTAAGCCTTATTCTCGTCAGTCCTTTAAGGTCAGAGTCAATAGAAATTTTCTTCAATCTTCTCACACCCCTGTATTGTAACAGGCCTTGAAAATTTTCAAATAAAAGGAAAAAATTAAAACGAGGGTCATATTCATAGTAACATTTTTCTTTTTTTTTTTTTTTTTTGAGTAAAAGTAGTAGTTATACAGTGCCGAAATGAACTCACTGATTACTAACGTCGCGTCTCTAATAGCAGTAGCCGTGAGTGTGTATATGAACGGTCCTAGAATCTAGGACCTAGGTGTTAATATCGGAGAAGGGGAAGTTAAGTGGCTTATACCGTAGGCTTAGATCTAAGAAAATAGCTAAGTGGGTGGAGCTAAGAGTGTATAGATTTCCGTTCGAGTTGTTCTAGTTGTTCGAGCCGTTCATGAAAAAGAAGAAAGCAGCATCAACTGCTCGAACAACTCGAAAATTTCTTTTTTAACAGACCTGTTCAAGGTATTTGGGCAGTTAAAAGATGTTATTTTATCTTTCTTTGTAACCAGCAACACGAACAGCTCGAACAAGTCTGTTATATTTATAATAACAAACACTCTCATTGGTCCGGCTTGTACACATTTGATGGCCACACCCTCCATATCTACCAATATCTGTCATATTATAACAACCACTTTATAATAACAAATGCTCTCATTGCTCAAGTACACACTATTTGCTCCACCTTCTTAGCTGTTAGCTTAGATCGAAGCCTACGGTATGGTTCAAAGCCTCTTAGCTTCCCTCCTCTCATTCTATCACCTTGGTCCTAGATATTAGGATCACCAACGTACACGTCCCAAAGACAACTGATAATGAAGACCGGACATTGGTAGTGAGTGAATTCATTTCGACAATATACTATTGGTTATCGGCATCAAGAGTACAGCTGATTATTTAATTCCATAATCCTTTACTGTAATACTTAGTTTGATAATAAATTAACTACATTTATGAAAAAAATAAATTACAGAAATAACTAAAAAATCACAATTTCAGTTTCTAGATATGTAATTTTAACGTATTACTTCCTCACCCCTCAAAGTGAGGAAGTTATGTATTCGTGAAAAAAATTTTGAAAAATTTTATTGCATTTCTGGACGAATCTCGACCAATTACGACAATACACAAAATTTCAGATAAAAAAAAATTCTGGCTCTGTGTCTGTGTGTCTGTCTGGTTCGCGATAGCAGTTACAGTTTTTGAGATAAAGCTTTCAAATTTGGTGCACACATTCTAGAGGTCATCGAAGAGATTGAGTACGTTGATGAGCCAAATTGGTCCCAATGTCTAAAAAAAATATTAGAAACATTCCACCAATGTGACTTTTTTGAAACGTCAAAATGTGACTTTTTTGAAACGTCAAAAAACGTGACTTTTTTGAAACGTCAAAGTGACTTTTTGAAACGTCAAAATGTGATTTTTTGAAACGTCAAAATGTGACTTTTTTTGACACGTAAAAAACTGTTACTTTTTGAAACGTCAAAAATTACTTTTATTATAAACTCCACCACACGTCGAGTTTTACTACAGTGAGGAAGTTTTGATCCCCAAGTAATTGGCAGCGGTTTTTTGTTATAAACAAAAAATTCAATTGCATTTAAAATAATAAATAAATAAATACACAAAAATTGTTAAAGGCAATTTAAAAAATTGATACTGGATTTCGTACTAATTTTATTTTGGATATTGTTTCGTAGTCGAGCGATAAGGACACATGATTCCGGAGTCTCAGGTTCGATCCCGGATCAGACACTGAAATTTCTTCTAAAAAACAGAAATTAATCCTAGTACACTCGGATATTGGGTGTGTTCGTTATCTCTAATGTACCTTGAGGTACATTTCCGGATACAGGATGTTGTACTGCCTAAAATATTAAAAAAAAAACAAAACTTGAAACTGGGATTTTGCAGGTGAGAAGAAGTTGACATTTGCGACATATTGCAAACACAGAGAAATATTAAAAATGGTTTTAGAACATTGCTATTGTTCTAACAATTGATAACAATATAAATTTTTAGCCGTTAATTTTTATTTTATACAAAATTTATAGTCTGACATTCTGCCAATGAAAATATCTACTTATTTTCATTGTTGTATTACAAGTCTTCACATTAACAAAAATTAACAACTAAAATTTTATGTTAATATAGTGATAGAAAGCAAACTTCGAAAACTCGTAAATATTATACCATGACTGCGTTTATAAAATATTTATTATAAACCAAAAATAAATGCCTCCTTCAACTCATTCAGCAAAACTACGGACTTAATTGTACTAAATAATAATTGGCTATTATTGCTATTAATATTATAAAATTATCAGTATTAACGGTATTTTTTGATAACTGTAATACGCTAGTCCCATTTAATCGTCAATTTGGTTAACAAAATCATTTTGAGGTACTTTCTGCCATACGTAAAATAATACGAGATATAATATTACAGATGGGTAAAAAAGTTTTTCTAGTGTATATAAAACACGTTGCAATGAAAATTGCTGTAACAAGATATCATTTTTTATTGTTTTGTAAAACATGTAAATGATGTATATAGGGTGGATCACTTAATAGTATCCATTAACTGATTTTAGAATTAACAAGATTTTGAATTTTATCCTCCTTTCTATTCTATTGTATAACATTCTATGGTTAATTGTCTCGATAGTAAGGCTGGTTTATAAATGTTTCACTAGCTCTAACTAGAAGTTAATCCCAAAAAACAACTGTTATAGCAGTTGTTTTCTTGAATATTAATGGCAATGTTTATAACAGTAACAATTCATTACTGGAAGATATACGTGATAATTTGTATTGTATTGATTTGATTTGCATGGAACTGTCATAATAAATAAATGAACGTATGTATTTGATTTGTCTTCTACTTAAGTTAACTACATTAGGTTTATTTCGTGATCTTTTCTGGGCACTTTACTTTCACATTTGTCTTTTTTCTTATCACATAGAAATTTAAGGGCCCAGTCATGTGGACGATTTTCCAAAAAGTGGTAGAGCAACATTAGAATACAATGCTAAATTGAACATTATATTGTAAGTTCAAGAAAATTCACATAGTTCCATAAGGCAAATTAGTTTGGATACATGCTATACACAATAGCACAGTGGCTAGATTTCTTTAGGAAAAGAAAATGGCATCCGTATAAAATGTGTTTTGTTCAGGAATTAATTTAATTAATAATATAACTTTATTTAGCTCAAGCTATTTATATACAATTGACACATAACTTAACATAATTAATCCTTTTAAACAAAAAATGGAACATTTATATGTCTTAGAAACAATTTTTTACATATTCACAAAGAAGTTTTCAACATTGTGAAGTTTCTATAAATTTTTAGATGTGTTGGCATATCATTAAATATTTTGAAACCTTTAGAGATAAGAGAGTTATTAGTTTTGCTTCTATTAAATGTTTCAATGAAAAAATGTGTAGCATTCCTAGTAGGATAATTGTGAGTATCATGATATACTTTAATCTATCGTATAGATAGGCTGGCAATATTTTGTTTTTTCATTTTGTAGATAAAAATTTAAGTTCTAAATATGACTCTTTGATGTACATTCATAAAGTTTAAAATTTCTAATATTAATTTTATAGGTATATATTTATTACATCCTAGTATAATTCTCATTGCTTGGTTTTGTATTTTTTCTATTTGTTGTATTTGATTTTGTCTTATATTGAATAAAACTGTTGAACAGAATTCTAAATGAGGCGCAATCAATGCTTTGTATAAAATTAACTTTGTATCCATACTAACTAAGAGATAATCCTATTCTATGTAAAAAGTGATTTTTTCTTTGACATTTTATTCATAATGAAATTTGCATGACCTTTAAAGTTCAAATTTTGATCTATTATGACTCCTAAGTATTTCATTTCGATATCATTTTCCAGAGTGTTATTATTTATGGATATATTTAATGAATTATGAACGCTGTTTAATTTATAATTACTTCCTAGGAACATATATTTAGATTACTTAATATTTACATATAAATCATTATTACACAACCAATTGTACATGTTTTTCAATTCATCATTCACTATACTTATCATTTCATTAGGATTTATACCTATTATATATATCATAATATCATCAGCTAACATACTTATACTACACTTTTTTACATATTTTACAATATCATTTACATATAATAGAAACAAAATAGGTCCCAAGGCTGTACCCTGAGATACACCATTTAAATTTTCTAGTTGATCGGATACAAAATTTGTATACTTTCCTTTTTGATAACGACTGGATAAATAAGATTTAAACCACTCTGGTGCTGTATCACGAATACCAGGAACTATCTATTAACAGTTTCAAAAGCTCTTCGAAAATCCAAAAAAACTGCCAATATAATATTATTGTCATCAATTGCTTTAACCCATTTATCACAAGAATGTTTTTTTATGAAATCCTGACTGGTTTGAGACTCACAATATTCTAAAAGTTGGATTTTTTAATAAATTTCCAAAAAGCTTTTCGTATACTGGCATAGTATTTATTGGCCTAAATTCCTCACAGAGATGAGTATTACATACTTTGGGCACAGGTATAACACATGATGTTTTCCAGTCACTGGGGAAAATTTCACCCTGTAATAATGAATTTACAATATCCAGATTTTCGGTAATCATAAACGAGTCCTTAATTATTATATGCCATCTTCTGTTCCAGTAGTATCTTTTAATGTGTACACAACTGTTTTTAATTCATCTAAATTAATGACTTTAAATGCATTAAATAGATCATAACTGTCTATGTTTGCTGTTACTGCATCAAAGTCTTTTTGGAATTATTATTTCACTGATTATAATATTTATTCTTCCTAAGAAATATTTATTAAATTTATTTGCTACAATTTACTCGTTTGAAATGTTCACATTCTAAAATATTATATTTTTTTCCTACAACTTTCCTAGTATTGGGTAACCGGGTTTTTAAGTTGTTCCACATTTTGCTATTATTTTTATTTCCATCCATTATTTTAATTAAGTATTGTTCTTTTTAATTTCTTATTATAGCTGTTACATTGTTTCTTAAGTCTTTGTATTCTCTTTATATATTTTTATTCATTGTAAAAATTTCTTCTTCATATTTTCTATCTCATTCTTTCATTAAATCCATTATTTCATAATTAGTCTATTTGTTGTATTGATATTTTTCTGTTATGATAAATTCAAATTATATTTAGTGTGTCAGAGACATCATTTATTAGGGAGTTTGACAATCTATTGTTATCAGTGATATTGTTATTCCAATCTGTACGTATTAACATATTCTGAAAGTTGGCTGCATTATAATTTTTAAAATAACGTTTTATGTTTCTAACTTGTTTACTTTTTTTCCTCAACTTGATATCTTAATGGACGGTATTAAATGATCACTAATTTTTGGTGTTACATTAACTTTGCAAGTAATATTTTTGTTGTTTGTAATGACGTAATCTATTATGGTTGTACTATGATCTGTTATTCTAGTAGGATTTTGTGTAATTTGTTGGATACCATTTTGATAGATAATATTACTAAAGTTTTTTGTATAAAAGTCACCTGGTCTTGTTAAATCAAAATTGAAATCTCCAACATTTATTATTGTTCCATTGTAATCAATAATATTCTCAACATAATTTTGAAAGTATTCTATAAACAAAGTATCTTTCACCTGGGGTGGATGATAAATCACACTTATAAGAAAGTTTTCATTTGATATTTCAACTTCAATAGATAAAAGCCACAAATAAGGCTCCAGGCTCTCATTTTTCCTCATTTTGTTCCGATATCCTACTTCACAAAAATAAGTACTCCTCCAGTTCTATTTGTTGTTAGACAGTTTTCGATTTTCTGTCCATTAATTTTAAGTTCCATATCAGTAACACTTTTGTCTACATGAGCTTCTGTTAAAAACAAAAATATTGGTTTCTAATTTACTACCAATGTATGTATAGTAACCTTGTTGTTAATAAAGCCTTGACAATTAAAATAAACTATACTGGTAACAATAGGTACAGCTACGTTATTTTTGTTTAATTGCTATTCGTTGTAATTTGTACGATTACAGTATTTTGCTATTATTCTCATAAAGCATGGACAAGTTTTATCATCTGCACTGTGGTAACAATTCAGTTATTTTGAGTTTTTATACTGCGTTTAAGCAATTTATACGTCTTTTGTAATCAACATTACATTCTCTTTCACTATGGTCACCTGAGCATTTAAAATATGTAATATTATTTTGGCAGTCCTTACTAAAATGATTGCATCTGGCACATTTATAGCAACGAATTATATTATGATATTCATGAACCTTGGATTCTCTGCATCCTACATTTATAATACTCTTATCATTGAAAATGTTTCTTTTCTTTTTATTATCATATTTCCTTCCTATTTTAATTTTTTTAACAATATTTTTATGAATCTAGTCAAGTTCATTTTGTTCTATAATACACTCTAAAATTTTTTCATCTTCGTGTTTGGCAATTTATTTTCGGTTTCTATGTTAAACACTTTTGGATTTTTCAAATGAGGATTTTCTACTTTATATTTATTACCTAATTCTTCTTATACTTTTTCTGTATTTTGTCTTTCAATTATGCATTTTTGCAATTAATTAGTACTTCTCCATTTTTAATATTCTTTATATTTTCCACTCCAACAACTAGTTTGCTAGGATCAATTTTTTCCTTAATTTTCCTTAATGGATGATGATTTTAACCGAATTTTGCGATATCATATTTGTTTATATTGAACAAATACAATTAAAATATTAATCGTAATGTTCGTAATATACACACACTATACACACTCCTGTCGTGGTATTCTTACGTGTTTGCTATTCCCACAAATACTCGTAGATTCATCAATTGAAAGTCCTGGTGACACTTACTACTTTATTAACTCATTAATAATCAACAACAATAAATGAATGACTGCCTCAACTATAATCACAATTAAACACTTATAAGTCTCTATCTTATTTCTTCTTTGTTCGTTCACTTTCAACTTAAGACTTACTCATGACCCACCGGGCGTCTTATTTAAACATCCATTTCCGCGATCTAGAACATTCCAGAACATTCCCGGCCGTTCTCGTATAATTCCAAACTCATCTATTCAGTCTACACAGTCCAGGGGCGTAACAGTATCTTCCCTAAGTAATTCTAATCTACACTATTACTGAATTTTTTTAAAATTATTTTGTACCTTTTGACGGCCACCTAAAGACCATACGCCAATATGGTTTAAGGTTATCCGCATAGAGTATGTAGAGTACATCCAGTGTATCCACAATGGCATTAGTAAATATAATAAATAATAGAGGTCTCAGTGTTGACCCTTAGGGTACACCATAAGTTGCTTAATAATTGTATTAAGAAATTTATATCCTAATGGGGACAATCCAAATATCGCCCCTCAGGTTGACTTTTTGCATTAACAAAACCGAGCTCCGCCGCATTATCTCCGAGCTGTATTTGGACGAAATGCTCCTTCAGGTGAAGTGGACGAAGAGAAACAATTGAATAGCCTGCTGGGTCTCCCAACCATACTTTTTTAGATTATTTCTTGTGGGGTTATTTAAATAGTAAGTTACGTTAACAGGCCAAATAATTTAGAACATTTAAAATAAAAGTAAGTAGAAATGGGTTCTGATACATTTCTATCACATTAGATGTAATCTGCTAAGACTAATGTGATAGAAAATGTTAACAGAGATTCATTTGAGCAATTTTTATAATTTTTTAAAATGGAACACCCAATATTTTTTTTACATTTTTGAAATCTGCTTTTCTTTGTAATTTCAAATATATAAATATGCTGTATCTTATCTTTTACTGTTTTATATTTATTGCAAATTTTATACTACCAACATCTGCATGGTTATCAGGTTCGTCATGGATGAAAAACAGTTAATTTGCCTTACAAAATAATTTAATAAATTCAAAAAGCAAACTGTATGGTTTTGTGTGTCATATAATTTGTGAAAACGTTTACTTTATCAGAACGATACGATATGTTCACTATTTATAAAAAATAACAAGAACTCCTCAACGGTTAACATTTTATTTGGTATAGTATGTAGCAGTTATAATAAAAATTATTACGCAGTTCGTTTTTTAAATTTATTATATTATTCTAATTAAGTGTTTTTCATTCATGGCTAACCTGATAACCTGGCAGATGCTGCCAGTATAAAATTTGTAATAAATAAAAAATAGTAAAAGATAAGATACAATATATCTTTATATTTGAAATCACAAAAAAACACAGATTTCAAAACTGTAAAACATATAGGGTGTTCTATTTGAAAAAATGTAAGTTTGGTTTGTCCCGTTTTTATGGGACCACCTATATGCTTTGCAGGGATTCTAGAAGAGCTTATTTGATTCACTATATGACATACCGGTTGCCTACATATCATACTGGAACTTGACTCTTAATGCATATGCATAAAGGCGAAATTTTCGAGGCTTAAATATATCATAGGATTTTATTTTATTTCTCTCTTGTAAGAAATATTTATGAACTTTCAATTATCTCTTACTATGCACAGAATATGTTTGATTATGTACAGGGTGATTTCCTGAGAAAACCCACCATCGCTAAAATTGTGATTTTATTCTTACGGAAAAAATGGTGAATACAAAAGTTATAGAACTTTTTATGTAGATTTTGAAAATCATATCGGAAAAACAATGAAAGCTCACACAAGATGGTTACAGTTATTAATTTTATTTTTTAAAATTGACCACCCTGTATATTTTTACATATTTGAATAGAACACTTTCTCACAAACAATGATATATGAGTTGATGGGTCGACTTCTAATACTAAAGGAGATATGTGATAAACTTTGTCCCACCCCCTTTAACTTTGTTATTTCTGACTATACAGTATGTTCAACGAGATATGGGATTGATTTCATGTCCATGGGTATCTTAGTCATTAGTGAAGATAGAGAATCATTTAAAAGAGCAAAGTAGTGCATAATTTTATGCCCATTAACATGGCGTTCAGAAAACAATTGAAACCCGATTTTTTTAGATTTTGTTTAAGAAAAAGCCAAAATCGGCATTTTTAAAAATGTTTTGTAAATTTTTATTTATGCATCAATTGAAAAATGTTTATGATCATTTTGCAATCATTTTTTAAGGATTTTGCAGTGGCATTTTTAATTTACTTTTTCGAACAGTAGTTTTTACAAAAATTACATCAACTTCATTTTTTGTTATAGACCCCATATTGGATTATTGCATTTATAAAATCAAAATGAACTGTATGAAAAAAACATATTAAGAATGCCACTGAAAAGTCCTTAAAAAAATTATTAGAAAATGATCTTAAATATTGTTTAATTGAACCACAAATTAAAAAGTTACAAGGTATTTTTAAAAATGACAATTGTGGTGTTTTCCTAAACAAAATTTAAACCAATCGGAAACCAATTGTTTTCTGGACGTCATGTTAATGTGTATAAAATTATGCACCACTTTGCTTATTTAAGCGATTCTCTATCTCCACTAATAGCCAAGATACCCATGTAATTCCACCTCCAGTGGGACACATTGTATATATGAATAACATACGTTCAATTTAAAAAAATAAATCTAATAACTGTAGCCATCGTGTGTGGGCTTCTATTATGTTTTTGATATGATTTTCAAAATCCATATAAAAAGTCCTATACTTTCGTATTTACCATTTTTTGGCAATAACAAAAATAATGAAATTAGGGGGAGTGGGAATGCTCACAAAATCACCCTGTATAATATTCAACACATTAAAAAACTCTGTTATTGATTTAATAAATGAAGAGCTCCAGCGCAAAACTAAACATGTCCACCCAAAAACGAAGCTGAGTTAATATATTAGTTTTACTTTAAATGCAAAATCAAATAAGCGTGCAGTGTTCTCAGTGCAAAAATTTATTTTTTAGATACTCGAGCAACGTTGCAATCTGTTGAGGTATCTCCAACTGTGAGCTGTAACTGCAACGAACTGTCATCAACACCGGCTCCTCCACCATACAACTCACACGACTATGAAATGGCACGATATGATAAACCTCCACCATACAGCATTCTTTATCCCAGAAATGACTTATCTCAAGAGGGCCATAATCTTCCAAATTATATAAATGGCAGAACTAGAGGTAATAACAAATAAATCTAAATTATGTAGCGAAACGGTTTTCCATAATCATACAAAAAACTGTATTTTTCGTCCTTGTGTTATAAATAAATAAAGCTGGCAGAAATGTGCGACGAGATATAGGCGTACGCATCATAATAAAGGTATTAAAAGAATTTAACTAGTAACAAAAGCAATAAACTGTTACAATTTATAACAATGTATGCAAACTTTACCCTATTAAATAGCTTGATGAACTGTCTTGGTTATCACAAACTGGAGAAGATCTGTAAAAACTTTGCAGCATCAGGTATGTTTCTATGGTTGTCTCCGTGAGTGATGTTCGCGGGTGAAAAAAATATGCTTATATTTTGAGAACGACAGTTCTACATCTACTGATGAAATACAGGCATACTTAAAATAGTCTTTGAATTACTTAACAGATCTGAGGTTGCACTTTCAGTACTATCACAAATTTGTCTTAATCTGGTAAAACCGGTGTCTTGCTTTAACACACATGCGACCTTTTCTCTAACGGACTCATTTTTTAAGTCACATATCGAGTATAGCAATCGATTTACTTCGTCCACTATTTGCAGCGACTCCGCTAACGACAAGGCATTGCTTTGTAAGTTTTGTATGGCGTCATGTAATGTTGTGAATAGTTTTTAAAGTTGTTTCAACGAAAACATCTTCGAATTTTCTTTAGCTTTTCTTAATGGCCGCAACCGCGTCAGGATTGAATTGCAGTATTACAGCTTTTATTTCTTGTAAATATTCAGCATAACAAAAAGCTGCCTTTAACCATGTTCCCCAACGCGTAAGAATCGGCTGCGGTGGTTCGGGAATACCGAGACACTTGCAGTGAAATGTGCGAAGACGTTTAGGTGATTTAAAGAACACTTTTTTTTATACTTACTATTAATGTATCTACCTCTGGAAAACCTTGTCGAATAGTTTCTGCCACAAGATGTAAAGCATGCACTTTACATGTTACATGTTGACTGATAAAATTTTTCTATCGTCTCCAGCACCCCCCCCCCCGTAATTGTTTTTCCAGTACACTCAGTTAGATTTTTGCTGGCTAGTAATATGTCGGTTTAAGAGGATCCAGTACACGTAATATAACATTTACAATAGATTTCTTTACGACCTGTCGGCTCGTTAACACATAACCATAGTCGTGTATTTTTTTAATACACATTTGATCTTACTTAGAATGTCTTTTCGTACAGTTGGTACATAGTTACGTAACGTTGCGTGACTTGGTAACGTCACCAGGGGATTGTATTTATTTCAGAACTTCCGAAATGGTTGTTTATCAAGTATATGCAGCGCAACATCACAGGCAATCAGCATTAACAATATATCGAACATAAACTGTGTTTTCGAGGGACGCTATTTTTTTTATGCTGCACAATATTTACGTGACGTCTACAATCAAATTTATCCCAGCACATCAGATCTGTCGCGCACTTTATAAATTATTGTAGCACCATTGTAGAATAAATCCGGGAATTCACTGATAAATTTATTTACTTTGTTAGCGTATGGCCGTTTTTTACCCTTGCGCACCTCTGACCTATTTTGTTATTAAATTAATATCAACAATAAAATATAACAAATAAAATTACCAACAATACAACAACATACAATGCAACGGAGAGGAATAAATTAGCGTGTAAATACTACGACACACAACAATGGATTAGTCTCGCGGCTTACTTCGATTTATCCGCCGCCGGCCAATCGTGGCCTCACCAGGTATCTACCTGATGTTGCACCACTGAATAGCCGCACGACTTGCCAGCTTTAGTCATATATAACTATTATTAAAAAACAAAAAATGAGGTTTTTGTTCTTCGGCTTTAACTTCTTTATCTATAACAATTTTTTAGTTCTGTAAATGAATAAGTCATATTAATCCGACAGAGAGTCTTGCATTTAAAAAAATCTTGTCAGACAAATATGGTATTAATCGATTACGTACATACTCATTTGCGTCTAATTTTTTATTTGCGCTTGCGGCTGTTTTAGTTGAAAACTTTTCCCTAAAACCATGTTGCGAGTCTGCCAATACATTATATTTTTCAAAAATTTTGCTATTCCATTCCTATAATTTAGACACTTACTAATGATATAGGGCTATAATTTTTAATGTCTCATAATTTTCACCGATCAGAAATTAAAATAAGTGTGTGTACAAAAAACATTAAATTATTTGAGCATTAATAGCGATTGGTCGCAACTTCTATCTTGTGATAGAAATTTATAAGTTGGCAAAGTATATGCCATCATTTTATATTGTCATGTATGTGAATAAAACAAATGTATAATTATTAATTATTTATTATATTTGTGTTAAAGGCAGGATTACGAGTATACAATGAACAACTATTTAAATACCAACTATTTGTATATTTGTTATTTAGTTTAATTATTTACAAAATTTCATTTAAGTTTTTTGTTAGAATAATGATCAAAGAAAATGGCGAAAAACAGGATGTTTAAAAATGTATCTATTAATCTTTTAATCCTTTTATAGATAAATGGATCACTTAATTAATGTCTCATCTTAATTATAAAATATGAAGGTTTTCTGTTGAGATAAAATTAAATAATTATAGCAATAAATAACATTAAGACCTGATTCACAACTTGTATTTCGTAGTAATAAGAAATATATAGACAATCGATTTGCTTGTAATTTGACCTAATAAATCTGCATTTAATTTTGAAATTATACCATTTTTGATGATTATCATCAATGGAAAAAGTTTAGATAAGGATGATTTACAGGATTATGTTAAAGAATTGGTCAATGCTTAAAACATAAATATCAATTAAGAAAAATTACAAACATTTTACGTTAAATGCATAATAATTTACCTGCTTATATAATTAATAATTATAGAGATCGGGAGGTAGTGATAAATGACGTTAATTCTATGGTCGACGCTAGATGATATATCACTGCTAATGTTCATGCATATATGACACAGTATCTTACCTTGGGGTTATTTTGGCGAGTTCGGTAACAACCAAAGTTAATATGAAGATGGCTGAAAGTATTGATGAATGTAACACTAACACAACATGTATTTTTAACCAGATCACAAGTGTAAAGTTTTATTATTAATATTAATGCACCCACTAAAACATTTGCCTCCTTTCATTGGTGGTTTTCATCCAGGCTAATCCAGACGTATTTATCATTCAGTTCAGAATAATTTTTTTCTTTATCACACTTCTGTGATGAATATTTTTTCTTAGTGTCGTTTCTGATGGAGTCTGAACATTTCTGTGATTATCTAGTTTCGTCCACGATATAATACACCCTCATATCATTTCCACTAAGTATTGGTGAATGTAACACTAACACAACATGTATTTTTAACCAGATCACAAGAGTAAAATTATATTATTATTATTATTAATACACCCACTAAAACATTTGCCACCTTCCATTGGTGGTTTTCATCCAGGCTAATCCAGACGTATTTATCATTCAGTTCAGAATAATTTTTTTCTTTATCACACCTCTGTGATGAATATTTT
Source organism: Rhamnusium bicolor (assembly GCA_029963845.1). Classification (NCBI taxonomy): domain Eukaryota; kingdom Metazoa; phylum Arthropoda; class Insecta; order Coleoptera; family Cerambycidae; genus Rhamnusium; species Rhamnusium bicolor. The sequence goes on along the minus strand of JANEYF010005694.1, from coordinate 72,398 downwards.
TTTCTTAGTGTCATTTCTAATGGAGTCTGAACATTTCTATGATTATCTAGTTTCGTCCACGATATAAGACACCCTCATATCATTCCCACTAAATCTAAGTTAAAATTTGTTTGCCTGTAACTATCAGTAATATTACCACTCCATACTTTTTATCGCTGTCTGAGAAAATGTGTTGCTTTTAGGTTGCACGAAAGCAACCTTTTACAGCTTTTGCAATTTAATTCTGTGACATTTAATTGCAACTCCAGGATATCACTAATCCACAAGTTCACTTTATCGTCTGAAGGAATTAAACAAGACTTTTAAAAAAAGTTAACCTCTGTTGTCTATAACTTCGCACTGTTTGCTTATCTACGTGTTATTCATATAGACATATTATAAATATTACATATTTAAACCAGGTATATTCATTTTCAACATGGGACAGTGGCGTAAAGGTAATAGAATAGCCAAGCGATGCGATTCGTGCTATCTATGTCAGTGGCGTGTCATGACTTTTACAAACGGGGAAGCTGTTACCTACCTTATTTAAAATTTAGCGGGATTCTCCGGTTTCGTTTTGTAAATTCATCAAAGATGTCATCATAAAACTTTTGCTTTAGTGGCATTTCTTAAATAAGTACCTTTCTTTATGCTATATTAGTCAATCTTTTTTTGATCGATAAAATTTCCAATGTTGTTTTTAATTCTTTTTAATGCAAAAAAACTACGGTCGGTCCATGCGTTTGGCACTTGAGGCGGGTAGTGAAAGATTAAAGTGTGTTTAACGTTTAAATAACGTCTAGAGCAAATTACTGTTTCGTGATCTTATTCCTCCCAATGATCTAATATTTTTTCAAAAAAATCAATACGGCTGGCGATATTCAAACACAGTTTGCAGTAATCCGCCATTATAATTCCATCGAGTTGGAGCTATTTTGGGTAATATTTTGTGAACTTTGGAATCTAAAGCACTCGTCCGTTTTGACGGTTTTGAAAAAAATGGTGCAATACCGCTTAAAGTAGAAAAAGACACCTTGCATCCCTTGACACGCCTAAAGCACTAAATTTAATCGATACAATGTATAAAAGTGAATTTGGGTAAGTTTGTCTTACTTTAGCCTGTCCTTTAATCCTCCTAATTCACCTGCTATTACTGTCACTCCGTCGTAACTTTGCGCCACTAATTTTGAAGCACAATTATGTTCACCATTATAGATTGCACAACGTTATAAAGAACATTTGCTGTTCTTTGCGTAGAACCGTCTACAAATCCTAAAAAATGTTCTTTAATGTCACCTTTTTTTGTAATATAACTTACGACCTTCGATAACTGATAAATATTTCTAACGTCAGTAGTTTCATCTACTACCAATATTTGCAATAACCGAGGTTTTTCGCTCCGTATTTTTCTTACTACAACTTCTACACACGAAATTAAATCATTTTGTGTAATGTTGGAAGTGCCTCTAAATGCTCTCAAATTTACTAAATAGAATTGCAAAATTTCGTCACATTTGGCCAGCAAATTAATGAAATCCACGTAATTCCCCTACTTGCCGAATTTTCCGATTCATTGTGACTCCGACAACCAAGCTCATATTTACCTAGGAAACACACTACATCTACACATCTTTTAAGGATTTTGCGATTTTTTCGTACTTTTTGATTGTGTTGTTCATGGCTTTATTGATTGTCCAAAGCATGCTCTATGCTTGTTTTACCGAAAGTTTTTTAATAATGGGCTGAATATGTGTTATAGACGACGAATGTCTTTTATTAAATTGTGCAAATTATTTAAATTGGAAAATCCAATTTTGTTTCACAAATTCTTTTCATTTGAAAAAAGAAGAGATGGCCAGCAAAATAAGCGACAGTGTTGAAACCAGTGAGCCATTCACATTTTTGATAATTTTCCGTTTGGAAATGTTCTTATATACAATTTGGTCTGTTCGAATAACTTTGTTAAAGCTGGAGTTGGACTACCTTTCAAAATAATTTGTTATTTACCTTCAAAATTATAAGTTGAAAATCCCCTTATCACTAAATGGCACACATCACATTTAGATAATATAGTTCTTGTCGTTTCATAACTATTTTGTGAAGCTGAAGGGGCTCGGGTATATCCATGTAAGCTGTCTAGCCTACAGCTTACAGCACTATCTTTAAGTTTGTTTTTAACGTTTTTCGTGATTATAATTGCACTATATTTTAAACAATACTTAATTTCAATATTCAGAATCAATATAAATACTAATAATGCCAATATAAACACTAATAATGTGGAGTAACCACCAGAAAACACTTTAAAATAAGTGAATTAAACGTCTCGATTGTACAGTAACACGCTTGCGTTTACTCACAAAACATTACGCATTTACCGTATTTAGGCACGCTGTAAGAAAACGGCTTACACTCGAACAACTCACTTCGGAGCTGTTCGAGTGGTAACGGCATTGTGAAGTCGGAAACCTAATGCAATGCAATTTGTAACTTAATGCACTTTAAAACATTTTTGTTTTGACACATATCGAGTTCATAAACACTGTCGAAAAAAAGAGGTTGGATGCAATAAGGAAATAAAATAATATATTTTATTACTTTATGCTTTTTGTAAGAGAAGCTGTGCATCCCTAGCTTCCACGGAGATCACGCCACAGGTCTATGCATTTGCATTGTTATTGTATTAGACACTCGACAATAATGAGTATTTCTCCGTTAAGATGACGGTCAGTAAGTAATTGTTTTTTGTAGCTGCAAGTCGTCCAATTACCTGATAAAAACCTTTGATTTTGTGTTCCCATTTTTATAAAGAAAAGAGATTTGTTGCATAGTACATAAGAATATTTTATCATTTCATATTATTTGGGAATGTTTCATTAGGAGTTTACAATATAATATTATATCTATGATAAAAGTTGTCCCTGGAATTTATTGCTACGTCCCGATTTCTAGAATATTTACAAATTCCACACATCAAAAAATAACATAAATATGGACCATACTTTTTTATTAAAATGTCTGGGAATTTTTTTATTACGCCAGATTTTAAATATCTATATCATTTACATGTAGATTGAATCAATATTAATTAGTACCAGTCTTGAGAAACAAGGAAATAACCCTCGAGACGTTGGCATTATATTGGGAATATTGGCTCTGAGTGATCCTAAACTTATTATATTTTTCCGCAAATCCATATTCATCCTCGTATATCTTGCAGATGACCAACTGAACTCCAATTCAAATCTGTCTCTCTCATAAAAGGATTATCTGGTGCCTAGTTCTCACAAAAATGACAATTCAGTTGGACTGGATTAATAACAACAAAACATGGGCACTGCTTTTAACCACAACCTTTACAGCAAATTTTATCGTATTCCTTGTAAAAATAATATTAACTAATTTCACTTACACAAAATTTTAAGTCAATAAGCCATTAATATTTCTCTTTGCATGTGACTGGAAATTAAGGCCTCGACCTTAAGATCCTTGTTATATTTTCTATAATTTATTGCTGTATTTTGTAGATAAAAACTATTAAGTGAGAAATGGCGTGCGAATTTTTATTCTCTTATGTGACAACATCAAATATGATCGTCATGAAAAGGATCAATTAGAATAAAATACACGGCATTGTGTCAGTGAAACAATTTTATAATCAATAAATTACAAAATTAGAGAAAGACATATGACTAACCCCAGGTACTATCAACACTTTAGAGGAACATTTAACTTAAAGGGAGTTTTAGGGACAAGAAAATGTATTATCAGCAATTCCAGCAAAATATAAATCGAGATATACGAATGCCATTAAACCTAATTTTTCATTTAAATTATATAATTGCTGTCCGATATTTATATTTTGTTTGTTTTCTAGTCATTAAAACTCCCTAAGTTAAGGGGCAATATTGATAATACTGGGGGTGTTTAACAATTCTATTAATATTACAGAAAACATGTTTAGATTAGTTTTAGTTTCAGGCTTTTAATCACACGTAGAAATTTCTTCAGAACCCCGCGCATACATATATTATGTAAAATTGCCTTTCGGTGAAATTGGTTTAACCTTTATTATTTTGTAGTTATCTCTCTAATCAAAAGTTACTATAGACAGAACTATCAAAACGGACATTTTTGTATTCTTCAGCATTACATTATATACGGCTATTCCATTTGAAAATAAATATTTTAAGAGCATATTGGGAAGTCAAAAATAGAAAAAAAATCTTTACATAAACACTTTTGATTTAAGGTCTCCTTTCTGAGATATGCCTCATTAAATTACAGTTTTTTGCAGATGATTCAAATATTACTTTAGCAATTAAACAATACATTTCAGAGCTGTCACTTTTGTTTATCTTTTGTTTTTAAGGTTGATAAATTATGGTACATATTATATTGGTCGTTATTAAAAACTACATCAAAAAGATATTCTTTATTTTTTTACTCCAAATATATGATAAATTAAAGAGAAAATTTTAGTAGAGTTTCTCACAAATTACATTTGGCTCGAACAAATGGGGAGTACCTTCTTGATGTCAATTACTGATGAATAGAGATGTACACCTGTGGCCGCAATTACAGGCGTAGGGAACTTCGCTTCGCATACGCCTAGTTATAATAGGGCAAACAGATATAAGACTTGTTGTCATAAAAGGGTATAGTCTAAGCAATATCGTGCAAAATCGACGACGAAAGAATATCGTTTGCCAGTCGGTATGGTATGGTACTCATACAGTCTCTTTGATTACCGACTGGTAGACGGTAACCTTTCATCGTCGAATTTGCACAGTATTGCTTAGAATAGTAAATTAGCGCGTACCTATTAAAGCGGCGTGTTTTTGGCTCTCGGGCAACACAATTAAACCAACGAGGCAGGTAGCGCGATTGAGCAAACGTGGCGTTGGTCTGATAATTTTTTATCCTAACCAAGGGTTAAGTAAACATATCTTATATATTTGCCGTATTATATTTGCGTCGTATATCTTAGACAGTGATCAGTTACATAAGCGACCTGATTATGTACGCGTTGCGCGTATGTATTCACCGTAAATACAAATGAATAATGAAAACTATCCCCCTTTAAAATTCCGCCTCTGATTGTTTTAACGAAATGGTACTTTTAAAAAAGTAGATATTTAATAGTACATTACCATACGTTATCTGTAAAAACTGTTTCAATTTCTCCTTTGCTTTAAAGAGGCATATGTCAGAAATTAAGTTTGAGGAAAAAAATGAAGTGTTCAGGTAAGGACTGTACTTACGATATTCTAAGAACTTTAAGACTTATGGGTATTTGGGTAAATGGGAAAATAATTTAGAATAAATAGCCGCGGTGGGTATCTAATAAACATTAGTCATTTTAGTTTCGTTTGCGAACATAGAAAGATCTCTTAGTTATCGAAAAAAATGTGACATCAATGGAGTGAATCAATGATTATTGCCGCGGTGCAGTATTCAAAGCAAATTATAGAAGACATTTATCTACATATATCAAAAAAATTATAAACAATGTTTATTCAACACTTATCGAACGTGAAAATATTGGTATACAAAGAGCGGTAGAAGAAACCTATTTTAATAAAATTTTCGGTGTCAACTACATGGAAAATTGTGAATAATACTATGTTACAAGGAAGAAAAAAAGGAATGATGCCAGTACTTCGGCAAAGTTAGATCGAGGTGACAAAAATATAATTCGACGTAAAGTTATAAAATATATGAAGAACAAACTGTGTCATCTTTAAATAATTTACTCAAAAGACTTGTAAGAAATGAAACTGAAACCTAAGTGTGGTAGAACAACTTTGTGGTTTTAATTGTCAACAGGGGGGAGGTTTCAAAAAAAACAAAAAAAAAAAAAAGGCGGCCCGGGGGGGGGGGGGGTTGGGGGGAAGGAAAAAAAAAAAAAAGGGGGGATTCAAAAATTATGCAACAATGTATCCTATATTTACCTATTTACCGTGACTCACTAACCAATAGATTGGGCTCTTTGGGATTGGCCCTTTGTTACTATTCATACTATTTTACACGTTGTGATTACCATGCTTTCAAATGCATCCAGTGTCTAGTATTTGTTGCATTTTTAATTAATCTTAAATTGCTTATATCTATTTTGTGATTATTCTCAGACGTATGTTGGGCAACACTAGATTTATCTGTTTTAACACATTATTTGAGATGAGTCATATGCTCTTTGAATCTGGTTTGCATTGATCGTCTAGTTTGTACTAACATACTTTTGATTACAGTCCTTAGAGCTATATTTGTAAATACCAGACCTTTCGTTTGTTTCAATCTTATCATTTGGATTGCCTAAAAGTTGTTGTACTTTATTTCCCAACGAATGAACCACCGTCATAGCTATATCTTTAAAACTCTTACCAATACTATGGGTGAAACGATGATCAAATGGAATCGATACAAATTTCGGACTTTCTCTTTCATTTCGAAAGGTCGGGGAATTTCGAAATGAAATTCTATGATGGTGCTAAAATAATTTGTAAAGTGTGCGAGAAAGATTTGATGTGCTGGGATAAGCGTGATTATGGACTTCACGTAAATAGTGTACACTATAAAAAAAATGGCATGCCTTCGACAACATAGTTTATGTTTGATTTACTATGAATGCTTATTGCCGCTGCACATACTCTTTAAATAACCATTTCGAGAGTTCTGGAATAACAATGCCCAGGTGAAGTTACCAAGTCGCACAACGTTATGTAACTATCTACCAACTGTACACGTAGACATGGTATATAAGATGAAATGTGAATTAAGAAATACTCGGCTGTGGTTATCTGTTGATGAGACAACAGATTGTAAAAAAAATATATATTTTAAATGTTATAGTACGAGTGCTGGACCCTCTTAAACCGACAGTTCTACTGTTACTAGCTAGCAAAAAACTAAGTCAGTGTACTAGCGAAACAATTACCAGGGAGGTGCTGGAGACGTTAGAAAAATTTGAACTGTCAAAAAGTCAAGTATTGATGTTTGTGACTGATGGCGCCGGAACAATGCGTTCGGTAGACCGCTCTTTGCAAGAACAAGTTTGTACGTTTATACATGTTACATGTAAAGTGCATGCTTTACATCTTGTGGCAGAAACTATTCCAAAAGGTATTCCAGGGGTGGATGCATTAATAGCACGTACAAAAAAAGTGTTTCTTAAATCTCCTAAACGTCTCCGTGTATTTCATAGCAAGTGTCCCGGTATTCCTGAACCACCACAGCCGACTCTTACACGTTGGGGAACATGGTTGCAGGCAGCTTTTTATTATGCTGAATATTTCCAACAAATAAAAGCTGTGATACTACAATTCAATCCAGATGAGGCTGCAGCTATTAAGGAAAGCCAGACAAAATTCGAAGATATTTCCGTTGAAATAGCTTTAAAAAATATTGCGAAGAATTATAAACCATTACATGAAAGCATAAAAAAATTAGAAAACAGTGCGTTGTCGTTAGCGGAGTCATTGCAAATAGTGGACGAAGTAAATCTACTACTACACGCTATAGGTGACGCAACAAATGAGCGCGTTAAAGAAAAGTTCACAAGTGTGTTAAATAAAGACACCGGTTTTACCAAATTAAGACAAATATGTGATGATGCAACCCCAGATCCGTTAAGTGCGTTAAAAGACTATTTTACGTATGCGTGTATTGCATCAGTAGATGTCGAACGGTCGTTTTCAAAATATAAGAATATATTTTCACCAAAGCGAACATCACTCATGGAGACAACCATAGAAACATACCTGATGCTGCAAAATCGCTACACATCTTCTCCAGTTTGTGATATGCAAGCTAGTTCATCAAGCTAGTTAAGAGGGTAAGTTTTACATACATTGTTATAAATTGTACATTTATTGTTTCTCGTATTAGTTAATTTCGTGTACGACACTGTCCCCAATTCCCTTTATAATAAATTTCACTATAAATTAATAAATCTTAAAAGTAGAGAGTTTCATTTTTATTATTGACTAGTCGTAGAAAAAATAGTGTATGCAACTCACATTTAATGGTCATTAAGACAATCGTATTCATTACGATACTCGCCTATGACTCGTAGCTCTCATACTCCTGTCTTAGTAGCTATAATTGAATGGTGGTTGCATAATACACTATTAATCGATTTCTTACTTCACCCAAACACATATTTTTTAAAAATTTCAATTTCAATTGCTCGCAGTGTAGATGTTGCGTACTTTTTGAAACGCAGTATATTCTTGTTTCAATAGTGGATATATTATCCTTATCGAATGACGTAGATACTGTCAGTATCTATGTACAATTAAATAATTGATATTCTAAGCCTGTTTCATGATATTGTTATTACGACGCAAATAACACTAGAGTTAATTGTTTTTAAATAGTCTAATTTGATTATTTGGCTATTTATAATATATTAGGTAAATGATAAAAAATGAAGGAAATATTCAATATTTATTTATTATATTTCATCTAAATTTAAATGTTTGTTATTGATTGCAACTACAATTATAAATAAAGGTTGGCAATTATCCCTTATATGTCTGTTGTTATTTATATAAACCGTTTTTGTAGAGTATTATAATATTGCTTGAATCATCCCAAAGGACATACCCCTTATTTAATAACTAATGAAGCAGTAAATCACACAATGCAAATAATATGACGGTCAATGTGATTTATTTTGCTTACATTAGTTTAAGTTATAAGTAAGTTAGGCTGAATATTCTGATATGTTTATAATTAGTTATAACTTTAGTAGAAGTAAAGTTTCATAATTCCCTCCTCTACAGTGATAATAATACATGAAATCAATACAATCTATGATGGATATTAAAGATACTAAAAATAAAACAGATAAGAAAAGTATATGATAACTTGTGATAAGATAAATAAACAAACAATATGATGAGTGATGGCACTATAAATTTCATATCATATTGTCTTAATGCAGTAGACTAGGTAATCCTAATTAAAATCATTTAATGTCTTCACATTTACGATTCGGTATTGAAAGGAAAATTTTGTGGTTAAATCATAATAAGAACCAAGTCTCTCACATGCGACGAAAAATTATCTCATCTGAGCAGAAATTATTCTAATTTTATAGAAAATCTCCTCTAAAGATTAATTAAAGTAAGTATTTAAAAAAATATATGTAATAAAACAGGATAATGCTTATACTGTTGGAAAAGAAAACATAATAATCTAAAAATTGTATATTTAATGCAGTGGTTATTCTTATTAGATGGCTCCGTGGTCTAGAGGTAACGTAGTTCGATTCCCGGCCGTGGCACTGGGATTTTTTCTGTGAGAGAGATTAGTATACTCGGATATTGGATGTATGTCCGTTGTCTCTTACAATTAATGTGTAACCCTCTCCCGCACAATATCATTTAAGACATTCAGGGATAAAGGGGGTTGTCATTACATGTGGTGTGGTGGTGTTATTAGATGGACGAAAATCGCTTTTTTAACTCGTTCTGTTCATGATAACGAAAAACGAAAACTCTTATCTCATGTTAAATCATATGCATTACTGAGTGAAATTACATGCAAAATTAACGTTTATTTTTTGTGTTGATCGAAATACGAATTTAATATTTTTTATTTAGTCACTTACAAAAGTTTTCATACATCAGTTTTGCTTGTAATTTCACTTACTACCTAAATATTATTTTATTTACAATGAAACAATTATTTTTATATGTAGTTTTCATACAAAAAGTTTATGTGAAATTTACAGATTTATTTTGGCGACTTGACGAACATAGCCTTAAAGTCGCGTTTTCGAAGAATCACGAATTCGTGCGCGAAAAGCATAGCGGAATAGCATGGAGACTTTTTAGTAGTAGGGGGCATGTTTCTACAATGCGTGATTCGGTGTTCACGTTTACAATATGGACGTTACAGCAGCTTTATTGTTGTTATAACATAAAAGATGAATCCAATAAGATTTGGGAGTGCGTCCCATGAGATCTAATTCCCACGAGATCTAAATACCCTGGAATTATTTTCCCACGAGATCTAACGCATCACCGTGTATATCTGTTCGGCTTTCCGAAAGTGTTTTATCATAGATGCGTACTTAAAAACACCGATTTCAAATTCCAATGAGATCTAAAGAGCCCGAAAATATAGTCCCGTGAGATCTAATTCCCACGAGATCTAATTTCAACCAATTTACACCAGAGTCATATTCCCTAAGCAGACGGAGAGAACCCAGAATGACGGCCTTCTACATTTGGCTTGCCAACCACTCGGCTGATTTTTGGCAGGCCGGTAGAGTTTTCAGTTCCGAGAGCAGCGTAGGCTTTATCCCTCCGAGTGCACCGATAATTAGGACGACAATTTTGACCGAATAGCCTGAGTACAGCACATGGAGCTCGTACCGGAGATTGCGATACTTGATCCGTTCCTCCTCCTCTTTCAAGATGATGTTTTTCTCCGCAGGTGCCGAGAACTTGATGACATACATCACCTTGAGTTGATGGTCGAGGAGGACTATGTCAGGCTTGTTGGCTTGGTTTAGCCTGACAGTCGGCAACGAGTAGTTCCAGTAAATCCAGTATTTCTCGTTTTTGACAACGGACTCAATATCTCCGGGGACATAAGGCAGCACTGGTGTCTGGTCTACCCTGTACGAGTGCCTTAGATGGTACTATAGCACTCGTAACGCCGCGTTATGTCGGTGGATGTAGGCCGAAATCGCGTATATGGGGCATGCAGATAGTATATGCATGAGCGATTCTGGCGCCTTACAGCAGATCCTGCAATTGAATTCAGGAACCTCTACACGCCACACGCGACTGCGGTAGACCAAGGTGTTGATAACACTATCTTGGCAGGCCATAATGAATCCCTCGGTCTCCGAGTTAAGCCCGGTTGACCTTAGAAAGGCGAATGTTAACCTGGTTGATAAACCCAGTGTTTCTATGTTCTTATATAAAACACCATGCTGGGGTTTATCGACGTGCTGCCGAAACAGATTTTCCTGTTCGGCAGCTCTAATTCGTGATGTTTTACGAACTGCAAGAGGGAATCTAAGCTCCTTGGATGTTACATGCTATACTCAGTACTACTCTGCCATGCGTACACTCCAGGCTCAAGAGTCCTGCCCCCCCCCCCTTGACGTGGGAGGTACACCCGAGGAATGGACAATCAAGGATGAGTACTTCTGTGAATAATCATCACCTTGCGGGTATCTCTGTCTAATTGGCGCAGCTCATCTACCGTCCACTTTACTACTCCGAAGGAATAGAGCAGAACCGGAATGGCAAGCATATTGCAGACACCTTGTTCTTCCCCGAAACTTCGAAATACTAAATCAGTCGGAGATGGTTTCTGTACTTGCCGCGGTGAGAATCCTTTATTTGTTTTACATCCTGGATGTGCCTTTGTTGCACACTCAAATATGTATAGATCTCTCCGGGATCCAGATGTTTTAGGATGTTTCCATCTGCGAGTTGTGCATTTTCAGAGAACTCCCCGCATCGTCTTTCTTGAGGTCGACGACTGCACATTTGTCCAACCCGAACTCCATACCAATTTCCCGCGTGTATTCTTCAACCACCCTAAGAGCGTTTTGTATTTCGCGCTCTCGGGAGACATAGAGTTTAAAGTCATCCATATAAAATAGATGGGTGACTTTATGTCTCCGGTCGCTGGGTGGTCCGCATTGATATCCGCAAGTTTAACGGAGCCCAGCAGACAACGGTAGCAGTGAGATGCAGAAGTGGAGAGGACTCAGGGAGTCACCCTGGAAAACTCCTCTCCTAAATGCCACCTGCTCTGTCGTGACCCGCTATGCACCTGATGTTATGGTGAAGCGAGTCTTCCAGAGCGGCAGCAGCTGTTCTATGCATCTCACTAGAGGATGTTCCCCATCAGCTGCTAATTGCCGCGGTGGGACTGCGGCTGGCAGTTCTTCCAGCTGACGGGGTGTCCTTACGTAACCTGTTCTGAGCAGAAAGAATACTTGATATCTCAGATGTTGCTGAGAGAAGGCGCGGTATTCTGGGTGCATGATACTCCAGGAAGTGAAAGGGGTACTAGGTGGTTAGCCTTGGTACCCCCCGGCCGACATTTGCCAGGTAGAGTTGCCCCTGCCTGTCCAGGGTGCACCGGGTGGTGGTTATCGGTCCTTTGCATCCCTTTTTATTATTATTATTTCGTGTTTTAGTTTGTTGTATGTGGTTTAGTCTTTCTTCCTTTTTGTTTTTATTTTTTTTTTAGTATTTTTATTTGTAATTTGTGTGTATTTATTTTTGTGTTGGAATTTTTTTTATTGACATATATTATTTTTTTCTTTCTTTTAGTTTTTTTTTTGTTTTTTTTTTTTTTGGTTGGATTTATATATATTATTAAGATATTATTATTATAAGATATTATTATTAAGATATTATTATTATTATGATATCGTCAGAAAATTTAAAAAAAATGTGCTGCTAAACTCTGATTATAATCTATAAATGGTTATACAGGTTGTTCCAGGTGTTCGCAACACCCTTATAAAATAATAAATATTAACTTAATATTAACTGAAAAGAAGAAAGATATATAAAAGGAAATGATTGCTTTTACTATTTTAAATGTTTCTAATTTTTTTTTCAATTAAGACATAGTTCGCAAAATTTAAGAAAAATGTAATCTTGTCCAAATAAACTGTACTTTTCATACGTTCTATCAAAAAATATCAAAGGAAAAAGTTTCGTAGAATTCAATTTTATAAAGGCAGGCCAATGCGTTATTCGTATGTTTATGTTTAGTCATAATTTTAAAATTGAATTATAAGAAACTTTTTCCTTTGACATTATTTTTTAACAACGTGTGAAAAGAACGGTTTACCCAAAGTAATATAACTTTTATCTTAATTGTTGCACACCCTGTATATCTGAGTTAATATTGAGGAAATGTGAACCCAGAATAAGTCGATATAAACATTTTTTTACGCATTTTTTCCAAAGTGAATGGTTTTCATTTTATAGAGGTGTTATGTTTACTTGGAGTGAAATTTTGAAAAACGATAAAAATACAAATATTGATAAAATTTTAGCATGCCGTTATAAAATCGAATTCTGAAACTTTTTTTTTTGATATTTTTTGATATGACGTGAAAAGTGCAGTTCATTTAGACAAGAAATCATATTTCTCAATTTTGCACACCTAAATTGAAAATAAAAAAAATTTAAAACCAAGAAATGGTTAAAATATAATTTTTTATTCCTATAACTTTTTTCTGAAGTTAATATTTGTCATTTGCGTACATTCTGGGACACCCTGTATGTAAAATTTACCTTTCTTACAAAGATGTTCCTGTTGATAGGCTAGATACATTATGAGGATTTTTTTTTATAGTTAATATTGATAGGGATATTTACCTAAAAACGACATTGTTAATATTCTTAAATAAATGATAATCATTTTTTTTTTTAGGTGGACAAGACACAGTCAATGCTTCACAAAGTGCAGGAGGTACAGAAAGGGTCCTTGAAGTAAATATCTATGACCCTAAAACTTAATTTACTTAGTTAGGCTTTTTATACAATGATAGATAATATGTGTAGAGTTTAGGAAATGTACATCTGCAATTTTTGTTTTGGTTCTTAATTATTGTTCACTACCTAGTACAATTAAAAAGTGATTGCAATTCACTTTCCTTTAATTTTGCATGAAATCTTGTTGCTTAGGAACAGAAGCAATATGAAAGAAAAAATCACAAGGCCTGATTTCTAACTCTGTTATATGTTCGAATGAAAATTGCTAAAAGCAGCAAGATTAACAACTGTCTTTTACAATAAATATTTGTTATTCATTTATTTATTTTAGTAATTAAAAATTTAATTTAACAATGTTTAATTGAATCCTCATAAAGTTGTATGTTTTAAATCATGGGTTATTTTATTTAATTCCTATATAAGCTTTCCTCAGAATACATACAGAGTGTTTCCATCTTAAACAATAGGACTCATATAACTTGTAGAAAGTTATTTACTAATGTGTATTTAGTTCTCTTCGTTAGATTGATAGTTTTGGAGTTATTTCGAAACATGCAGAGGATGATATAATTTTTTCATACGGAATAAATGGATTTTCATGTTTTTTTTTTCAGAGATTAATGTTTTGTGAACATTTAAAAAAGTGCACCCAAAAAATAACTAGTCCACTATCAGTATGCGGCCATCTTTGTAAAATAATTTTACATCGTCCAATAACTCAAGAAATAAAAAAAATTTTATCAAATAGTATTGTGTGAATAGGTTTCATGCCAGTGATTGGACCTAGATCCCTAACATATTAACCATTATCCATATCCTGCTGTTTCCTACCTGATTTCGTCCTTTTTATTCCGATTCACCATAATACTCGTCCATACACCGCTGATATAATAAAACACTTTCTACAAGAACATTAAATAACGGTTTTGCTTGGACCAGCTCAATTACGTTATTTAAATCCAATAATGCCCATAAGGGACCGGTTTCAAAGAATAATTCTACAAGAAAAGGTTCACTCCCCAAAAAAAGTTTTTCATTTTATTGCTTAAATCCTGTGAGAATATCCTTCAGGAAGATCTGAATAATTTAATTTTAATCATGTAAAATACACGCAGAACAGTAATAGATGTATGAAGTGGCCACATCATTTATTAATTTTATTTCTATCTTATAATAACATCATTTGCTCCCAATATTGATCTAATGTTGTTTATAATTATTTACTAGAGTTACAACTTAGTTGGAATATGTCAAATAAAACAGAAAAACTCGTTTTTTAATTTAGTCGACATTTCGCTATGTTTATTAGAATCTGCAGGACTAATTAAATTGAATTTCTTTTCTTCATAATCACTATAATCAGTAATAATTTAAACAAATGAAAATTAGTACAAGAGAGGTTGGAACTAAATACGACATATAAGGACTCAAATGGCCTTTACTTTCTCAACGATACACAGCAAAATCCCTAAATTTCATCAGATACATCATCCTTATTTAATTGGAAAAATTATTGTAGGCAGCTAACCAGGGCCTGCACAACAAAAACGGAACGTCTTCGACTTCAATTGATTATATGATCACAAATCTAGAAGATGACATATAGTAATCATTGAAATAATAAATCCAAATTTATCTTACCATTTTCTAGGAAAATTATTCATCTGCACAGATTATACCAACGAAAAAATAAACACATCAATAAAGACGAGAAATACTTTCCAAGTAAATATGAACAATTTGAAACTGAAACTCAGCACAGATGTGGGAAAAAACAGAAATAACGGATAAATGATTATATAAAACTTATAAAAATTGAAATAAATGAATTGTATACTATAACGAAACAATAAAAGCTAACGCTATTATATAAATACAGAAAAAAATACGCAAACACAAAATAAAAGAAGCTAAAATAAAACATAATCAAAACAAAAAAAAGCAAGCCTGAAAAACCGCTGCCAATTACTTGGGGATCAGAACTTCCTCACCGTAGTAAAACTTGACGTGTGATGGAGTTTATAATAAAAGTAATTTTTGACGTTTCAAAAAGTCACATTTTTTGACGTTTCAAAAAGTCACATTTTTTAACGTTTCAAAAAAGTCACATTTTTTAACGTTTCAAAAAAGTCACATTTTGACGTTTCAAGAAAGTCACATTGGTGGAATGTCACTAATATTTTTTTTAGACATTGGGACCGATTTTGCTCATCAACGACCTCAATCTCTTCCTTGACCTCTAGAATGTGTGAATCAAATTTGAAAGCTTTATCTATCTCAAAACCTGTAGCTGCTATCGCGAACCAGATAGACACACAGGCAGAAAATTTTGTCTGTCTGAAATTTTGTGTATCGTCATAATTCGTCGAGATTCGTCCAGAAATGCAATAAAAATTTTCAATTTTTTTTTCACGAATACATAACTTCCTCACTAGAGGGGGTGAGGAAGTAATTAGTAAATTTAATTTTTGTGAAAGTCAAAATTCTTTTTTTAATACATTATTTAATAAAAATAAGGAAAATGGGTGTATGTAATATTAACGCACACATTAATCCTAATGATGAACCACGACAACCTAAAACAATTAGGTTAATCATTATGCAGATTTCGTTTCAATAAGAACAGTTGAAAGTGTTCCTCCAGACATTAGGAAAGTGATTTCCTATTTCACAAGCCGGTTTGTTAATTTTCAATAGAAATGTAAATTGAATTTAATGAAATAAAACGTTCTTTATATAAATGATTGATTGAGAAATCGTAATCAGCATCTAACCAGCTATTCTTAGCATTTTAATTTTATGAGTGCTTCACTTTTCAATTTTTTTTTAATTATGTTTTTAAATTTATCTACTTAAGCGACTAGTTGCTCTTCGTAGATTTAGTTGATTGACCATTTAAAAATTGTTTTAAAATAATTAATTCACAATTCAAAACTCAATATCGTAATCAATATAACCAAAATAAATAACATTTGTCAACTAACTCTTAAGTTAACTTACTTATTCCCATACACTATTAAAATTACATTTTGATTATTTACAGTGAGCGCATCTTCATGTGACGTTCGTTTTTTTACTTTAGGTTTGGTTTTGTTACTATGACAGTTTTTTTTAGATATATTTTTACAATTTTAAAATAATCAATTTTTTGTTTACGAATTCCTAGATATTTTATATAATATTAGATTTTCTTTTTGAAAATCGATTTAAAATTAATTAATACAACGTTTTAAAGGTGATGTTAAAAAAATATTCATTATTCTACAAAACACATGAAAATAGTAAGTTGATTGTATAATAAATATTCAAAATAATCTCCATTTAAGCCTGGCAATGGACCAGTCGGTCTTGAAAACTCGTTAAACAATTATCCAGGGCTGTACAAAGTATTCCTTATTCTCTTCTTTGAGCTTTCAAATCCTACAGATGGTCTGGGCTAATTCTGTACATCTTACTTTTGAGATATTTAACAAAAAAAAACGAGGGTCGGTAGATCGGGAGACTTAGCAGGCCATCTATTGAACCCCGTCTACCAATCCATCGATCGGCAAATATCTGATTTAAATATTAAGGGAAGGATACCATCTCGTTGAAACCACACCCCGTTTGAATCAATTTATTCGCCAAACTCTGAGAGTGTATAAGTGCATGACTAAAAAACCCAAAAGTTGTAATCCAATTTTTATCTGTTTTCCAATTATAGTCTTGAAAATTTAATCTATAAAATGTCTAATAGTTCTTGTAAATCATTTCGCAAAAATTTCAAGTAATGTTCTTCTCTTAGGCGATTCTCAGAAATGAAAGGACCAATTCAATAATTATTGACGATACCACACCGTCTATAAAAGTTTAAGTTTAATTAAGTTTTCTTAACCACCTCTCAAGTCACCGAAGTAACTCCTGGAAAATCCTAGGATTTTGTGTTAAGTAGAGAGAGACGAGACCTTACAGAATATTGTGGAGTCCGAATCACATCTAGGGCATCGACAGTTCCCTCTCCCAAAGTAGGCTAACATATTTTATTTGTCAAGCAGTAACCTGTCATTTGTGATTTATTGGTTAAGATTTTCTAAAAGTGATAAACGTTGCCTTGAATACGCAGAAATAGTGTTTATTTATGGTTTTTGCCACGGAAATGCTAGAGCTGTGGTTGAAGAACATTCTCAAAGGTTTCCACAACGTAGAATTCTGAACAGAAACTTATTTGTCAAGGTCTTTAACATATTGCGTAACAGTTGTAAACTTTTCAGTGCTCAAATGATATTTGAACGTGCTAGAGATGATCTGAAAGAACTAACCTAGTTCTCCTAACAGGTATTAGCAGCATGTTCAGTGAACCTGTTCTTTAGAATGAACTGAACCAGTTCATATTATATTCATATGGTATTTAAAATGAATCATGTGTTTTCATTTTTTGTTCTCATCAATAGAAAAATTTTAACAGCGACTTAAAGTTTTATAGCGAAGAGGGCCTGATTGCACAAAATTGTACTAGATCTAGTACAATTGTGTGAGACTGATAATGCTGCTAATAATACATAACATAAATGTGTAGAATCGAACGTTGAAGAGAGCGGGTGTTATGAGAACTGAGAACCGCATGTAACTGTGACTGTACTGCTAGCGTTTAATGGACGGGTATGTCATGGAAGAACAGGTGATCAGGTTTCCAGTATGAACCAGTTCATGGAAAATACCTGTTCAGTACCATCTCTAGAACGAGTCCGTGAATAAGTTGTAGATGAAGTGGAAAATATTCTTGATTTAGTGGAACAGAGTCCTACGACTAGCTCATGATGAAGAATTGCTGCTCAACTTGAAATTCCTTAGACAAAAGCGATTCGCACATTGTACGAGCAAGGTTATATCCATACCACATACAGCGTGTATCTACAACTGGAAGACCATGAGCATGCAATTTTGCCGATGTATAAATGCTAATCGTAACTTGATTCCATGTATACTTTTTTACCGATGAAGTTACATTCATCCGTAACGACATAAACAATACCCGTAACTTCAGCATCGTTTTTCAGTTAACGTGTTATGCGATCGGTAATTTATTTAATTGGTCCTTTTATTTTTGAGAGTCGCGTAACAAGAGAGCAGCATTCAGAATTTTTGCGAAATGGTTTACAAGAACTGTTAGATGATGTTCCTTTAAATATAATTAAACGTAAGAAGTAATATGTACTACCAGCAAGATGGAGCTCCTTCAAAATTTGGTAACGCAATATTTGAAAGGAATTTTTGAAGGACGATGGTTTGGTCGCTGTGGTTCCATTAGTTGACCGCCAAGATCTCCAGACCTCACACCATTAGACTTTTGTTTGCGGGGCTAGTTGGAAAGTGAGGTGTAAAAAACAAAAGTGGACAATCGAGATGCATTAATTCAACGCATTTTGAATACTGCGGCTTGCAAAAAGGGAATATCAAGGTGAAATCGGGAGTGCAACACGCACTGTTTGTAAACGATTCGGAAAATGTCTGGAGGTCCATAGAGACATCTTTGAAAATTTCGTGTAGATTAATTATTTAACACGCTATAATTGGAAAACAAGTAAAAATCGGATTGGAATTTTTGGGGTTTTTAGTCACACACTTATGTGTAGTATATACTCCCGGAGTTTGACACTTTCTTCCCAACTCACCCTGTATAATTTTAACTCGCACAAATTTTATGTTATCATTTTTTTTTGTATTTTTTTTATTTCGTGCAATACCTTCTTATTACAAATATAGCCACATATTAAAAGCCCATTTTTATTTTTATTTATATCGCTTCTTATTGACCTTTTAGATACCTTATAAAGGAATCATATTTTCTTTTCCATTTGCTTTTTTATTTATATTCAAACGCTGTGAAGTATGTATTTACTTACAAACGTTTGAAAAAGTGGATATAAAAATCATAATTGAATCAACAAACACTCACCACAAGCTAAGGCGACAATCCAGATAATTCCAATGGCAGTCTTGGCCCTTCCTGTTGTTGACTTGAACTTTAACGGGAAACATATGGCGTACCATCGATCGATTGATATGAAAGTTAACGTCAATATGGACACCGTCACCGAGACACTCTGTAATGAAAATGCAAATTAAGAACATTTTATTAAAGGTAAGTAATTCTCTACACAGACTAATTTTGGTTCTTTTTGATGTAGGATATTTGAATATTCTCTGGATTATGCGTTCTTAATGTACATCAAGTTAAGGTAATTATTAACCTTAAAATTTGCAAATTAGTTTCATTTTATGGAGATTTGAAAATGTTATTTACATATTTATGTTTTAATAAAGGAATATTTAGAGAAAATATTTAAATTTAAAATATATATGTAATTAGTTCAAAAATAAAAATAAAACAAATCCTAGACTATACACAGTTACTGGTAGAAAACTTTTTTTTTATTATAATTAATTTCCTTTCATTAGTAAAATACAAATATTAGAATTGTGAAACTAAAACATAATATGTAGGCAAAAAGTATAAGAACATATTATGTATAAAATACTGATAAATAAAATAATTTTAAGTCAAAATTTAAAGAGGTCATTACACAACAATAAATAAATTTCAGACTTAATTTATTCTCTCTCAGAAATGTAATACTGTAGAAGAATCAAGTATATTCGGAGCAATTCTGGTGGCAGTTAATTTAGAAACAAAATTTAGATTTCATCTAAACAATTATTGAAATGTTTTTCAGTAAAATTTGAAGTTTAAATTCCTTCGACATTGTTTTTATATCAATATTGAAAATGAAATAATTATTGTTATACACAGAACTTATTCTGCGGTTGGCTCCTTGTGGAACATTGTTAAATATTTTAAATATATCAAGGAAATTTGCTTTTTAATGTTTCAAATTTTTTTATTAGAAACTACACGTGCTTCGGCTTTTTAGGCCTTTGTCAAGTATTCAGTATTCCCTGTACTCTTGACAAAGGCTTAAAAGCCGAAACACGTGTAGAGTGCCTAATAAAAAAATTTTTAAACATTGAAAGGCAAATTTCCTTCATATATTTAAAAAATTATTGTTATGATATCAATATCCAGAATTGCTGTTCTGGTGAACAATTTTCATTGAAATAAAGACAATTATTTCTTATTCAATATTGATACCCTAGCAAGAGGTATCAATAATTCTTGCTGAACATCCATAGCCATGACATTGAATGGAATAATATTACAAATTAACACTTTAGACGAGGAAAATTAGAGAGGTAAGAAAAAATTTCAGAGTGAATTGATGTATTTATTACCTTTTTCCATTCATTCATGTTTTTACAGACCCGGTGCTATTTAATTATTTTACCATCTTTTCCCAAATTTCATTTATTTCTTCTTTTCTATGTTTGGAATTTAATTTGCCATTAATAAGTACCATTCTAAATAATTTTAATGGTTTCGAACTGACTTTCCGAAAATTTTTTAATTCATTTTAGGATGTAAAGGTACATAAAAAAAGTAGACTTCGTCCCAGCCAGTTGTCAATCACAAAACAATATTTAGGCTAAAATTCATGGGTTAATAAGTTACCCATCTTCGCGTCATCGTCCACAGAAACCGTGGCGGTTCGGTTAACCGAAGGTATAATAAGGTAGATTATTAGTATAAATTTAGTTTTAATCATCTCCAGATGATGCCAACTTGGTTGGCGAAACGCACGTCGAGTGCAGTACCTATAAGTATTTTGGAGTTTCGTGGAAACCTAAGTCAGTGTTAATAGTTTAATTAATAATTTAATTAAAGAATGGAAATTAATCACTATTTTGTCGTTTAGGCAGACTCTTTTATTTTTCTGGTAAACTATTATGTAGTTGATAAATTAAATTCATTTTCAAATTATACTTTTAAATTGTCAGTCTATATTGAAAAAAATCGTTAGCTTGAAACACACACAGATATAAGTTACTTTTTGTAATAATTCTTGAGCTGTATGGCTGTGAGTCGCGCAGTATTTGGCAAAAGAGCCTTTTCAAAATAGTATAAATTCACACATCCTGGGCTCAAGAAGAATTCCTCTACACATCCGCCTAGTACTCGAACTGCTAACAACCCTTGGATATAAACTGGGTTTTACTGCAGCTACCTAAGCCCGTATTAACACTCTAATAGAAAAATGTGTTGTTCCTCCACTCTAAAGAGGAAATGAATAGCATCCGAGAATCACCGTATGAAACAAACAAAAAGCCCCATAATGTAGTAGCTTTGGGGCATCACAAGTGACTTTCCTATAAAGGAAAAAAATAACACCACAATCCTCGTCATTTCAGAGCTTGATAGTTTCGGTGCAGTAGACGCCGCCGGATATAGTCAGTGTAGACGTTTATATGGATATAGGCTCAAGTCTAGTCTCTTCAGTTCATGACACATTCTTCTATGGTGATGATGTCTCGTTGTGTTCCATATGCGTACGAATTAAACCGTTCCATAACAAAGTTCAGAATTTACTCAAATGGGACTACCGCATGCTATATTACATGTAAACAGATCCATTACTTATTATATTATAACACATTACATGTTATTTCGTCCATATCAACTACATCACTGCATAGTGAATGCAGTGCAGATAAGAACAGGGCGGGCTATAAACAGTTTTGAAATTTTTCTTTGCTCCTTTCTTACTTCAGCCGACCGACACACGTAGTTTATATGCATCGGCTCGGCATTTTCGGTGGCTGGTGCGTGCTATTGGCTATTATTAAGGATAGTAGAGAAATAGGCATTTACTTTTAGATTAATATTCATTACTTTTCTAAAATAATCTGCCCTCCCCTAAATACTGCCTTGATTACGGTTAACAACGGACACTAAAATATTAATTTCTAAAACAACGTATATTTGTCAATGCATATTTATGGGTATTTAAAAATAATATATCAAACATAATGCCAGAGCCTTACCATTGTAAATCCGTGAAAAGACAGTTCACAAAAATGTTCTCATTTTTATGAATTTTTTTATGTAAATTTGTATTTTTCTATAGTCCAAATATATAGAGTGTCCCGAAATTGGCATGCAATAAGTCGCCAGCGAATTCTGCTACCAAAAATGAGAAAAAAGTTCCTGTAAACATGGGTCGAAAAATGTTTCCTAAGAGAGCTACAGTCTCCTAAAGGAGGAGCACTAACAATGGTTTTTTCTAAATATCTCCAAAGCAAGTGAAGGTAGAATTATAAACTTTGCTACATTGGATATTTGTATCACAAAATAATGTGGTTAGTAGTTTGTTTACGTAAATATTAATAGAAAATGGACCGTTTCGAGATTAACGTGGGCGTGGAAAACCCCAAAAACAGTTTAGTTTGGAAAATGTAATAAATGATATTGAAAATAATCCTCAGATCAGCATACGAACAGATATTTAGCCAAGAATACAATCAACATTGCGACATCTTAACTAGACGCTGTAGTTACATATTTTTCAACTCTATTTAAAGAACGAGCAAACAGCTACAAGATGAAGAAAAAAAAATCAAATGGTATTTACAATTTTTAAGGAAAAAGCTTGGGGAATCCAATCCTGAATCACCTAAGAATCAGATATAAATTTATTTTGATTTGATTTTATTAATTTTTTTGATACATGCAGTAAGTGAGTTGTACATATTAACAAGTACTCCACGTGCTAAAAATAAATACTAACTTAAATATCACCATTACTTTCTTTATTTCGCAAAAGAAAAGATAACAAAATACTTGAGACACAATGCTCAAGGTCTCAATGAGACAAATGAAATAAAACAACAAAAATGTGGTACAAACTTTGTTGTTGAACTCCTTTTTCTTAAAATGCAGTAAAGTAAATCACGTCATAAAATTATTTAGAATATTAGAATGAACGGTATAAAGGGTAAATCACGTCATAAAATTATTTAGAATATTAGAATGAACGGCATAAAGGTGGCTAGATTCAGTGGCGGCTGGTGGATTTAGGTTGTACCATATCTCAGTATTGGAGCATGGAACCCAAACAATATTTGAACGTCCAACTATAAGTACTAATTGAGGAGTTTTGCAGAAAAGAAATTGAAAAAAAAAATTGAGAAAAAGATGTTACAAAAATGCCCAGCCTCCCAGATTCTTTCTAGACCATTAGTGAAATCTTTATAAAGTTTTTTTTTCATAATCACAAGGAAAATTTATCACCCCGTTTTTTTTGGTTTTTGAAAATTTTGATTTTTTGTAAAGTTATGACATTTTGAAATTTACACGATAAAGAACTTAAATTTCAAAGTGTCATAACTTTACAAAAAATCAAAACTTTCGAAAACCAAAAAAAACGGGGTGACAAATTTTCCTTCTGATTACGATAAAAAATAGTTTGCAAAAATTTTACTAATGGTCTAGAAGGAATCTGGGGAGGCTGGGTATTTTGTAACTTCTTTTTCTTAATTTTTTCATTTTTTTTCTGAAAAAAATTCTTCATTTAGTGTTGATAGTTATGCCTTAAAATATTGCTTCGGTTCCATGCTCCAATACTGAGATATTGTACTAAATCTACCAGCTGCCACTGGCTAGATTTTATTTTAACAAGTTGCTTAAGAGTTACTTATATAGGCATTAAAATTTTTAGCTTACTTTAAATTTGCCTCGTAGGCAGTCTTAAACATAACTTTAACTTTGTGTTTACTATGAACTTTCGTTTTGTGAATGCTACCCGTAGGGGTATAACTTGTGTAGTGGGAATTGACAAAATAATTATTCTGTATTGGCCTTCATAGCCTAGTAAAGTGAAATTTATACAGGAAGTTTTTCTTTCCTACATGCATAATGCATATTAATATTAAAAATATAATTTAAAAGAAATTAGTTATCCACAAACAGTAAATAAATATTAAAAGTTATACCTAAAGGATAAAAAGTCGTAATCCTCTCACTTTATTTAATTAAAAAATTAAATAAAAGTAGCTCACACATAGCTACTACTTTCATTGTACGAAGAAGCTTTAATTGCATTGACCACTAGGTAAAGGATTTTTACCTAATGAAAGGAAATCCTCCTTGAAGCCATCGCAAACACCATTCGTAGACCGATTTCTGGTATTTGTCTTCATCAGTACAAAAGAAAGTGACGCAATGTCAATAATACGAACTTTGTGCCAGTTATTTTCGCTCACAATGGTAAATGCTTGCTAAATTATATTAATTTCTTGAAATTGATTTTTCTCCTAAATAAATTAAGCATGTGGCGGCAATTAGTGTTTCATGTAGGGAAATTTTCACTGTTGACAAACTTTTTATTCTTTCTTATACCAAATCAAACCAAGACGGAAATTCTTGATAACTAAGCCTTGGTACTGTTTGGTATTAACATGTGTAGTCTTGATCTTGGTACCTTGATATTAATCTTGCCTTGGTCTTTAAGATGAGACAATCCCAAAACCAAGATCAAGACCAGAACCAACACCAAGACCAGGCCCAAGACCAAATCTTAAACTGTTTCACGCAATTTTATTAACAGACCTGGTGGTTAAAAATACTAATAAAGACAGCGTTACTTAAAGTCAACAAATTTTTTTTTTTTTGATTCTGGCAAAACCATGTTTTCAACATTTTTTTAAATAATTATTGTTCTCGTTAAAAATTTTTTTTTAAACATGTTATTAAGAGGGCTAATCCGACTTGTGTTTGTAAGGTTATTTTTCAAAATTTATTTCGTCCATACGGTTTGGTCAAATTACACCAAATTTGGAAGAGCGGTAGATGAAGATGCACTAGAGAATACATGTATCTTATTTTAATTAATTTTCACTTCATGTAGGAAAAATATACACTGTAAATATAGGTAAAATTTGAATGTGACTAGCTCCATAATTATTGACATAAATCGGTAAAACTCATACAAGGCTTCTAGAATGAACCTTCATAATTATGTTCAGCAAGTTTCATATTTCTGTTCCGTACCATTTCGTTAAAAATAATTTTCTAAATAAGTACCTTTGCCAGTAGAAATGGAGCAAGGAAGTGCTGCCTCTACTGGGAATCACACCGTAACTAAGCCGGCTATAAACTGCTTGAGTGAAGGTATAGTCAAGAGCAAAATTATTCAGCGGCGGATATATAAAAACAGCAAAAACCCTTCCGTGAAATTTGTAATAGTGTTTTGATTTGATATATATATATTTTAAGTATGTATTTACTTACTATTTTGTTTATATTTTGTAATTATAATAATAGAAAAAAATAATAAATAATTATTTATGTACTTTTATATCATACAATTTTACATTAATAATAGGGAACTTGCCTATAATTTTAAAAAATAAAAATAATACTAAAAAAACATAGCGTAACGTTGTAATAAAACGTGTACTTCATAAAAAAATAAGATTTCTAATTCCACGCGATCAGTATGAAGGATCTAAACAGCGATAAAATTAAAGTGGCTCAAAACGAGCTACTATTGACTGTGACGTCTCACCATACAATATTCGGTAGTCGTCGCGCCGGGAAGCAACACAATCAGATGTTTTCCAATTCCAATTTAAAATCTTTATTCACAATTAAGTAGATTATTTACAACTTGTATGGGGTACAGAGTAAAATTTATATTAATATATACATATATTATATACAGAAAAAAGAAAACTAAAAATCAATTCATTCATAAAATACTTAAAAATAATAATACAAACAAATTAACAAAGTATGACATTCTATATAAACATATGTACAATATGGTGTTATTAGACTTTGGTTGATTTGTTAGTGACTGTTCTGATATAAATATATAATTGTGTTTTATAGTACCGCTTATTGTAGTTGTACAGATATTTTAAAATGAGGGCCAATCTGATAATTTGCCTAAAGTGGATATGTTTATGGTGGCATCTTTCATACAAAATAGTGAAAGTTTTTCCCTTGGAGAGGTCCGCGGGGTCAAGGCAGAGAAGTATGTATTTTTTAGCTTTTAGTAATAATTTATAAACATAAAATAGTTATGACTTGATCACGGAATAAAATAAAATCACTACAAAATGCTTAGTCGCAACTAAGCTTTTTTAGCAGACTTAGTCTTATGTTTGAAAGAATTTAGGGTAATTCTTTACAACAGCCACTTCTATATTTTTCGTGTTTTTTTTTGTACACACGTGTAAAGTGTCTCTATAGAAGACATTTGCTGCAAAGGAAATGTTGCGCAAATGTATAATTACCTATCGTAGGTATTTTCGTACTATGTTTTGGGGAAAGGGAAATAAGTGATTGTGTCGTGTTATCATTCACATAATAGATAAATGTAAGATTTGAATAGAATAAATTAAAGGGCAAGGGAAAGGTATTTGCAATATACTATATATACTAGAGGTAAACATTTTACTCTTCGCAGACAGTAGTGTTATTGAACTTTTATATAATTGTTGCACATTCTGTAGGATACTCTTCGCAGTTTTTTGAAAAGAATCTTGTGTTTGTCTTATAAACTTCATTCTTACAATACCTAATGTATTGACTACATATTTAATTTTTCCCGATGGTGCCGACTGTATTGGCGAAATGCGTGGCAGTATATTTTATAGTATAAACTAAGATTCATTCTCACAATACCTAATATATTGATCACATATTTAATTTTCAACTTTTTTTCATCTCCCGATGATGCCGACTGCGTAGGCGAAATTTGTGGTAGTATATTTTACAGCATTTTGTGTCTATAGAAAATTACTTCAATTTTAGTAGCACATTGAAAATTGCAGCCCTCTGTAGATTCATATTTTTAAATAAAATGTCCTATAATTTTTTTATTTACTATTTGATTTTTTCAAAAACAATGGATTTCTTCCTCTAGCTAACACTAACTTATAGCCCAAATTTCAATTCGATCGGACTTTTCTTTTCTTTAGTTATCGTGCTTACAAGAAACGTGACGGACGGACAGACGGACGGACAGATGAACAGACGGACATTTTGAAAGTTGTTCAGAATTCGATGACGAACGAAATGATTTTTTCTTTGCGAGCGATATTAACGATTTTAGAAATGTCCCGATCAAATGCAATATACTCTTCGTTATCGTATTTGTGAAGAGTATAATAATAAATAGCTGTTTACTTTAGCACCAGGAAATTACCTTTACTTAGTATCACTAAATTATATTCTATCTACTAATCTTATTTTCTAACATTGTATACACATTCTTTCTTTAATATTAAAATTCAATAATTCGGAATTCGGAATATTTTATTGCTTGCCTGCGAAAACCTAGTAGATAGACATATAGTATTTAATAATGTACTTACATTAAAATGATCACACACATGTAGAGACCTACATGTCTGTGAAATGTCTTTTTCATTTCTTCTACACGCTTTTTGCCATTTTGATCGACGAATCTTATCTTCTGGCAATATTATAAATACTTTATCTGGCACTTTCATTGTAGTATTCTTACACAACGGTACAATGCAATATTTAAAATAAGGAGTTTTTGTTTCCATTTTAAGTATACACTTAAAATTTATCTGAAATCAAGCGGTCGTCATTTGTAAATTGTATGGTGTGATGTCACGACTACTCCCGCGCTTTTGAACCTGTTTGAAACGGTTCGCTAGCGCGCGAAACTTGCTCTGCTAACCCTTGTTAACAATTTTTTATGTGTTTATATAAAATGAATAGATTATAGAATGTTTTATGAAAATTAAAGAATGAGAAGAGAAAAATGTAAATTGATAAAAATGAAGAGTGGAATATGGTGAGGTACAACTAACACACAACATACAATTACTTATACAATATTACTTTACCCATCAATAAATTACGTAATAGTACCCATAATGGACTACCTAAATCATTTTTCCAGTAGAAACTGCATACACTAAATATTAAACTGTATTATGGAGTATAATATTATATAATTAAAATAAAATAATTAGGACGGTTATTTCTATTCTTTAATAATTTACGTGTCAGTAATTCCACTGTAACATTGGTCGAAACCCAAAAAGACAGCAGTTTTTATTTATTAATTAATAATAAATAAAAAGAAAGTAATTATTATTATATTTCAGTTTATATTTCGAGTTGTATTAGTTTCGCGGAGAGCTTGGTTCCCTACTATATTTATTAACCAGAGTGTACATATCGACCAGAACAATAGATTTTATTGCTTTACTCTATCCCGTCGTAATGTGTTGCTAGTTCACGTACTCTGGAACCAAAATTCTTTTCTGCACGACGTTCATTTATTTTATATACGTCTGTCACTTTCGGAACTTCCTAGAGAGAGACACAGTCAACGGAGGCTTTTTCTTAACTAGGCCCCTTAAATTATTTCATTATCCTGGGTTAAAGTAAATAAGTATTTTTTTTAAATCTTATTCTTTAAATTATCTCACCCTGTATACTGAAAACAAAAGTGTATAAACAAGAATTTATACATACCGCTTTTAAAAAGTTGCTCCTCAATGCGTAAAATTATAACATTAAACTTAACAAAAAGTTGTTTATATAGTGTAAAAACTTATAAATTCTGTAAATGGGTAACAGAAATATTTTGGAAAGAATTCTCAATTTAAGTTTATTTATGACCCTCTTACTTATGCAATTTCTAACACACAATTAAATTGTAGGTTGTCCGTAACTTTATAGATTTAATGAATACCTTTATAATGAGAGCCGCGAAAATAAGCAAGATCGCGGGAGTTGAGCAGAACTCGGTCGGGGAATGTTGGTTGACTTAAACACGTGTGTGCTGTTTTATGTTGTACTTTAAATGTGGCTGATTATTGATTAATGTAAAATCAATATTGTTTATTTTTATATTGTGTAACTTGGTAAGCTAAGTGAAGTGCAAATCTTTGGTGCTGTGGTGCTAAGATAAAATTTGTCTCCTGTGAAGAAGTCTGACATTGTATCATCACCTGTAAATATACAGCCTTCTTTATTTCAATGCCAAGGCTTTCAGTGAAGGATCATTGTCCTAAATACGGACAGTAGTGCATTATGTGCTTTTTATTATCTATAACGGCGAATTTATCTATTTTTCACTTATATTATTATAATATGTATGTACGTTTTCTGTTACCTTTTACTGTCTAATTTACAACCAAGAGCGTTATTTCGCAATATTTAGCTTTTGGCTAGATTTTATTTGTAATTTGAATGTTACAAAACCTTTAATTTTACTGTATTAATGTTTTAATTATCTTCTTATTAGTATGGACTCTGTTTATGTTTTATTGTTGTAAGAATTCGGTTGTAAAATTTTATTTGTCTTGAAAGTTAATACTCATATATCAATTCTCGTTATGATTGCATTTGTTTTATTTTTCTAGTCAGTACGTGGTAAATACTGAAATTTAAATGAAACTCAAAATGAGTATCAGTAATTATTATGTAGCCTATTTGTAGTACACTGAAAGTTATGTGGAACTTTACGAGTAAGTGTAAGTATTTTTAGTTTAAAATCAACCCTATTGCTTTTCCAGTTTTTATCAAGAGACATACGTACGAGTACGTTATAATTTTTGTGAATAATCTTAAGCTAGTATTATTATAAACCAATAAAACTAGTTCAACAGAAGTCAAACAAATAAAAAAAAATAAATTGAATTCCAACTCCACCTCCCACAACTCTAGAGATTCTATGTTTGTCTTCAAAGCTAGTTGGGGCATTCTTTTGAATAACTATCAAATTTCTACAAATTAAAGAATTTGAATTTTGTAGAAAAAATCCAAAAGTAATCTTACTAACCTTTCCTTTTGATATACAAGATAAATCAGAAAATTTCCAGTACCAACCTCTGTAATCTAGTTTTGTCTCTATGTCCAATCATCATTGCGATTGTTATACGATGAGCTTCAGTCAAATAACGCCTTTTCTAATATTTACCACTACCACTTCAAACTGTTACAATTAACTAATCTTGTACGTCGAAATTCTGTTTACGCTATATTTATTTCTTATTTTTTTATTATCCATGTTATTTTTTTATATCCATGTAAAAAGTATAAACTTAATCAAAAATAATCAATTTAAGATACTTTCCAATCTCTACAAACCTCTACTATAAATTTAAATGAAAAATACTCTCATAAGAAAAAACATAGACGTAAGGGTGACTTTTTACTAAAAAATCGGTTTTACCCAAACTGAGTGAATTTGCTCTTACACCTAAAAAAAAACTTGCTAAACAGTATTTAGTAATAATAATAGACTAAATTCATAGAGTTTAAGTAAAACTGTCAATACCTACATCCTCGTTTCTTATTAAAAAAACTCAGTTTCAGAAGTTGGGTATTTGCAATTTCAATAAAACTGAACTTATGAGATCATATTTATTTTACATATTTAAAACACTCTATCTCGGATAAGGATTAACTGAATCCAAAAAATTTAAAACCAGTATATAGAGAATTAAAGTAGTTTTGAAACAAGATATAACTCAACTCCCGGTGCCATTTCAAATTTTCGAAGAAGTTCTCAATAGCGGAGGGAGTTGAAAGAGGTATGAAATTTTTATTGCAAAAATTGACGTTTTAGAAACAAAAATTTACATATCTGATGAGTTTCAAAAAATTTCTATTATCAAAATACAGAATTTAGTCCATTATAAGTTTCCACATTGTATATTATTTGCAACCCTAACGAGCAACGCAAACATAACCGAAAATATTTTTTGTATATAGGTGAAAATTGCTCTTCCGATTCATTGTAAATATATTTCATGGAAAGACAAATATAAAGAAATCCACGAAAATATGTGAAAGAAGAAAAGACGAAATTTTAAAGGAAATAAAAATAAAATAAAAATATGAAAACTGACGAGCCAGCAGTTGTGTTCAAAATGTTAACGTTTGAAACTTATTTTTCAAACGTATTTTATCGACTATTAACTATTAAATGGTCACATTTTGTGTGTAAAATTGTCAGACGTAAAATAGATTTATTCCTAGCACTACTGCTAGCGGGTCTTAATTGTAGCAAAATAACCTGCAAATGTTAGTTCTAAATAGATAAACCAAAACCATTTATTATCACCTAAACAGGCCGAGAATCAAGATCACACTAATTTATCACGTCACCCTAATTAATCTAGATAATTCATTTCTAGTTAAAAACACATAAAACTGAAATAGCTGGGCTAAGAATATTCAATTTCTAATCCCTCTGTTTTACTTACTGAATTTTTACCACATATTTATTCCTAGGATTTTCTTTTTGTATGAATATTATCTATGCATCACATAAAAAAATAACCAATTAGGAGAAATAATGTTTTAAAACGTTGCGATTGTATTCGTTTTAGGTATGAATGATATGGTGTGTTACCATTCGTGTTCAAGTTTGGCCTTCACTTAAAAAGTAATAATTAGGTGGGAGGCTAAAAACAATACTAGTTTAAATGTCAACTCCCTCAGGAACTAACGTATTTTGGAATTTTCTCGGAAATTACTGATTTTTAGAAAAAATCAGGTGTGCTAATTTAAAGGTTACAAAATTCCCTATCGATTGATGTAGTATTGTCTATATTCGATGAACAGGTAATTATGAAACGGACGTTGCAAAATAGTTATTTTAATGTTTTGGGAAAGAATTCGACTTGCGGCATTCCAACCCACGAAACCAAAAACATCGCAGATATTAAAAATTCTTGTTATTTTGTTACAATGCGAAGTTGTACTCAAAGTATTATTAAAAGGTGTTTCAATAAGAGCGCAATATTTCAAGGTTAATAAAGCATGGTTGTCTGTAGCAAAGTATTGAAATATTTATTGAGTTATAATATAGATATTTGGAAGTTATGTATGGAACAACACATCTGATAAATGGTCGCCACGACTTTGCTAGCACATGCGTACTCTTTCGGCGAAATTTTGATAACGATGTTGCATACATGCGGCGGTATTTCGTTGATATAGCATCTAATTTTGGCCTTCAATGCTTCGGTGGTCGCGGGCTTGTTAGCATAAACCTGTGACTTCAGATAACCCCACAGCCAAAAGTCCAAAGGTGTTAAATCGCAAGTGTGGCGG
The DNA here is from genome assembly GCA_029963845.1 of Rhamnusium bicolor. NCBI lineage: Eukaryota > Metazoa > Arthropoda > Insecta > Coleoptera > Cerambycidae > Rhamnusium > Rhamnusium bicolor. The sequence goes on along the minus strand of JANEYF010005694.1, from coordinate 39,938 downwards.
CCAATTCTGGTCACCAAACCGAGAGATGACACGACCAGGAAAAGATTCGTGCAAGACCGTCAATGTTTCAGGGGCGGTATGGCAAGTGGCACTCTCCCTGCTGAAACCACATGTCGTCGAGAGCAATATATTCCAATTGAGGTATAGAAAACTAGGTTATCATAGCACGACAACGTTCCCCATTCATCGTTACTGCATTACTTTGCCTCGTCTTCGAAGAAAAACCGGCCCAATGATTCCTCCAGACCACAATGCACACCAAACAGTGATATGTTTTGGATGCATTGCTTTCTCATGAATCATTCGTGGATTTTCTGAGCCCGAAATGCGGCAGTTTTGCATATTAACGAAGCTGTTTTGTCCGCAAAGTCGGCATTCACTTCTTGTTGTTCAAGGATCTAATTGGTGAACTTTTTTTGCTGTGCATGGTCTGTTGGCAGAAGTTGTTGAGTCAATTGGACTTTGTACGCATGGAGATGCAAATATTTATTGAGAATACGCTGAAGAGTGGCTGTTGTAATGTCCAGTTATTGTGCACGATGACGAAACGACGTCCTTGGACTCTCGACCACGCTCTCGTGAACTGCCGTGGTGTTTTGTTCTGAACGACCTCCTACGAGCTCGTGTCGTGTGTTTCACATCACTAGCCGAACTAGTACTTTCGATTTTTTCAATTATTCTTTTCACCGCAGATGAATGAAGAACATTATTTCGCCCGAAAATTGAATGCACTTTACGAATCGTGGCAATCAAACTTTCACCATTTTGATAATAATGTTTAACAATGAGGACGCATTGTTCTATCACTTAATGCTCCATATTTACTAACTCCCATCTGTCTCCTATCAACCTGGCATGTCATAAGCTTGTGACATTACGGTAGCCAAACTGGCGCGCAATTCAAATCTTGCGCTCTTATTGAAATACTTTTAGAATTGCAATAAAATCTGAGCATCGCTATTGGTCCTCAAAACTTAACAAAATCCTTGTGAAGAAAAAAGAATGTTTCTGTTTAAAGCTTGTTAATTTCTTAGAATGAGACTATAAGATGTAACAAAAATTATCAATTAACTTCCTTAGTATGTTTGCTTTATACATTTTAAATATATTACCTAACACTTCCCAAAATAGTCAGAAAACATCGAAGTTACATTACCTAAATTGCTCAGAAACTTACTATGTAGTTTCACTAGTAATGTGCCATGGGAAATATTCCCGTCGGGAATATTCCAGGCCGGGAACATTGCCGGAAAATTCCCGAGGTACTTATAAGTTCCCGTGGGAATATTAAATTTCAACTTTGGAGTGACTCAATCCAGTCTCATAAATCAGCTTGTTAGCATGTCAATACACGCGTGGCATAAGCAACAACAAACAACAGTAATGTTCTTCTGTTATATGGACAATGTCGTCTGTCGTCGTGCACTGGTAAGACTGTGAGAGGTGCTTAAACGTTAGAAATTATCGTTATTTCAGTTACTTGTTTGAACATCTCTATACCCCGTGAAGTACATAAGACCGAAATTTGTGTTGAATGCATTAATGCATATAATATTTACTCTCGATGTAGGAGAATATTCCCCGGAGCAATCCCGGGAATATTCCCCAAAATTTAAATTTCCGGGAACGGCACATTGCTAAGTTTCACACACATCATAGGGACTAAGAGCTTCTGGTGTGTCGCGCCATCCATCGGTTTAGTTTTAAACTATCGAGGACTAGTATTATGGAAAACCTACCTTGACTGTGTATCGAACCACGGACCTCAGAATTTGTAGTCCGACGCTTAACTAATTGAGACTTTGAGAACCTTATTAGAAAAATATTAGTTACATATGCATACAATTTCAAAAACTGCAGTATTAAGATAATTATTAAAGTTGTAATATTATAAGAAAAATAAAACACCTGATTTTTCACAAATACGCTCTTAGGTTTTCTTATGATCATCATGCATAACAAAAATATAACTTAAATTTTACTTGCTGTAGTACCTAGATACCCACTGGAAGTACAAGCCACCAAAATAAACAAAATTGGATTTTAATATAAATAAAGAAAAGCAAGTAAAAATAATGGTATCATGGATAGAATTGATACCAAACAAATTAATAATAAATTTAATTATACTAGGCATATGATGTATTGTTACCTGTTTGCTGTTGTCACACTTACTCACTACTTTATTAACTAATTAATAATTAACAACAATAATTTAGCTTTTTGTTACGCTCGTTCCCAAGTATCATCAGAACACACAATACCGTATCGTCTGCATACGAGATGATAATACCAGTTTGATTAAAATTTAATAAGTTATTTATAAATATTAAGAATAAAGTAGGACTTAATATTGTGCCCTGCGGCACACCCATTTTTACTTCCCTGATGCAACTAAATGCTTCACCTACTCGCACTTGCTGACATATATATAGTAGGTATGATTGAAACAGTTTGAGTACATTACCCCTTACATCAATGTCGCTTAGTTTTTCTAGCAATTTTGAGTGTGAAACTGTGTCGAAAGCCTTTTGTAAGTCCAGAAAAACGGCAATGGTTTTTTTATTTTCATGAAAATTGTCTAGAAAACTCGATATTAATTTTTGGAGAGCTGTTTCAATATTTTTTTTGGAATCTAAATTGTTTTGTTGAGATTATCTTATGTTTGTCAAGGAACGCGTGCATTCGATTGTTTAGACATTTTTTCAAAATTTTTTTTCAATATTGTTTATTAATGAAGACGGTCGAAAATTAGTCATTTCTTCTTTTTTTTCCCTCTTTGTATATTGGGACTACAATACTTTCCTTAAACTGTTTGGGGACTACTTAATAGAAAAACACAAATTAAATATGTGTGTAAGAGGGCCGCTGAGATCTTTGCTTATCAGCTTTATTAACTTGACCGATATGCCACCTTTTCTCTATGAAGCATTAATTTTTAGAGTAGATATAACTTTTTCAACTTCTACCTTGTCTACAGATTCTAGAAACATGGAGTGAACAATGTTTAAATTTTGTTGATTAGATACGTTATGACTTATTTGACCACTATTTTTTGTGATTTTTTGTACAATTTCTATAAAAAATTGATTAAAATTTTCTTCTTGTTATTTAGAATTATTCCTTCCCTATTTATATCTTCAATTTTATCATATTTTTTTTGTTTTCATTTATGACTTCATTGATAATTTCCCAGGTTTTTTATAGTTATCTGCGACATCTTTAGCTTTTATTTATAGTATTAATTTTTTATAGTTTTTATTAAATTAGTCAAATTGTTTCTGTAATTTTTATATTCTAGTTTGAGATTTAAATTAGTTTTGTCCTTTAATAACTTGAGCTTTAGATAATCACGTTTCTTTATTGATGTCATAAGTTCAAAAGTCATCCAGGGTTTTAGTCATTTTGTTTTGTTCGCTATTTGTATAAGCCGGATAGTAATACTAACACAATTTAGGAGCTCTTCATAGAAAATGTTTGCAGCTATACATGCATTTTGTTCGTCATATATGTACATGGTTCCAATTTATTGTTTTTATGACATTTTTTAATTTTATCTTCATTGACTTTTTTATCTTTATTTGCCGGTGGTTGCCTGTATCTGCGGTTGTTAAACACTTTAAGTTATAAATTAATGCATAATGATCTGTCATGCCATTGTCTAATACTATTGGAGTACAGTTTTAATAAATTATTATACTTTACGAAAAGTAGACATTATGAAATTATTTTTTATGCATAAAAAGACCTCCTTCTTGAGAAAGGCAATATCCTAACCTACTATAAAAGCACCTGCTATTCACGCTGGTAACAGACGGACGACTGTAAACTGCCCATACCGCTAGTCGTGTAGCTAGTAGGTTGGCTCGATCTGTATGTTATACCTTAGAACTGTAGGTAGCTAAACATAAAAAAGAAGGTCATCTTCGCAAGGGGAAATCAGTTTAGGGGCACGTAACTACTTTGCACACGGATCTAATTTTCTCAAGTGACGCTACTGGCTTGCATTTCTCCCAAGGAAGGAGCTCTATTTTCAGTATCAGTATATAATAATTTTCTGCAGCACAAGGTAAGCTTTTTTTAATTAGAACAATTTTCATCTAATAAGCAACGAAACAGAATATTATAATTATAATTCTAAGAATGTTATAATTAAATTCTAAAGGGAATTAAATATCGCTCCAGTTAACTAAAATTTTCAATAATATGGGTTTTCGAATTGAATTTAATTACTGCCGTTTTTATTCAATTCCAAATTTTAATTGTCTGATAATTCGGCAAGCAATTTAGTTTATTAAACCTTTCTGTGACAGATGTCAATTACCAATTTAAATTCTATCGTATATGGGACAGAAGAAAATACACAAAAAATGTCGTAGAGCTATAACAGTAAGATTTAAGATGTACACGGCGGGCCAAAGAAAATGAAACAGGCGTGTTTTTGGCATTTAAATTCATTTTTCTGAAAACGCTCGGATTTGTCGATTTTATTTGCGAAAGAGACACTTTCATTGAATATTTTCGATCGCTCCAATTCAACCCTTAAGGAATCCATCTTTTAAATTTTAAATGGCAAGGCAAGTAGCACATCTTTTCAAATTTCGTTAAATTCACTTTACAACGGCTTTTACTTTTAAATTTGGTTTAACGATTTGCGAGAAATTGCGTTCTAATAGTAAAGAAGAAAAAATTTTATAAATATTGTTAGTTGTATTAGTAGTTGTATAGTAGTCTTTATCACTAACTATTAGTGAAATGGTTAATAATGTAAATTTAGCTTTTTCTTCGACAATTTGAAAAACAGCTGCCATTTTAAACATTTAGCCATTCCTGTAACAAAGTTTGTTTGTTTTGTGAGATAAAAGACTGTCTAAGATAAACTCAAACAATGTAACCTTGTAATGTTTAGTGGAAATTGTATTATTTACCATAGGTTATGTGGATTATCTTTTGCTCGTTATGTGTTCTTTCTAGAAATACTTAATTTCTAATTGGGGGGTAAATTTACTTAAATTGTGCCACCAGTTAAATGTCATTTAATCCAATGTTATTGGCAGTGTTCAATTGTTGTCGGGGTTGTACACCGAGTTGATCTGTTGTCACGTGAGCTCGTCTGTTCTGTATAGATTTGTTCCATTATAAAGATCGCTACCTTGTGTGTGAAATGAGTAACTATGGAATAACATTTGAACAATAGTTGGGTTGGTTTCAAAATAATTCCAGACTGGTACTACTTAGACCGTTTGTTTCAGTTAAGTATATTAGTACATTAATTATATTAATGAAACGCACTTCAGCTATTAGCACTAGGATCGACAAGCCATATTTATTCTTCAAATAACCGAATCTTACAGACCTTGGTATTTTATGAGTAATTCATCATTCACCTTACGTAAATATTACTTTATATAATTTTCTTATCTTTCTAACTTCTCTCATTAATGTTTTACATTTTATATTCGTCTTGATAAATATTAATACGTGTTTAAATAATTTCACATTCATTCAAGATCTGACAGATATTGGTATTTTCTGGCTAGTGACTTTCTGCGATTCTGTCAATCTATCATGTGATAACTCACCCGGTTGATTTCCTTCTTTTTCATAGTCAGTCGTCTTATTATTCGGACGTACATTTTTGTAACGTGTAGCTGGTGAGAGATTGAAATTTTTGCTGCGAATTTATTTTAGTAGATGCTAATCCTCGTTGTTTTGGGATTATTTCTTTCACCATATAAAGGGTGCTACTGAGTATCTTGTCAGCTAAATGCTGGATTATTCTACAATTAAGCACATGCCATATAATAAGGGTAAGTTATTTAAATTAGGACAATAATTAACAAGTACTTACTTGTGTTTCTTATTAAAATTTTAAGCTGCTATTACTGGGCTCTCATTAACTATCACGGGACTATCACGGGTTTATTACGGGGTTTTATTGGTAAATTATTATTTGGTATAACAGCGTTATATGGCTCATCTAGGTTATAACACCTAGGTGATTTGTTCGTATTGTAAATATGGTTTTTATGTCATTTGATGTCAGGAAAAAATGGAAATTTATCAAGTTTTGTTAATGTATCACGTGGAGCTGGAATAGAGGGTTGATCTAGTTTTCGTAATTTGATGAATGGAACAATATTAGTCTGGTATTGAAAAAACAAAATTGAACACACCTTTCCAACCCCGGAGGTTAAGTCTTAATATATATTTTTTCATACTTATTAAAAATTTTGACCTTGGATGTAAACAATTAATCATTTATTTGTTGTACTTTTTTTTTAATTTTACTTATTCAAATTTAACTTTAGTACTGGTGCTCATGATGTAAATATAGTCCAGTCAAATTAGATCTGTAATAGATCGAGGAATTTTGATTACGATAAATGTAAACGTAGGTTATCTAGATACATATATTTTTTTCTTATGTGGTTTTATGTCAACTACATGCAATTGCATTTGGTATAAATCTACCTAATGGTATTATACTCTTGTTTGGGGATAATTTATAAATTTAAAAAAATTCACATACCTATTTGTAAATAATTATTTTTTTTAAACCCTGCTATTGACCTGACATGATTAAACATTTTATTGAACCTACGTTTAATTTTCCAGAATAGGTGTCATTAAGTAAAGTGTGGTAAGGTATACCAAATTCTCTGATCAAATATTAATTGTTTATTTCTTGAATTTAGATTACCCATTGAGAAGCTGAAGGCACCAGTTCGCCTGTATGATACTGGTAACCCAACCTGAGATATAACGAGCTAGCCGAGGATTGGTGAGGTGTTCAGTTTTTTTCGTTTTACGTAAGAGTGCATAAACGTTACATATCTCAACGCAAACAAACGTTGCATTCGAAACAAACATTACACTGTTTACAATAGTGCATTAATCGTAAAAAACTGCCAAGCAGTTCGCGTCTTCAGAAAGTGATACTGATGTGTTGTGTGTTGTTATGTAAAGTGTGGGACTACCATACGTAAATCTCGTATTAGTAATTTCGCTGTGACAGAATACGTGTCGTCGAAGAAACACCAAACGTTGATTGACGGAGACAAACAAAGGCGGTGAAACATAGAGGAGCTGTTATTTAAAGAAGTTTACAAGGTAAATTCTGTTGATTGTACTGTCTGTCCCTGCTCTGCAGTCTGATTCTGGTTATTTACATCATGATATCCAAATTCCTCAAGCCTATTTATAAATCATTCTATTTTGTACGGGTTCTAAAGGCTTAGGTGGTAAAAAATGCACAGATTTAAAAATCTAATAAAATCAAGGTCAAGAGAATGTACTGGCCATTTAATTATCCTCTGCATTCAATTAATCTACTGCGAAAAGTGTTATTTAAATATTACCTACTGTTTGAAATTTGAGTATTCTCATTTTGAACAACCAGAATAATTTAATATGTAAGTAACCTCAATTCAAATTAATAGATATATTAACGATTTACCCTAAATATTTGGAAGATGGAGCATTATGCAAAATTCATTATGTGCGTTTCTTGGGATCTAGGGATAGATGAAAGAGGCTGGCTGTCTGTAATATTTAGAATTAAAGTCTTCGCGCGGATGTTCTGTATGTACAAACAATATTTCTGTTGGTAAGGTACATCTTGTGTATTAAAGGCAGAAAACCTGAAAAAACGATTTGTAAATTTGTAGTGAGAAAGATTTAAAATGCACAAAATATTCTATAGAATTTAACCATTTTAATGGCACAAGTAATTAGTAGCTCCTTCGATGTTTATGTATGTAATACGAAAGACAGTTTTTTTCTACAGAGTAAATTAACCGAAAAGGTAATCTTTTGATTTTGTATATTATTTACAACTGACTTTTAACTTTCTAACCTTTAGTGCGGCCCTGTGAATCCTAATAGATTTTTTTGGCATGCCTTAACATCTTTCTTTCAAAATTTTATCCTTCCACACTACTGAAAACCAAAAATTGTCTAATTTTTAAGCGATTATGTAAACATTGTATCTATAAGAAAAAATTTAATTTCTGGACACTTTCTTTAAACTTTATTGAAACAAAGTATTAAATTTTATTTGAAGCATAGCATTTAGTTTTATTTTTCATTTAACCAATTTGGACATGCCGATTAAAAAAAAAGATTTCAACAAGGCCCATGAAAATTCCTAGTTCGATCCTACTCAATTTCGGTAAATTATATTTTACTGCATTCGTTTCACCAAATATCAGGTGTTATCCTGAAAATTTAAAAATATTGCGAGTTTCCTAGAGGACAATGTTAAAATTATACAAAAAGAACTATAACTATTTAAAATATTTTTCATTCATTAAATTTCAAAGAAAGGAGTATATTTAGCTTTATAAATTCATCATATTTGGGCTTTTAGTTATGGAGAAAATTAAACAAAATTTAAGAAAGGGCTCATAACACATAGTTGACCCTATCCAATTTTACTGAACAATTAGCAAGGTATAGGCAGATGCAATGTGTACAGTTATAAGCTTGCAAAGTAAATATATTAAAAAATTGAGAGATATTTACTATTCTTTCACCACTTTACGACCGCGACGTTTAGTTTGCGAACAATTTCCTTCTAAAAAATTGTAAAATATATTTTTTTAAAATCCTTAAAACTCCACATAGCAGATTTTGATTTAATAGCGAAGTAATAACATGGTGTACAATTCACAATAATTTATCCGTGATAGATACTCCCCCCGATCTTATGTATTGATTGACGTTCGCATTTAATTTCATTATTGCATTCAAAACAATAGTTATTGTAAAAATTTTAAACAACTTTTTCATACAAACTTAATCTGAAAGGTACCCGTTTTGCAAATAAATAATAAATCTATTCAAACAGAAAAAATAATTAAAATGTGATCCAAAGAAGGTAGTACAAAACTTTTTTATTAAAAACGAACAAATTTACTTCCCGGACAAAAGAAGCTTTGCATCTGAAAAGAAAATCTCAGAAAAAAATAATTTTGATATGACGAGTCATCAAAAATAAATAAGATATTCCTGCTATTAAAAGAGCTCAAGGGAGAGACGAGTCATGGAAAAGGTCTACTTACAAAGAGAGGCCAATAATGAATAATTAAAATACAAGAATCGCTAATACATGCCAAATATTTAATATATTTTTATATTTCTGTGTAAAATAAATGATTTCTGAATATCCATTAGAAATAAACTATCTTGCCAATTTCATTAATGAAAGTGTTGTATACATCGTACTCTAAAGCAAATATTTAACGAAGAACCAAGTTATTAAAACAATCAAGTCAAATATTATACATTAAAGTGAAACATCGATATAGGCAGCAGACACATTTGCTTGTCTGATGCATTTTATATTGAGTTTAAGTTTATTTATAAGAATTGCTCAAAGCCAACGGTAACACTAAGTTTTGCTTTTAATTAAATAAAGAAGTACCGGGGTGTCTGCTTCAATACATTTGCTATGTAAACTAAAAAGTTAGTTGAACAATTCTCGCTCTAATAGAATATATAAACAATACTTGTTAAAGTTGGAATCTCTAACGATTACAAATCTTAGAAGCAGAAAATAAGTAATTGTAATTCTTTGTAAAAATTTTAAAACAAAGAAGCTTTTATCCCAACTAATCTAAAATATAATTAAGATAATTTAAAAACAAGAATGCCATAAAGACTAATTAAATATATTATTCCATAATACGCACTGATAGCGAGTTAGTTCAAGAATAAGAATATCCAAAAGATTTGATGTTTTCCGTTTTTCTTATTGTTGTTTTAAATATATCTAGTATATCTCACGTTAGGAATTTAGTTATCATTCAGTAGGTTAAGTTTTTTTAAATATATACTTTATGTCCACTTCTGATGTTGTTCTCACAAACGAGGTTTTGCCTTTGTGAGATACTCTGTTTATTTACATATTGTATAAATGTTTTAAGAAAGGTCTATTTTTATTGTTAATGCTTATATCGCAAATAAACGTTATTATTATTATTATCATTATTATTTTTTTTTTTTCGGTTTCCCGATGCCGGTCAGTCCTCCCGTGGCCTCCGACGCCTCACGGGAGTCGCGCCGGCGCATCAACTACAGCCACTTCCCACATCCCGCAGGGTTAAAGACTGTAGATATCAGAATCGTGTGCCCTATGCAGACGGAGAGGACCCAGAATGACCGCCTTCTGCATTTGGCCTGCCAGCCACTCCGCTGATTTTTGGCAGGCCGGTATGATCTTCAGTTCAGAGAGCAGCGTAGGCTTTATCCCTCCGAGTACACCGATTATAAGGACGACCGTTTTTACCGAGTAGCCTGGGTACAGCACTTGGAGCTCATACCGGAGATCGCGATATTTGGTCCGTTTCTCCTCCTCCTTCAAGGTGATGTTTTTCTCCGCAGGTGCCGAGAACTCGATGACATACATCACCTTGAGTTGATGGTCGAGGAGGACTATGTCAGGCTTGTTGGCTTGGATTAGCCTGACAGTCGGGAACGAGTAGTTCTACTAAATCCGGCATTTCTCGTTCTCGACAACGGACTCAATATCTCCGTGACGTAAGGCAGCACTGGTGTCTGGTTTACCCCGTACGAGTGACTTAGATGGTAGTATAGCACTCGTAACGCTGCGTTATGCCGGTGGATGTAGGCCAAAATCGCATATATGGGGCATGCAGATAGTAAGTGCATGAGCGATTCCGGCGCCTGATGGCAGGTCCTGCAGTTGATATCAGGAACCTCTACACGCCACACGCGGCTACGGTAGACCAAGGTGTTGATAACACCATCTTGGCAGGCCATAATAAATCCCTCGGTCTTCGACTTAAGCCCTGCTGACCTTAGAAAGGCGAAGGTCAGCCTGGTCGATAAACCCAGTGTTTCTATGTTCTTATAGAAGACACCATGCTAGGGTTTATCGACGTGCTGCCGAAACAGATTTTCCTGTTCGGCACCTCTGATTCGGGCTTTCAGGTGATTTGGCTGAAGTTCGGTGACTGACTCAACATCAGCACCTCGCCGGCCTCCTCGCCTGATGTCAAATGCGAGACCGAGTTCATCTGCGGCTTTTTTTGCTGCCTTGAACAATCCTGCTCCCACTCCTACAGTTTCGTGATGTTTTACGAACCGCAAGAGGGGATCTGAGCTCCTGAGTATGTTACATGCCATACTCAGAACTACTCTGCCATGTGTACACTCCATGCTCAAGAGCCCTCGGCCCCCCGTTGACGTGGGAGGTACACACGAGGAACGGACGATCTAGGATGAATACTTCTGTGAATATTCATCATCTTGCGGGTATCCCTATCTAATTGACGCAGCTCCTCTACTGTCCACTTTACTACTCCAAAGGAGTAGAGCAGAACCGGAACGGCCAGCATATTAGTTGCAGACACCTTGTTCTTCCCCGAAAGTTCGGAAGACCAAATCTTTCGGAGGCGGTGTCTGTACTTACCGCGGAGAGAATCTTTTATTTATGATACATTCTCGATGTGCCTTTGTTGCACACCCAGATATGTATAGGTCTCTCCGGCATCCAGATGTCTTAGGATGCTTCCGTCTGCGAGCTGCGCATCTTCAGGGAATTCCCCGCATCGTCCTCTCTTGAGGTGGACGACTGCACATTTGTCCAACCCGAACTCCATACCAATTGCCCGCGTATATTATTCGACCACCCCTAAGAGCGTTTTGTAGTTCGCGCTCTCCGGAGGCATAAAGTTTAAGATCATCCATATAAATTAGATGGGTGACCTTATGCCTCCGGTCGCTGGGTGGCCCACATTGGTATCCACGGGTTTGGCGGAGCCCAACAGAGAACGGCAGCAGTGAGATGCAGAAGAGGAGAGGACTCAGGGAGTCACCCTGGAAAACTCCTTTCCTAAATGTCACCTGCTCTGTCGTGACCCGCTGTGCACCTGATGTTATGGTGTAGCGGGTCTTCCAGAGCGGCAGCAGCTGTTCTATGCATCACTAGTGGTGCTGGTACCGCAAGACATTCGAGCAAGTACAACAATAGCTCATGTGATGTTGTATCAAATGCCTTGCGGTAATCAATCCAGGCCATCGATAGATTCCGCTTGTATTGCACAGAATCCTGTGTAATACAGCGGTCTATCAGCAGGCTGTACTTGCAATCTGCCATGCTCTTCTTGGCACCACGCTGTTCGTGTATCTGCTGGAAGACCGGATCAACAGACCTCAGTGTCCTAGCATACAAGATACGTGTAAATATCTTGTAGCAGGAGTTGAGGCAAGTGATCGGCCTATAATTCCTCGGGTCGGAAAGATCCCCCTTTTTGGGGATAAGCACAGTACGTCCCTCAACAAACCAGTCCGGAATCTGCTGCCCCTCGTTCAACCATGAGTTGAAAACTCGCGCCAGACGGCGGTGAGTGGAAGGAAATTTCTTCCACCACCAGTTGTTAATGCCGGCTGGGCCCTGGGCAGCGAAGTTCTTGGTACCAACAAGTGCTTGTTCGACTTCCTCCGTACTGATTGCCGGGCACACTTCTTCTGGCTCTTCAAGATGTCTGTAACACAGAGCCTCGAAGTGTGCAATTGATGGAGTTCATTCGAAGGCTAAGAGACTTTTAGAGTTAAACAGGGTAAACCTGAAAACTCTAACAGGCCTATATACCGGGCACTGCCAACTAAACTATCATCTGCATAAACTCGGCCTAGCGAGAATCGCCGAGTGCCGTCAATGCCTGAAAGATGATGAGAAGGCAGACCACATCCGATGTATCTGTCCCGCTGTGGAGAGGATCCGATTCTCAATATTTGCAGAGGCAACTACTGCCAGAGGATCTGAACACATTCTCACCCAATAAAGTTATCAGTTTCGTTAAGAGATTGAACTTATTGGGTGAAATATAACTAGGTGTGAGCCACAATAGGCCCACTCAAGGCCGCAGTGGAGGGTCCACGAGGACCCACTCACAGGAAACCTAACCTAAACAGCGTATTGTTTATGTTTATAACTTGTAAAGACTATCTTTAATAATTGTTTAATGGCAACACTGTCAACATAATATTTAAACTTTATCAACATGAATGTTGTTGAAAACTATCCATACTCAAGATATGGCAAAATATAGAAAAATAAGGCAGATCTACACGGAACATTAATATTGAGGTAAATGTTGTCAGCAGGGAAAACTTCTTTTGTACACGTAAATTTATAGGCAATTATAAAAAATAATTGGTTGTGTCAATACACTATTTTGCTTCCCTTGTATTATATTTGGCGAGGACGGATCCTGGACAGAATTGGGTATTAAAAATATTACTCATTTGAATGATAAAATAAAGATGAAACCAGAATGAGTTTGTTGGGATTAGTAAATATATAGGCCCAACTAGACATAGCTATTTTTTCCAGACTTAATTTCTCCACTGGTTAAGATAAGCATCTTCTAGTAATTTTAGATATTTCCTATTCTGTGCTTTTTGTAACAATCCTGTTAATTTTATGTCGTCAATCCATCTTCTCTATGGTCTATTCTCTCATAGCTATTTTAGAAGTTTGACAGTGCATCTGGATTCATACAACTTGTCACTCTTTCTATTATATCCGAGACTTTGGTTCTTTGTCTTATGTCCTCGTTTCTTATGCGATCTCTAAGGTTGACTCCCAGCATTCGTTTCTCCAAGGCTCTTTGAGTGCACTGGAGTTGTTGTACACAGTGTTTTGTGAAAAGCTATTATTTCAAGTCCATACGACATTACTGGACGAATATAGCACTCCAAGACTATTTATTTTAAGTATAGGGGGGTATCCTTATTCTTTAATATAAATTCCGGTGTCCCAAAGACAAATTTCCCTTGGTATTTCAGTTGTTTGTTTCTCCAAGGCTCTTTGAGTGCATTGGAGCTGTTGTACACAGTGTTTTGTGAAAGCTATTGTTTCAAGTCCATATGACCTTACTGGACGAATATAGCACTCAAAGACTTTGTATTTTAAGTAAAGGGGTTTATCCTTATTATTACGTTACGCTACGCTGATGAGGGGCAATAACTCCGAAACACGTGTCCGTAGCTGCATAGTTGTTTTTTTTGGGGATATGGCACTAAACCTTCTTATTTTATTTTGACCCCAATAAATCTATATTATTTTGTTTGTATTTGCCAGATGGAAACGGGCAGTACACATAGAGCTCTGTGTGTTGACTGTGATCATTGAGGCCCCAATTGTAGCACATGGGAACATGAAGGCACTAATTGAGTACTGTGTACTGTACTTTCCAGCTTTATTTTAGTTCTTGTTCCTGATCTATCCCATCTTAGGTCCAATTCTTTAGCTACGCTACGCTGATGAGGGGCAATAACTCCGAAACACGTGTCCGTAGCTGCATAGTTGTTTTTTTGGGGATATGGCACTAAACCTTCTTATTTTATTTTGACCCCAATAAAACTATATTATAAACTGAATTCTTAGTTTTATTTCCTTTATGGCTCGAGTATATTATTTTTTATTATATCAATCCCAATTATCCAAACAATACCACATAATAAGTATAATGAACTGCTGAATCATAATACTAACTACATATTTAAACGGAAAGAGCAAATATTCAAAGCGATAACGGCTGTAAATAGTATTCAAAATTAATTATGAGAAACTTGAAATGGAAAATAAATATTAAAGTAATCCCTCGTTTAACATTAAAGATATTTTGAAACTTTCGGTTGTTGGTGAACTTTTCAGGAAGACAATTTAAAACAAAAATAAAATGCTTATTTAATAATTATTTCACATTTACATTTATATTCACATTTACACATTCACTAGAACTCTTAGAAGCCATCGTTACTCTTAAAAGACTCTAAAACTTTTTTCTCAATCCCTCTTCTCCCTTTCCTCCAGGCATATAAATGTAAGTATTTAATGTTTGTTCTAAGCAACCAAACTTTACTTTTGATTATTTCTTGACCAAAGGCATATTTAAATGTAATAATAATATTAATAATGTATGGGAGTGCAAAATTCGGACCGGCAACCTTCTCGCGGGACACCCTGGACAGACAGAGACAAAGTCGTATAGACAAAGGAATCTCTTTCTGACTAATGTCGGCCATGAGTATCAGGGCTAGCAACCCTGATACTCAAAACCTCTGGTTTCAACAACAGGCAGAGGAAGGGTTCGGCACGATCGATCCCAACTGGTTAGGAGCCAGAGATAGGTTGGAGGAGCCCCACCGGAAGGTCTTAATGTTGACAACATACGCAATGCACATGGACGCTCTAAGTGGACGAATTAATTAAGAGATGACTTGCTGACCTGCTACAAAAGCAGCGAACCTGCGCGCCGAGGATACATGGCGCGGTTATATGATGCCTGGTGTATCATGCACCTAGAACACCGCATTCTCTCTACAACATTTGAGAGATGAAGTATCCTTCTTGTGCAGTACAGATTACGTAAAGGCACCCTTTCAGCATGTCAAATATATGCGATTTTGGCCCACATCCACCGGCATAACGCGGCATTACGCGTGCTATATTTAAGGCACTCGTACGGGGTAGACCAGACACCAGTGCTGCCTTACGTCCCCGGAGACATCGAGTCCGTTGTCGAGAACGAAAAATGCCAGATTTACTGGAACTGCTCGTTCCCGACTGTCAGGCTAATCCAACCCAACAAGCCTGACATAGTCTTCCTCGACCAACAACTCAAGGTAAAGTATGTCATTAAGTTGCTGAGAAAACATCACCTTGAAGGAGGAGTAAAAACGGACCAATTATCGCGGTCTCCAGTACGAGCTTAAAGTGCTGTACCCAGGCTACTCGATCAAGATGGTCGTCCTAATAATCGTTGTACTCGTAGGAATAAAGCTTACGTTTCGCTCGTAATTGTGGCCATACCAGCTTGCCAACAATCTGCTGAGTAGCTGGCAGACCAGATGCAGAAGGCGGTCATTCTAGATTCTCTCAGTCTGCTTAGGGCACACAATTCTGGTATCTACAGTCACTAACCCAACAGGATTTGGGGAGTGGCTGTAGTTAATTCGCCGGCGCGACTCCCGTGTGGTATCAGATGCGACCACGGGAGGACTGTTCGGCATCGATTATTGCGAAAAAAAATTGTACAATAAATAATAAACATATCTCGGGAGGGTTAAACCGTACAAGTCAATGTTTAGGAAAAATTAATATAAGTCAGATTTTAATGAATATAAATGTGTTGTATACAATGGATCCTTTCGTATGTATAAAAGATAGCATATCATTATATTAATATACTATGACTGTGAACTGATCATTTACTCGGTGAGGTAGTTAGTATAGGTTGACTTATACTGTTTAACCCTATACTAATAGATAACACAGCCAGTGTTTAAGTCAACTGGTACTATTTTTCCCAAAGTACAAACGTAAAATAGTATAACTGATGATTTTATGAGGTTATGTTTTTTGTTGTGTAATTAAAACGTGAGTGTCTTGTGTTTTGATTGTATTGTATAAACAAGTATTAAATGTGTTTCAATGGCCTTAGAAAGAACCAAAAGGATTTTAAATCTTGCTCGCATAGATCTAGGTAAGACAAACACAATTGGAACTTTTGTTAAGAAAATTAAAATGTTGAAAGTTCCACTGTGCGAGTTGAAATTTTCATTCTCACGACTGGTATCAATTAGTCCCTTAAGTAAAGGGATATTAACTAGTTTGAAGCGTTGGGGAAAATGCGCAAGTTTTTAGTAAATTGACTAACCCATGACACAAGAACTCTTTGGGGATCCATTCCGGAAAGGTCTTTTTTAGAAATCACTAGATGAAGAGGAAGCTTTCAAAGCGATTTCCTTATCAAGACGAGGCACGAGTGAAACCTTTCTACCTGTAAAATGCTACACTGGGTCTCCGATACGTGAAGAGAAAAAATCAAATTTGACGAACTTGCTACTTGTGATATCGCCACATTGCCGATAATTTCACCTTAAGTTGCCGGCATCAGCCGATGCTGAGGATATCTGTCCAGACATATTTGAATTTGATGAGGATCACAATTCATATTTTTTCCTAAAAATGAAGAATATGGAAGTGACATTAATGAATCTTGCCAAATAAAAACAATTTTCCAGTGTTATCTCCGATAGTAATAAAATAGTTGAACCCGGAATGAGAAACATAAATAGGTAAAACTGTAAACGCATTTTTCTGTACATGTCTGTTTTTGACAACCTCCTTTTCTCACCCACCATAGATATAATAATGAGTAGTTATATGGACAACTCAGTTGAATAAAGACACTATTATTATTATTCTTTTTTTTTTGGAATATCTGATGCTGGATAGTCCTCCCGTGGCTTCCGACGCCTCACGACAGTCGCGCTGGCACATTAACTACAGCCATTCCCCACATTCTGCAGGGTTAATGCCTGTAAATACCAAAGTAGCACCACGCTGTTCACGTATCTGCTGGAAGACCGGATCAACAGACCTCAGTGTCCTAGCATACAATATACGAGTAAATATCTTGTAGCTCCGTACTGATTGTTGGGTAATTATATACAGGTAACACAACCCCCTGTATCCCTACAGGTATCTAAAAGTACGTTTGCGGGAGGGAGCCACGCATTGAGAGATAACGGACATAAACACACCGAATCCGATTACGTTACTATTAATTTAGGTATATTAACAGAACCCTAGAAGTTAACATCATGTTACAATGGGCGCGTTCAACCCTTTCAACAGTCCCAACAGTTGAGTTGCAGCGGTGTTCTCTGAACGGGTTATGCTGGGTAACTCTTTAAACAATCAAAACTTCTTAATGAAACTGGAAATGTATCGGCAAAAAGTTATGATTATGAAAAAAAATTTTCACCAATATTTTACAAATTGTCTAAAAGTGGGTGGGCAAAACAGCATTAGCAACTTTTTTCCTCAAATTTTAATTGCATGACAAGAGGCTTTTTTTAGTAAATTTTTTCCTCTACAAGATCCGCATAATTTGAATAAAAATAAATCCTCCTGAAATCCGGAAAAAGCTAAACAAAGAGCAGTTATTCCGTTTTCCTTTTTAACACGAACATAAAAATAAACAATTATACTTACCTGCATGCTACACCCCAGGATGTTTAGATAATTTACGATTTCTTTAATTTGAAAATCCTGTGATTAATATTAATTATAAATTTTACGATGGTCTGGCGAACAAAATAATTTTACCTGATTTTCCGTGCTTGACGTTAAGGGCGAGCACAATCTGAAATATAGACTTTCTGGAATAATTCATTAAATTCTGCGATTATTCTTGCCCTATTTGCATTAGTTGCCGAAATATTCTATTGGAAAGTTCAGAATTCACGTATTTTGCTTTATTTACGTTTATTATTTATCCCACACAAAGAGTTGGTGGAAACAAAATGAGATCCTCACTAGGGACACTAGATCTAAGGGTTTTTACTGGTGCCATCCTTTACAAAATTTGTAGAACGCCAAGAGCAAACATAATTTTATTTGTATACAAATAACTACACAGAAGATAATACCCATGTAGTTGGCGAACCGAGTTTAGATTTACTTTAACTTCAACTAAAAACATGTTACGGATTTGCTAGTTGTAAATAACTGGAACATATTTTGTAGTGTGTTTATTTTAGTTTTTATTTTAAGAGAACCTTAATATCTAGATGTTTCTAATAAGTGTTATATCGCAGTTTATTAGTATTTACATATTAATATATTTCATGGCAACTGTTGAACAACTTTTAGTTTATAACTTAGTGGCATATTTAAACCTTTTCCTCCAAAAGTTGCGCTTTTGAAGTTATAATGTATTTTTTGGAATGGAAATCGCATTTGATGGTAAATTCATGAATCTCCATGACATGTAGAGTAAGTTTATTTTCATATAAATTTATAATATCTGCAATATTATTTTTAATATACAGGGTGATTCTTAATTATGGTAAAAGAAATTTAACCACATGTAGAGGAACGAAAACTTGGGAACCCACATTTTATTTTGAATTTTTTTCGATTTTTTTGGAATGGTATAAAGGTCTCTTCTGAGAATATCGGATGTGACTTTTTTTGCTATATTTTCAAAAACGTTTTTCTAACTTCATTCAAATTTGGTAGATGAATATAACACTACAGATGACATTTATATCTAATTCAATTGAATATTTAGTTACTGTAGGGTGACGCCGAATGTATTCTTTATAAATAAATTTGGTCATAGCTTTTTGTTTATTAATTATTCCAAAAAGTTTTGACACACCGGGTAGATGCAGATTCAATTTTACATAAAAAATTTCTACTTGTTAATTTTGTGTATGTTGACATAGTTTTTGACAAAATCATGAAAAATCGTTTTATGGTCACTTACGCCTATAATCCGTATGAGTTATGAGTCACTTTCTGAAATGTATGATAGTCTGATAAGAATTGAAATATTTTATTGATAAAGTTTCCTTTGGTGCCTGAGTTATAACTTGTCTCTTTTGTGTAATTTTAGTTACTGTAAAAATTATTAGGTCTGATTCAGTAATTTTAGTTAGGATGGTTACCTAAATATTAGAAAAGTCCATTACTTCTTTGCTTAAACATATTCGGACATTTAGTACGTAACCCTACAGATTATAGGCGGAGCACAGTGGTCCAGAACCAGAAAGAAGTTGACAAAAATCTGATTATTGTCTTAATAAGTCAGGAATAACGTACATATTACGAGAAAAATTGTGAAAAAAATAAATAAATCTGGGGTGGGTTTTAAAGGGTGGTTATTTGGCAGTAGCTATTTACACGCGGTTTTTTCATGCAACCTATTTAAAATGACTCATGAAATATGAAAAAAAAATAATAAGAAAAATATCACTCAGGTGGTGGCTTTGTAGGGGGTAGTGTTTTGACAAACTGAAAATTTACGTATTTTTTGCATGCATTCTATTTAAAATTACTCATAAAATACGAGAAGAATAATGCAAAAAATATAGTACAATACTGAGGTATATAACTTTTTAACGCAAAAGATGCGTATACTCTTATTAAAATAAAAGACAGGAACGTCAGTTATTCATCGGTATCAGTCGATTCTGTGCCACTTACACGTTCACTTTCGGAATCGGGATATCTGATCACATTATTCCTAGAAGATGGAATTGTGCGCTCTTTTAAGAGCCCAAAGACTTCAGGTAACAACTTTGACTTCTTCTTCTGGAGAAGTTTGCGAAGAGAAGTGAGCGGTGGATCTGTGAAATCAATAATTTATTGAATAGGTTTTGATTCGTTGCAACTACACACATTTCACCAGATTTTTCCGATAAAACGTCAAACAGTGCTCTTCTTGTAGGCATTCTAAAATAAAAAATTAAAATTTGGTAGTTGCTGCTTAAGCTAGGGTGGGGGATACGCAATCGCTTCAATATCTACTACAGGTGCAATGTTTTTTAGTCTGCATAGTATACCGTTTGCCATACTACTGACGGCAACGACACTGTCTTGGTTTGAAATAAAGGACCTTGTAACGAAATAAAAAAAAATGCGATTTTTTTCTAATGGAACAACTTCAAGCAAAAATACATTCAAACGCGGCATAAAGGGTGCATTTTTAGAATAAATATCTCCGTCGCTTTTAATGGCAAACTCATTAGGTCTAATAGAAATTACAAACTGCCAAAGAAACAAATAATTGAAGCACAGTCACACGTTGAAATCTGCCAACAAAGTGAAGTAAAACCGTGGTTTAACAATTATTCATGTTTAAGGGGTCACCGCAGATAGATTTCTCGAACAAAGAGGTTGATATTCAGGAAAATATTACCTGAGATATACCCTAATGTACCCTTGGAATGTGAAAGCTGTATACCATACTTATAAAATTTTAATTTTGTCAGTTTTTTTATTTATTACACTGTGCGCAGGTGCCAGCAAAACGGTTTTCATGATTCTCTCAACAATCGTGTCACCTATAAAAAATCAAGAAGTATACCTGTTTTATTTAAAATTGACATTTACATCTACCCAGTGCATCGCATCAAAACGTTTTGGAATAAGTAAGCAAAAAAATATGGCCAAATTTATTTGTAAAATAGATTCGGCGGCGCCCTACAGCAACTAAAAATTCAATTGAATCAAACAAATGTCACCTATAGTGTTGTACTTTTTGGCATACCGTTATAAAGTTTAATTTTAACAAACTTTTCCTTTGACCTTTTTTGATAGGGCATGTGGAAAGTACAGTATAGACGAGAAAATATATTTTTGCACATCCTGTATGCCTGAATTGAAGATAAAGAAATTAAAAACCAAGCAATGACCAAGACAAACATTTTATTTCCTATAACTTTTTTTCTTTAATATTTGTCATCTTAAAATGGAGTTGTGTACCTTTTGGTATACCATCATGTTATACATAACATGACTAAAGGTGGCTATATTTACCCTGGACAAATTCAGTGAATACAAGATACAATAATACATCATATTGAGTTATTTATTCTGAACCTTGACGCAGAACCTCAAGGTTCAAAATAAATAATTCAGTATGATGCATTATTGAATCTTGCATGATATTTTTTATAGAAACTACAATGAGAAATACAATTATGAACAAGTTGCACAGTGAATTTTGGAGAGAAGTACGCAACAATACTATTTTGTAATATCATAATTATTTTGAATTCCTCTATAATCCCTAGAAGTGGTTTCCAGGAGCTTTGGCAAAATCACCACTAAAGCTGCAAATCATTTCTGTGTATCATGGTCGTAGAATACAGATGTACTTACTGTCGCCGGCATTCACCTTGACCGCGAAACTCTTTCTCCAGTCCAGTCTATTATTAGCTTTCGAATTGTGTACACGTTAAGTCACTTGGGCGTATTGCATATTGTTTTTGTGTTTTTATTTTATTTGTTGTACTGTATTGTTGATATTAATTTAATAATAAAGCATGGCAGACGTACGCAGGAGTAGAAAACGGTAATTTGCTGACGAAGTGAATAAATTCATAGGTGAATTCCCGGATTTATTCTAAGATGGTGCTAAATAATTTGTAAAGTGTGCGAGAAAGATTTGATGTGCTGGGATAAGCGTGATTGTGGACTTCACGTAAATAGTGTACACCATAAAAATAAAAAAAATGGCGTGCGTTCGACAACACAGTTTATGTTTGATTTACTATTAATGTTGTCTGTGATGTTCCGCTGCACATACTCGATAAACAACCATTTCTAGAGTTCTGGAATAAATCCAATGCCCAGGTGAAGTTACCAAGTCGCACAACGTTATGTAACTATCTACCAACTGTACATGTAGACATGGTAAATAAGATGAAATGTGAATTAAAAAATACACGGCTATGGTTATCTGTTGATGAGACAACAGATTGTAAAAAAAATTCTATTTTAAATGTTATAGTACGAGTACTGGACCCTCTTAAACCGACAGTTCCACTGTTACTAGCTAGCAATAGACTAAGTCAGTGTACTAGCGAAACAATTACCAGGGTGGTGCTGGAGACGTTAGAAAAAACTTTCAAAAAGTCAAGTGTTGATGTTTGTGACTGATGGCGCCGTGACAATGCGTTCGGTAGGCCGTTCCTTGCAAGAACAAGGTTGTACGTTTATACATATTACGTGTAAAGTGCATACTTTACATTTTGTGGCAGAAACTATTCGAAAAGGTTTTCCAGAGATGGATGCATTAATAGCAAGTACAAAAAAAGTGTTTCATAAATCTCCTAAACGTCTCCGTGTATTTCATAGCAAGTGTCCCGGTATTCCTGAACCACCACAGCCGATTCTTACACGTTGGGGAACATGGTTGCAGGTAGCTTTTTTATTATGCTGAATATTTCCAACAAATAAAAGCTGTGATACTACAATTCAATCCAGATGGGGCTGCAGCTATTAAGGAAAGCCAGACAAAATTCGAGGATATTTCCGTTAAAACATTTTAGCTTTAAAAAATATTGCGAGGAACCATAAACCATTACATGAAAGCATAAAAAAATTAGAAAACAGTGCGTTGTCGTTAGCGGAGTCACTACAAATAGTGGACGAAGTAAATCTACTGCTACACGCTATAGGTGACGCAACAAATGAGCGCGTTAAAAAAAGTCACCACCGGTTTTACCAAATTAAGACAAATATGTGATGGTGCAGCTCCAGATCCGTTAAGTGCGTTCAAAGATTATTTTACGCATGCGTGTATTACATCAGTAGATGTCGAACGGTCGTTTTCAAAATATAAGAATATATTTTTCACCAAAGCGAACATCACTCATGGAGACAACCATAGAAACATACCTGATGCTGCAAAATGGCTACACTTCTTCTCCAGTTTGTGATAAGCAAGCTAGTTCATCAAGCTAGTTAAGAGGGTAAGTTTTACATACATTGTTATAAATTGTAACAGTTTATTGTTTCTCGTATTAGTTAATTTCGCGTACGCCACTGTCCCACGAAACATTTTTGACAGCCCTAAATCACTTTCTCACTCAGGAACAAAGTTTTGTTCGGATTACTCATTGTGATTATTAGTATTACATTTATTATTATTTTTTAAGTAGTTCAAATCAGGAGTCTTATTAAAATATTGTCTGGGCTAAACAACATAAAAATCATATTAAAAATACGAAGAACTGACTGGTATTAAGAATACAAAATGAGTGAAATTCATTAGAAAAGTGTATTTTTAAAACAATGAGCTAATTTTATTTAAATAAAATCAAGGATAAAATTAACTGTAACTTCTTTATTTAAACGGTTGCAATATTGACCGCCAATCACGATTTTCCTCAATTTAATTCTCGTCAGGCCTTAAAGGACAAACTAAAGGAAATCTTCTCCAATCCACTCGCACTCATAGTATCTTTATATGAAGTAATATAGAGACAGTCTGATTATTAAGTACGAAAAGGAATACATATATTAAGAAGTTTTTATTTCCGCTTTTCAATGAACCTTCTGAGCTTTTTATTGGACTAGAAAAATAAGGCAAATCAAAAACAGAATGATATCTTATATAGAAGAACACAATGAATGGTGTATTAAAATTATTCTTATTTATTTATATCTTAATGTGTGTATAAATTTTCTTCCTTTTTTGGAGTACTAAACTAATATCAACTCCTGACATCCTTTTGATTTATTTAATAATATACTATAAATATTTTATAGAAATGTGGTGCCAAAAAGTGATAAATATATAAAAATGCCACACATAAATATTAATTATTGATAATATTTGACACATTTCAAGTAGGATATGTTTGGCTGCAGTAAGCAGGTGAGGAAAAATATATACACAAAATGTGTCAAATGCAGTATTGATCTAGTAAACCTCTCGACAAAAATCTGTACACCAAACTTCTACTTCCGAGGTACTTCCACTATTTTGACTAAGAATTCCAGGGAATTCCATAGATTTCTAGGGAAATCCAAAGGAATTCGAAAGATATATGTAATTTTCTTAGACGGAAATGAACAGATATTTTTTATCATTTATTGTAACAAAAACATTTTATAAGAACATTTGTAAAGGGCATTATATAAACTTAAAAAATAGATTCTAAAAAATAAAATAAAATAAAATGAAAACAATATATTCGATACTTTATTTTCATGTTAGGCTGGAAATAGTTACTATTCATTACAACAAATGACGGGAGAAAAAAGTTTATAAGCAGGTTTATAAACCATTAAAAAAAAACAGATTCTAAAAATAAAGCAACAAAATAAAATCAACTTTTCTTACAAATAAAAGTGGACGCTGTCAAAGAAGACCTTCAAAGTCATATTGAAACTTGAAATAACTTCTTTTTCGGCGATCTTGTATGAATATTGGTTCTGGTAAAACTCGATTGTCACAAAACATATCTTGGAATGAAAATGTTTCCTCTGGTAATGCATATGTTCTATCAAGTGATGAAGAAGGAAACAGTTATAAATGTGAAATTCTTGAGAAAATTTTTGAAAAACTTGTAAATGAAGGGTTACCAGACGTAATGAATGATTACCTTGAAAATAAGTTATCTCTCATGGTTGAAAATGAATTAGTTTTTTTTTTAAATGAAAGTTTCTAGAAAACAGCTACGAAATCCAAACCAATGAAAAATATCTGATGTGGCCAGCACATAACTTTCTTATACCAGTATATATCATCCTGATCTAAAAAAATCATTGTATTTAATTCTTCTCACTTACCTAATTGCATTTCAATAGCGTACCTTGAAATGTTTCATTAAAATTTTTAAATAATTAATTATCAGTGTCATTCGATACTGTCAATAATAATTCATGTCATACATTTTAATAATTTTTTCTTATTGACATTGACATTTTTGTAACTAAATTAGACATTTCAAATGTCAAACTGTTAAATTTATCCTAACCCCATTTTATGAGGTAAAATGTATAAATAATTTGAGTTTACATCAGCTTTATTTAAGTAATTGTAAAATATATTTTATTAGCTTGACATAGTAGACATGATATATAATCTTTCATCAAGAACATATTTTTTTGTAAAGGTAAATAGGAAAAAGTTTGGGTTCCTTGGACTTCCTTTCAGCTGGCCAATTTTGCTCATCATCGAATGTATCATTGTCTTTGGCCTTTATGTACCAAATGAGTTCTTCTCGCCAAAAAATAATTTATTTTTTATAACTATAGTTTACACTAAAATGTACAATAAATACTTAATTTTGGAACAATTTTAAATGCTGCCTGTACTTCCGTCCTCAATAATATGTGAGCCGAGGAAAAACTTTAGACTAAGCAGGACTAGACTATAGAACTTCATCCCTGTAATAAAAAAAAACGATGATGTTTCATACTTCAAGCAACAATTTTTAAAACACACCAAAATATTGGTGTTAACAGAAAAATAAAATCTAGTAAAGGTAATGGGTATAAATCTACACCTTTCTAATGAAAACAAATTTTATTAAACTAGTTTGAGGAGGTCACTGCAAGTGACTGCCTGTGTACTGTTTAATCATCCTATCTCTTAAGATATTATTATCAAACTATTAAGTTAGGTAAATACACTTCAAGTTATTCATGCGTAATGAAAGCTAAACTGGAATCTAATGATGATAAATTAGATGGAAATTTGTATTAATATACAGTTGCGTTCACAGGTAAAATGCTCGTTATATATTCCTTAATACGGGAGGTATCTGGAAATAAATTAATGTTTCAATTAAATCAACTACGATGACTAGCATTATCAACTTGAAGGTCATACTGGGACTATCTTCTAATCTACCATGCCATTTTCAATAAGTTTTTATTTTGGTCTAACATTGTCCTTTTCTAGAAATCTGACTTGAGGTAAAATATTGATCACCTTGACATCGATGTATTTTTTAAATTTATATGTTTTCCGTGTTTGACTCACTCATTCTGTTAAAATATAGGGCGCGTTTAGCAAATACAACTGTTGAGAAGTTGACCGGCAGCAGTAGGCTGAATGAGACGATTAACTATATGCTAACGGGAAGCTGCTTTTCATTAGCGACAGATTTTTATGTTGTTTCTCGCCAGCACAGACTTAAAACTGAAGCATTACAGTATTCAGGCCAAAACAGCGGCCAGGGCGGAAGTTTACCGCGTTACGCGAATGTTACTTCCGTCCATAAAAATATCATTGTAAAATGAATTAAATCTTATAAATGAAATGAAAATGGACATCTTATTATTAATTAATGATTTTCTTAATCATTCTATAAAGAAAAAGCGTTGGTGTGTGACATAGCAAATGTAATGTCTAAAGAAGGATATTAAGTTGTTGCTGGAAATGTTGAATCGAAAAATGAGAAATATGAAGTGTACCTGTACTATTTTTGTCCAAGATAAAACTGTGAAAACCTGAAAATCTTATTGCATCTCTACCAGTACAAAATTTGCGAAATGATCATACCATTCCTGTGTCTGACTTTATTAATAAATCAGTTACAGTTACTCCAACGATCCACCTAGTGATCAAGAAACAATTGATACTAATCAAGAAATATCATCTATTTGTAGAAAGAAACAAAAGAGATTAGATACGTATCACAAGAGACAATTGAAAATAGAAGAACAAAAACTAGATAAACTAAAGAAAATCCAGATTTACCGTGTACAAAACCATGGTGATATATCGTAATCTGACCCTCTATGTGAGCATATAATTTCTCATGTAAGGCCAAACCCCGGAAACTTTAGCAAAGTTGCAGATTATTGTAATGGGCCGGTAGTCTTCGATGTTACCCCTATCACCTTTTTTTGTAAACTGAGCAAATGCGGGAACTTTTTTCATGTTTCTGGAAATTGGCGGAGCCTTAATGATAAATTAAATATTTTTGGTAAAAATGTCCAACAAAAATGTAAGCACAATCTCAAATGACGAAGAAGGTCGAGCCCCTTGGTAAGTTTGGGTTTTAGTTTTTTTAATGCTGATAGTACTGTATTAGTATCTAGACTGTCACAATGTACGAAATTATTTGCCGTGCACAGGTTTTCATGATTAAAATACATATTGGTTTTAGACGGTGGCGAACAAATTCTTTGAAGATTTCTGAAAACCTGATCGATATGTCCTGAGGGTTGTCGTTCGTCTCGTACCTTAGATGAACTTTGTTTGGGATGGCAGTAGTTACTTTTTAGGGTTGATATATGACCAAAACGATTAAATATCTGTTTTAATATTATTTTGGATACTATCTATATAATTTTTATATGCGAGGTCGATATCTTTTTTAATCTCCGACCGGAGATGCCAAAGAACCAATTTGGAAATTCTATTTTCTGACCTTTTATGAGTTACACTTCTTACAGTATAAACAGATAATCAAATTTACAATAGACTTCATTACTTTGAAATTACTATGCAAAAAACCGACATTATATGAAATCAAAATTCAATGTAATTGAATCGTTAAAGCGCGAACGAATTCGCGCCTCAAGATAAGATTGAGGCTTCTGCGAATAAGGATTCTTTAAAATAAGACTCCTTTCCTTTTAAAATATTTCAAAGATTAAATAAAGTTCATTAATAACTTATTTTTATATTCCTTGAGAAATGAGGATGCATTATTATTAAAAAAAGTATGCGTCAAATCTTCTGTTTTTTTTCAAGAATATTATATTGTTACACTATAGAATCTTTTCGAATATTCCAGAAATTTCTCTTCCAATCCACTTCCGACACCAAATTGTTACGTGTTTGCTATCCTTTACAGACATCTATACTCGTAGATTCGTTGATTAAAAGTCGAGAGTAACACTTACTCACTTTATTTACTAATTAACAATTAACAAAAATAGATTAATTAATGTCTTAACTATAATCACACTTGAACACTTATAAGTCTCTTTTTTTATTTCGTCTTTACTCGTTCACGTTCAACTTAAGACTGAGTCTCAGCCCGCCGTGTGTCTTATTTATACACTCCATTCACACGGTCTAGAACATTCCAGAATATTCCCGGCCGTTCTCGTACAATTTCAAGTCTCATCTAACCAGTCTATACAGTCCAGTGGCATAACAATATGTTAAACGATCAAATAGATCCAAATAATTCTCCGTTATGAAACTTGTTCAGATGACCTAATGCTATTAATAAAAATCACACCCATAATATAATTTACTATATTGAGGAATCCCCTACATTTAAAGACATTACATTTGTACAAATTATGAATTATATGATCAACTATAAAGTAACCCATCCTTCTAATCAGTTCAGTTTATATTAAACTTAGTTTACTTGAAAATATCCGAATAGGATGAAACTAGTTATAAAAATAACAAATAAAGTGAAAATTAGACAAGTAATAAAAAGTGATTATAATTCTTTTAAATGAGAATAATTTGTAGAATACTATTCTAACTACTTAAGGCTACCGAAATATTTGTCTTATTCACAAAGTATACACACGAGAAACTAAAGCAGCAATTAAAACTAGAAAACAGAGAATTGTTTTAGAGCCACATCACCCCAAGCACATGAGTAAAGGAGTTCGATAAAACTACTTTCAGGCACTGTTGTTGGTGCTGATTTAAATTTTAAATTAAAATTAACCAAACAAAGGTCAACAGAAGAGTATGTTCTCGAAGTAATTAATGCTTTCCTGAAAAACAGTAATACAGAGAGCAAGACAAATGCATTTAGTAAATTTAATGGCAGATTCTGGGAAGTAAATAATGAAAACGACCGAATTTATCTTTATTTAAAAATGTCTTTTTTAACAATTATAGTACTTTATATTTGCCATACTCCTCAAGTCTTTGTATATATCTTCTAAAGGGATTCCTTGTGCATTTCATTATTTGTTTACCTCACTTCTGAAAGCAGTTAGTTAACATCTTCGAACTTTAAGGATATTTACAGAATTCTTCAAAGGATTTTTTTATAAAAATTTGATAAGATGCTGAAAAATCTATCGACAATCCTTAATAACATTTCTGAATCTATACAACGGAATTTTTCTGAAAGGCTGCAGATAAAAATAAATTCAGAATATTACAAAAACTACAAGAAAGTATCCCAGAAAGCCTAGTTTATGTTCTGTCATTTGACAATAAAATATCTTACCCATATATATATATATATATATATATATATATATATATATATATATATATATATATATATATATATATATATATATATATATATATATATATATATATATATATATATATATATATATATATATATATATATATATATATTTAATATTAAAAAAAATCGTGATATTTAGGACTTTATACAGTATTATTAAAAAAAATAATAAAAAAAAAATTAAAACTATTGCCGACGTTTCGAATTTTTTTATCATCTTCAGGAGCTGCAATCAAGAATCTTACTTAATTTAAACTTAAATTTAATTTTGAACCCCACTGGTTAGTATATCTATATATATTTATTTTTCTTTTCAAAACATGCAACAACCAGACTCACCCCTTTCTCCTAATCCGCCCTCTGTCAACAGGGAAAAAGAAAAAGTTTCTCACTTCACTTTTTGTATGGAACAAACGTCACTCCCACTAACCCACACTTTATTTACATAAACAAAAAAATCAAATCACGACCAACCCCTCTTAACAAAACTCCAGAAAATAAACCTCCCCTAAGACAAATTCTTTATACTAATTATGCTCCGCGCATATAATCCGGCTTCGAACCGTCGTACCAACTCCCTTAAAAATCACACAAGAAAAATCGCTTTAATCAAAACAACCCCTAAAATTTAACCCTTAGGAAACGCTCTCGCGTCTGGTCTCCACCGAACCGTTGGACCAACTCTCTTTTTCCACAAAATCTCACAATAATAAAAAAAACGCTTTAAAACAAAATCACCCCTAATTTCAACCTATTGTACCGCGATCTCCGTCTAGCCTCCACCAAACCGTTGGGCCAACTCCTCACTTAAAATCGCACACTAAAAACGCTTTAAACAAAATCAACCTAACTAACCCTTAGGGACTTTAAGGATATTTACAGAATTCTTCAAAGAAGTTTTTTTATAAAATTTGATAAGATGCTGAAAAATCTATCGACAATCCTTAATAACATTTCTGAATCTATACAACGGAATTTTTTTGAAAGGCAACAAAAAATCGTGATATTTGGGACTTTATACAGTATTATTAAAAGAAAATAATAAAAAAAATTAAAACTATTGCCGACGTTTCGAATTTTTATCATCTTCCAGGGCTGCAATCAAGAATCTTACTTAAAAATTATTAAGTAAATTCTTATCTTATTTTAAACAAAACAAACCAACATTAAAGCTTGCCATCATTTCCAAAGAATGAACAAAACATATATAAAAATACTACTACACATAACAAACAATCGAAACATTGCAGATTATAATAATTATCGATATGACTTTTTTTGATTATAATCAGTTTTCTACTGTGTCGTTTTTCCATTCTTCTCTCGTATTTTACTGTATTATGGATGGCTGTCTAAAAACAATAAAAAAAAAAAAATACAAATTAATGTTTATAATGAACATTATACCGTTAATTTAAGTATATAGTTACAATTTTTAATTATACTATAATATAATTTGCACTAATGTTTCGTATTTAATTTAGTATTGATTGGGTTATTATTGATAATATAAACAATTTCTAGTAAAAGCCTCTTCTGGTAGTTTGTTTAGATGTCTGTGAAATTTTTTTCTGAGAAAGAGAAAACATGGCTTGTCTCAAAATGGTGTAAACTAAAACCAGTTTTTTACTGAGAATTATTCCTGTTTAGTAATGTGATATTGTCAATCGTACTTATGTTTTCTGAATCTATTTTTTAGCAGCTGTTTAGTTTGATCTATGTATGACTAGTTACATACATTACAAGGTTGTCTGATAAAGTGATAATATTTTGTTTGTTTTCATCTCTGACTTTTTTTGTTTTTTCTTTTCTTGACCGTTAATATCAAATAATATTTTATATAGTTTTTGGGGAGTTGCATTAAAACAGACAATCAAATAACTCTTGCAAACATGTAAGCACATTTAAAACAGGCACCTAATAATTAATAGTTTCTCTGATGATGGTGTATGAATAAACCGAAACGTTAGAGGCAAAAATAATATTAGTGATATCTGACTGAAATTCCCAAAAAACTATGAAATATTTTTTGTATTATGTTTGACTTATTCGTTTTTAAAATTCGAATTAAAAAATTGGGATACTTTTGTTGCACGGGATTTTATAATACTTGTGTACTTGCCTATTGTTCGTAGTTACAGTTTCCTGTATTGTGGGCTTTATTTTTAATAGCGTGTCTACTAATTTTTTGGGGGATTGGTTGTCAACCAATATTTTTTCTAACGTACTTAAATTTTTTGCGTGTAATTTACTATGACAGACAAAATATTTTATCTCGAATGTTTTATTATATTTATTTTTTGATTAAACTGATGCTCTGAAAAAAATTAAGTATTCTGTTGGTACCTGTTGTTGTCTATTATTAAACTACTAATCTCGCATATTACAAGATCGTCTGCAAATTGTAAGCATTGCTTGTATTTTCCACCTTGATTGTAGGTGGTAATTTATCATTACAATTTTAAACGCTTGTACAATAGAGTACAATCAATTTTGTTCTTTAGAATACCTGTCTACTATCATCTGCATATTATACAAATCAAAAGAATTGCATGGAAAGATTTTCATTTTTGTTCGTTATATTGGATTACGATTATGTAAAAGATAGGACAGTAATTTAGTATTTTGTTAAGATATAAAAAGATATTTAGCAATTATATTAGACAATACTGATTGAAGAATTATCACATGTAGAATTACGGCGCTTAATTATATGCATAGTTTACTTATTCATCATATGTCACTATGACTAATTACCATCACTTTACTATTTATCATCAGTATTATGTAATGGTTTTTATAGGAACGATATGATACGATTTAGACACAGTTGTGCTTAGACATTCGCACGGTACACACGTCTACTAGTTGTGTTAAAAATCCCTTATTATTTATTATATAGTTTAAGGGCTGGTGTTTTCAACTCTGGATAAGTTACTGGTAACTAACTAGAAGATTAGAATGTGAATATAGTCATAAATAAAATGTTGAAGTAAAATCACTTCTAATCATCTTGTTAGTTATTACGAAACGTAGCCGAGGTCACCTGGCCAAACAGAATACTCATATGACTCATATGTTTACATCATATCATAATACTTGAATAAGTACAATAAATGGAAATAAATTTTAACAATAATGTTACATTTTATAAAAATTTGTATAAAACTCACCCTTTTAAGCAAATTTATGAAGTAATTTGGTTATCGTCATCACAAAGTATGAGGAAGATCTATAGTATAATAGCATCAGGTATGTTTCTACAGCTGTCTCCGTCAGCGATGTTCCCTTTAATTGAAAAATATGTTTGTATTTTGAAAATGACCGTTCGACATCTACGGATGTAATACGGGCATAAGTAAAACAATCTGTGAACACACTTAACGAAGTTGTAGATGTACCATCACAATTTGTCTTGCTAAAATTAGGATCTTTCTGTAATACACTCTCGAATTTTTCACTAACGCGATTATTTTTCACGTCGTTTTCGCCAACTATAGCTGTGTATTTACGTCGTCCACTATTTGCAGCGATTCCACTAACGACACCGAACTATTTTGCAATTTTTCTATTGCGTCGTGTGATCCTCTATAATTGTTATTAATAGGTAGTTTTTTAAATCTGTTTCAAGGGAAGCGTCTTGAAAGCTTGTCTGGCTTTCCCTAATAGCTGCAACCTCGTTGGGGTTGAACTGTAGTATCACAGCTTTTATTTGTTGAAAAATATTCAGCATAATAAAAAAGCCGCTTTCAACCACGTTCCCCAACGTGTAAGAATCGGCTCTGGTAGTTCGAGGGATACCAGGACACTGTCTGTGAAATGCTCAAAGCCGTTTAAGAAGATTTGAGAAATACTTTTTTTGTATTTGGTATTAATGCATCCACACTCTGGAAAACATTTTTCGAATCGTTTCACCACAAGATGTAACGCACATGCACTTTACACGTAACATGTAAAAACCTACAATTGTTTCTTTGATGAGAATGGCCTACCACACGCGCATTGTCTTGGCACCATCAGTCACAAACATCAATACTTGACTTTGTTGAAAGTTCAAATTTTTCGAATGTCTCCAACACCACACGCGTAATTATTTCGCCAGTACACGCAGTTAGTCTTTTATGGGCTAGTAAAGAAGTGGAAATGTTGGTTTAAGAGGGTCCAGTACACGTACTATAATATTTAAAATAGATTTTTTTTTACAATCTGTCGTCTCGTCAATACATAACCAGAGCCGTGTATGTTTTAATCCACATTTAATCCTATTTACAATGTCTTCACGAACAGCTGGAATATATCTACGTAACGATACATGTGTATGACTTGGTAAGTTCACCTGGGGGATTGTATTTATTCCAGAAACTCCCGAAATGGTTGTTTTATCAGTATGTGTAGCAGATAATACAGGCTATTAACATTAGCAATAAATCAAACATAAACTGAGTTGTCAAAAGCGTACGCATTTTTTTTATTTTGATGTTGCACGGTATTGATATGACGACGACAATCTGTTTTTATTGCCAGCACATTAAGTCTTGATTACCAAACTTTTACAAATTGTTTTGCATCCGTCATAAAATAAATCCGGGAAATTCACCGATAAATTTACTCACTGTGTCTGCGTACGGTCGTTTTTTACCCTTTGGCGCGTTTGACATGTATAATAATTTATAGGTACAACCTCACGCATTAACCTTTCAAACAAGACTGCAGCGTAAATCACTTCTAAATCGGCACGTGTGACACCAACGCAAGACCGTGGCTGTGCTCCAGCCACCTCGGCCAACTTTAGTTATTAGTAACTTACCCAGAGATAAAAGACCGTGTGTAGCTAAATTAGTTAAATTGGTATTAAAGTTTGAATTAAGAGTTTATCAATGCGATCTTTGGATTCAAATCGTCAGCTCAGTGGCTCAGTGCTTACACATTAGGCTTGTGACCAAGGGGGTCCCGGGTTCGAATCCTGACTAGGACATGGATGTATTGTGACGTTATTAAAATACCAAGACGGTAACATAGTTGACTAAAGCGTTTTTGTGTAGGCAGAACAAGGTTAGTGACTGTCTATCTCTCCTGAGTCTTAGCTGTGGCCTCTGACAAACATCCGGAAGGAATGGTTGTTGTGTATAAATAAGACGTTAAAAATCAAAGAAATCGGACCTGGCAATCACGTTATTGTAAGAAACATTCTACATATGTCTATTTTGCCTGATTTGCTGGCACATGTATGTATTTAAATTGATCTGGTTTGCCGGCCTTGTTTATATTTAATTTTGCCTGGTATGCCAAAACATTTTATTTAACTTGGCCTAGTTTGCTGGCACTTGTTTGTTTAATTTTGCCTGGTTTAATGGCATATATTTGTATTTAATGTTTACGTTTAATTTTGCCTGATTTGCAGGCATATTTGTACTTAATGGGGGCCTGGTTTGCCGGTACTTGTTTACATTCAATTTTGCCTGGTTTGCCGGCACATGTCTGTATTTAATATGATCTAGTTTGCTGCCACTTGTATACTTTTAATTTTGTCTGGATTGTCGGCAGATGTTTGTATTTAATTTGGCCCGGTTTGACAGCACTTGTTTGTCTTTAATATTGCCTGGTTTGTCGGCGCACGTTTGTGTTTATTTTAGTCCGGTTTATCAGTTATTAGCACTATGTTATTTTGCTGTCCTAACTAGATAAAATCCCTTTTATCTCTTTAACTAATGCCGAATATAATAATTTGAAATGCCATTGTTGAAAATAAATTATCAGTCGTGATTTAGTGTTACTATATAAGAGAAAAAAATTTAACATTATAAGATAAATGAATGTCTAGGGTTTTCATAAGAGTCTCAGCTAAATAATTCATAATTAAATTTGCTAAAATAGAATTCATTGGGTCTCCCATTGGTGTTCCAAAGGTTTGTTTATAAAGTTTATTCATTTATCAAAGAGAAGTAGATCGATTCTAGGTAAAATTTGAGCTAATTAATGAAAGCATATTTGTCTATCTGTCTGAACAACGTATTATTATCCCATTTTTTATCAATTATATCTAAGTTCTTGGAGATTATTTGTAAAAAGGGACTTCACATCAAATGATATTAATATGTAATAAGACTCATCGGTCCAAAAAATATTGTGCAAGTCATTATTTACATTGTATCTTCTCAATTATTTATTGACAAAACAATATTCTCTGTCGGCAGTCGTTTTCATTCAAGTCCTGAACAGGGGGAATGATTTAAATTTATTTATTTTTAAGGTCCGCATAACACTTTTCTGACTAAAAATAAAATTCTTCAGCTACCGAATAAGTAGCACCGATTTGGCTCTTCTATGAAAAGACAATAAAATATTCATCTGCATTTCCTCATCAAGAACAGTCTTTCTTCTTCTTCTAGTTTTATTTTTTAATGAATTAGACTCACAAAATTTATTATAAATTTGCTTAAATGTCATTTAGCAGGCGGTGCCTGATTTGGGTATCTTTGTATAAACTTTGGTTTTGAAGCAGTCATGTTTTTATTACAATATAAATATATTCCTAAAATCTTAAGTCTTTCTTCCAGATTGTAATAATACATAATGCGTGTTTTTCACCACAATATCAATTTGTTTAATAATAAAACAGCCACACTAATTGTAGATAGACTTAACAACTTTGACAGTTATACAAATTCACTAAGTTTGATTGTTTTCATAGCCTACCATCATTATTAGTGATTTATTATTGGAAATAAAACTGATTTAGATTTTTTGGTAATAACTCAAAAACTACTGGACCAATCATGCTATAATTATATATGTTTATAATCAGAAGAGATCTGCAAATTCAAATATGTAAAACATACAGGGTGTTCCATTAAAAAATAATACTTTTTAGTTTCACCCTGTATATTTTACATAGGTTTAGAACAGCATTAACAGCTATAAACTCTACATTAAAAAGCGTTCAGGTTTATTTTGTGAATGAACCATTTAGGTCAAAAATAACAAAAGTAACAGGGGGTTAACATTTATGTGACTTACCCTGTACACTCTTAAGATAAAATTAGGACGATACCTTATATCTATGATGCTAACTTACTATTTCAAAGATTTCATACAGGATATATGCTTCAATTTCTTAAGCAATGCAAATATGCCATTGTTGAGTTAATTACTTTCTTTCGAAGATAATATTTGTAAAACGAATAAAGGTGCAATTAACCTGATTTCGCATTTGCACTATTAGTCACTATACGTCCTATACCTAATATAGGGTGCGGCAAAATATACCCAGCCAAGTTTTTTTTAATAAAAAAATCAGCGCAAAAAAATTTTTTTTGTGAAAACATTTTATTAAAACATGTAAAATTATTTATTAAAAACAACATCGAGTAAATGACCGCCACGGCAAACCATATAATGACTAGATCTACTTTGAGCGTGTAGCATAACTTTGCGCAATTATTTCACGAATATTTGCCGTTAAGTCTTCTAACGTTTGTGGGCGATTAATATAGATTTTATTTTTCAAGTATCCCCACAAGAAAAATCTGGTCCCATCAAATCAGGGGGAATGAGGCGGCCATTTAATATCTCCATTTTTTGAGAGACAGACTGACGGGGAAAATGTCTCTAAGAAGAGCGACCGTTTCACGCACTGTGTGGCATGTAGCGCCATCCTGTTGGAACCAGAAGTTTTCTATGTCAAGTTCTTCCAACTGTGGTTACAGAAATTCACGTATCATTGTTTCGATACCGTTCTTCATTAACAGTAACTGCATTGCCCCTGACATCTTCAAAAGAGGAGGGTCCAAAGATTTTCGGATCATATTGCGCACCAAACAACGACTTTTTGATAAAACTTCACGTTCTCTTGAATAAAACGAGGGTTTTCTGTTCCCCAAAAACGATCATTTTGCTTGTTGACACGACCAGAAAGGCAGAAGGCTGCTTCGTCGCTCATTGTCAAATTTTGCCAAAAATTGGAATCTTCTCCCACTAAGTTTGTAATGACTTTTGAGTATTGCAAACGTCTTTGAATATCAATTGGCCGTAGTTTGAACACAGTTTGAATTTTATGTGGATACATATGCAGAATCTAAGTGTAAAATTCTTCTTAAAGTCCGCTCAGACAACCGTAATTGCACTGCCCGTCTTATTGTGGAAGTTTTTTGGTTCTGCCGAACATCTTGCCGAACAAGCTCAATGTTTTCATTTGAACGACCAGAAGGAGGTCTTCCAGTATACTTTACATCACTTACTATGCCATTCTGTAAAAACGCGTTTGCGAAACGCCGAATAGTATCTCCGTGAAGCGCTCTTCGATCAGGATGCGCTCTCATGAAAACGCGTTAAGTTGAAATTATCACGAAAATTTTGGAAAGCACAATTTAACAATTTCTGCAATTCTTTGAGACGAATATAACGCTCCACGGTAAAATTCTGTATCTTTCTACTTTGATATAAAACTTTACTTTTGACAGTTGTCAAGGAAATAACAAAATTATAACGTCTGATAGTTTTTCTTTTGTGCAAATAGAACATAACAATAGCATAAACTTCTTAGATTTAACAGTTAAATATATTAAAGACGGTATTATCAAAACCAACTGGTACACAAAAGAAGTGTGGTCGCAAGGAATACTTTAGATCCCACACACCAAACAACTACAAAAAAAAAAAGCGTCATCAGCAGCCCTAACAGATCGTGCCATCCAAGTTTCACATCCAAAATTCGAACCAAATAATCTGAAAAGAATCAAAAAAGTTCTAAAAAGCAAACTCCTACCTGAAACACTTTTATGAACCAATAGTAAAAGAATAATACACAAAACCTATAATAAAACAACCCACACACCAAATAATAGTAATAATAAATATGTGTCCATGCCATACATACCAACAGTATCCGAAAAAATAGCAAACGTATTTAAACAACATAATATAAAAATAGCCCATAAACCATACAATACCACACCTGCAAAAATTTTTCACAAAACTTAAACCTGGACCACGAAACTAACATCTATACACAAAATAGACTGTAACGACTGTAGTGGTACCTATACCAGCCAATCTAAACAAAATCTACATAAAAGAGTATACACGCACAAATATGGCATAAAAACTCAAAACCAAAATACGACAGCATTAGCCAAACACGAACAAAACCACCGATTTAATGTTAACAACATACAAATATTAAAAAAGAGCCTAACTATAACCGAAGAAACATACATGAAATGCTGCAAATAAAAAGGCATACCAACGCCACAAATAATCGCACTGATATAGAAAATTTAAGCGAAACCAATTTTAACTTAATCAAATGATTGGGGTGGTACATTACAACGTGAATTCTCAATTTTTACATCTTACCGATACAAAATAATAATTCTTGAAATAAAATATCTTATTATATACTCACTATTTAAGCAAAACACCTACAGTAAATCATATGTATATATTTCCAACGTTATCCCTCCTAACATAAACAAAAATGTAAGGCCTACAAACCATGTTAAAATATCTCAGTTGCGTTAAAATAAACAATCCAATAACTTTTAACAAAATTTAAAACAAATACCTAATAATTAATAGTGTAAATAAATTGTAATGTAAAATAACTATAACTATGTTTTTAAAATATTATATTAATTGTATTTTTCTGATGATGGTGTAATAAACCGAAATGATAAAAAAAAAATTATAAAATTGTACCTGACCGAAATCCCCCAAAAAATACTATCGGATATTACAAAATAAATATAGACAAGTTCATATTTTGAAAGTTTAATAAAAATATACCTCATGCATACATAATAATTTAAAAGGTATCCATAAATTACAAACTATTTGACACAACAAATTATTTATTATTTCAATAATAACAATGAAAGTGGTCTTCTTACAAAAAAATTTCTTACTGCTAGCTACCCTGGCTTCGGATTAATCATAGTATATAGTATTACACAGTGTTACATATTTAGACAAGATAAACAGGACGAAGTAAAACTAACACAAAATAGAGAAAATATTTTTAATGTTTTTTTTTTTAATAACTCGATAGAAATATTTGAATCCTCTAGTTTCTTTTGGCTCGGGCAGCATCTCGTTGTTTTTTACGACTGTTTTGTAATTCCTGATCACTTCACTGTATTGACAATCTTACTTTATTTAAGTATATTTCACCAAGAACCAACCGCTGACTCCATTCAATTAATATTGATAGATAGTTGATTCTGCCAATATATCATCCACTAATTTTTTTTTGCTCACTCTTTTCTGCCCGTCTAGTTCTATTTTTCTTTTACATACAGTCAGGTATAATTGTTTTTAAGAATTTTGAAGGCACGGCGGGTATAAAGAATAAATGTTTATTATTTATATTATTCTTCAAATTAGTTCCATGACTTATT